>OX422212.1:100967999-101350499 GCA_949130495.1 Sambucus nigra
TAAGGGAACCATGATAATTAATGTTAACAAAAAAAATCGAGGCTACCAAGTCCGAGAGGAAGGATACCCCAAATCGGTCAGTGTGACCTGGAGTAAGGGATTGTTGTAAAGATGTCTAGTGTGGTTTGTAGGGCCACGCTTTTTATTTTAGCTTGAAGTTATTTGAGGAAATAATAACTCTGATAAGTTTTGCATTTCGGAGAGGACAAGCGTGTTATGTCCAGAAAACCATCTGAACCACTAGAGCGATGGATAAGGAAGTATATGGGTTTTAGCATCGATTGAATAGGGTATGTGATGATACCTCGCCTGAAAGAGGGTCGAGTTATCATTATTCATCAATAGGTGAGAGACTTCAGAGATTATGAACGTCTCATAGTGATTGATTCCGGTGTGTAGGAACCTAAATGATGTGAGTCAATGTATGTCGTATGACTGCTGAGCGGAGAGATCGAGCTCTCTATTGTAAAGAGATAAGGACTTAGTGATATTATAAGCACAGTTCCACTTGGCTCCTTTAGAGATGTTGGGTTACGGTCGTACATATTGTCAGGGGATGAAATTTGAATATCTCGACTATGTGTTGTACCGATAAGACTCAGTAAAAATGCATTGGGAGAAGTCCCTTGTTTATGTTCGATCGCGAAAGGAGATACGACTAAATTTTTATGCACGTCAAGAGAAGAGACGTTAGATGCTAGGGCATCGGTAGAGCCAAAAGTGTTGTGGGAAAACACTGAAAATCTTATCTCTCCACGAAAGGATAAGTGGGACTTTGTGGGCAAGAATTTGATTATTGTTCTATAGGGGATTGTGAATACCCACAAGATTGTAGTCACGCGCGTGAAGACAAGGCGAGAGTTGAGGAAAAGCATGTTACAAGTGCGACGTTTGCAATGTTTTTGCAAATATGCACAGAGAAAAGGGTGTATGGGCGCCCTAGCCAATTGGCTTCCTTAGCCATCTGAGGTAGAGGGATGCTAAAAAAATTATTTGTTAAGTACGCCGATGGAGGAAGTTTTGGCTAGTCGTGTTGATGAAATGGATTGAACGTCATGGAAGATAGACGGTAATCCAAGATTTTTGTGCTGAGAGAACCAGCACACCCTATGGGATAAAAGTCGGTGGGAAGCCGTTCAAAAGTTATCTCTTGATATGGGAGGCCTAACTGTTGTGAAGAAGTGACGTAAGGTTCTACTTAACTGAGTGTTGAGAGTGACTTACGCGTTACTAAAATGTTGATTCTTATAAGGTAATCAACCCTTAAAGTGCGCCAATTACGAAAAGTGCACGGATTGTAAAGTATAATATACCCGGAGTGAAAGGGGAATAGAGTACCACTTGAGGAAAGATGACGTAAGTGGGAAGCAGTATTGAGGAAGAGACATAGTGAGATTGTCTCCAGATGCACCACTAGTTGATAGAGAAAGATGGGCACAAAATGAGCAATTGGAAATTTGGTAGTGAACCTACGTTTCCAATGATGGAATGAGGAGACAGACTTAGATATTTTTAGATGGGCTGTGAACATCATAACTAAACCAACATTTCATTGGGATAGCAGAATGGGTTGACCGGGATGGATTAGTATGTAAGTTGAAAAGGAAGAGTGCACAGTGCACGGTGCCGTTCTACGTGGTTGTGAATCTGGATGAAATCCTAAAATCCCACCCTGTGAGAGATGGTCAGGGGGAATAGAGATAAAGTTTTATTTTGAGTATGTTGTGTCGCCTATGACTCAATGATTGTGAGGCAGAATAATACGCCCTTACGATAGTGGAATTTTGGAGGAAACCACTGATCAAATCATAAGTTGCATGTATACCTTTATGAGCATATTTATAGGTAGTATGAGTGCCTATATAGACTGTACATAAGGGTTAGGTTCTTGGGTACCTATTATGAACCTATGTGTACTTTGAGTGGTGGTTCGAGGAGACATTTCGAACTTTTAGTCCTTAACGCGTGATATGAGGACATTCTATTGGAGTATGACATTTTAGGGTATATGAAATGTGTAATATATGGCTCACAAATTGTCTACTCATGTGCGATGAGATATACATACATACATTGGTGCACGAGATGTGATTCTGAGACAATATATTAATCACCATTGGTGATCGAGGTGGGGTTCCGAGCCAATAACCCCAAAAGTGTTACAGAAGGGGGGTGATTATAAAATAAGTGTTTATAGTATATGTTATGTGTAAGATATATACCTATTGATTTTTTTCTACTTATGTGCGATGATAAGTGTGCTTAAATTCTGTATTGGGGTCGATGATGTTCCGGACCAATACATAAAGGATCAATTTGGGGTCGATGATTTTTCGAACCAAATCGATGATTAATTTGGTATCGACGGAAGGTCTAAACCAACATATACATTACATTTACCTTGGGGTCGAGGGATTTCCGGACCAATGTAAATGATAGGATTATTGGGGCCAATGATTTTGCCGGACCAATTTCTCTTATAGAATATATTGTGTATGAAATATATACCTTATAATATCCTACTTATGAGTTATAGTAGACACATAGATGTTATATAGAGAGATATACATCAAAAGAGTAAATTAAGTAGGGAGGAACTTAATTTCAAGAGTTAACGTTAGATTGAGAAAGACCTATGGAGAAATTAAGTAGTGAGACTTAATTATGATATATGCAGCATGGGTAACATGCGATAAGAGTTTATAATGAAGCAAGGCATGTACTTCGGACGACCATTAATTTTAATACCAGCCTTATCCTAATTTCGAGGACAAAATTCCTTTGTAAGGGGGGAAGTATGTAATACCCCGTATTTCTGAATATTCTATTTAATTAAATTAGAGAATTAAATGAGAAAATACGGTTTAATTTAAATTACGTAAGAGGAATAATTTAATGAGATTTATTAAAAATTGTAATTTTGGAATATTAATCGAGAGATAGATACCGATTTATATTTCTCATTCTACTTACTTAGTGCGAGTGGTAAATAGTTACTTAATGCGTGTAGACCGTGTTGGGGTGAGAACGAGTAATATTTTTAAGTGACTCAAATGATAATTTAGAGGTCACAGATGAGTCCGGAAGGGTCAAATTAGTCAAAATAGTATACCCAGTGGTACTAGTTGAGTCTCAGGATAATTTTGGACTAAACTGAGACTATTCGGGGGCGTTTTGGTCTTTTAAAATAAGAGGGTATGAAGACCTACGAATTTGAGAGCCTTTTTATCAGTCGTATGAAAGAGGGGTTAGGGTTAGAAAACCCATGTAAACACCAATACCATTAGAGAGAAGGAGAAAACCAATTCCAAAGCTTAAGAAGGGATTCTTGAAGAATTGGACTTGAATCTTGCACCTAAATCATCCATGGAAGAAGGATGGAGGGAGAAGAACATCAACCCATCATCAACTTCACGGAATCAGATTTCCCTCTGTCAAGGCAAGTGTTTATTACAAATCAAATTCAAGTTATAATACCCAATTTTAAGAATTGGTTGATTCTATTGAAAAACTTTGAACTAAATGTATGAATTGATCATATATTTGGGTAGGATTGCATGTAGAATGAATCCCTAAGTAAAGATGAAACAAAATTTGAATATTTTTGATGATTAACATATAATATTTATGAGTTCTTGGTTAAAGAACATGAATCTTGAATTATTTAGGGTTTAATTGAGGAACACAAGATGTCAATCTGCCAGAATTTTTGACACAACTTTAAACGTATTCCATTTGAGTTGTACTTCGAATTAGAGTGTTAACCATACATTCCTGGAAAGGTATTTCTCTTAGCTATCCAATAAACTTGGAATCGGGTCAATCGGAGTTCTTTAGAGGGAGTAATCGATATTTTACTACAGGGTGTTTGATCTGTCAACATAGTAATCTGCCATAATTTTAACGTGACTTTAAACGTGTGTGATTTGAATTTTACTTCGAATTAGAGTGTTAACCATACATTACTGGAAAGTTATTTCACTTATCTATCCAATGAACTTGGAATCAGGTCAATCGGAGTTCTGTAGAGGGAGAAATCGAAATTTTACTAGAGGGTTTTTAATCTGCCAGAAGAATTTATGATTCGTTTAGGCTGCGAGAAAATGTGAGATCTTTCTTTTTAAGACTCAAATGCCTAAAATTTTATCGGGGAATTGTTTAGGACCTTGATGAAATATATTTCTATAATAATGATATGGAAGTAGGTCTATGATTGAGTGTTGGACCTTAATTTTTTAAGAGAATTAAAGTGGAGATTCATAGGCTTGATTGTGACGTATTCTAATTCGAGATGCTGAGAATATGAGTTCGAAAAAGTGTGAGCGAGCTTAAATTTATTGAGTCAGTAGGTTAATAAGGGTAACTACTGAAATTATATGTAAGGGGTAACTAGGACCCTTAGATTTATGTGAATACTCAAATAAATGCGATTAATGAGATAAATCGTAAAGCGAATGTTGTACGGTAAATACATGAGATTTAAATATTACGTACGTATATAATTAATAGGTCGGGCGTGTACCTATTGAATTATGTGATCTGTTAGGTCAAGAGATTGATACCTAAATTAATTATGTTAGGGTCGATGAGACATTCCGAACTAACATAAAGTTATTATATGTTTGAGGTCGATGAGAAATGCCAAACCAAACCTTGAACTGGTGTCGCGATGGAAGAGTCCCGAACCAGAATATGTGTATATATATATATTTTACAAATAGTTGGGGTCGATGGATATTCCTAACCAACTCTCACTTGGGGTCGATGAATCATTCCGAACCAAGAGATCTTTATTTGTGTATATAAATAATTGGGGTCGATGTATCATTCCGAACTAATTCTTACCTTGGGGTCGATGAATCATTCCGAACCAAGAGTCCTTTACGTGTATAAAAAGGGAAAAATAGTAATGACTGATATTTAGTATATATTGTGTGTGAAATATATATACTTGATGATATTCTACTTCCGTGTATTAGTAGATTGATATATATTATGTATTTAAAGATACATACTGGATTGGTAAGTTAAGTAGTGAAACTTAATTACGAAATGCACCTTTAGATAGAGAAAATATATTTAGTAATTCAAGTAGCGAAACTTAATTACATAAGTGGGAAGTCAACAATTGTGAGAATTGTAGTAATTTTAGTAGTGAAACTAAATGGGAAGTCTTGAAAAATAACATAGATGAAATGTTACTTGAGAATTAATTAACATACGCGAGATGTTAGTGAAACGATTGTACTGTATGGGCGGTACTGGAACTTGGGTACAGATAAGTTCAGTTGACTACTTTGGTTTTAGTTAGCTTGGGAAGTATGGCAAGATAAACTAAGTGTAGATCGTTAGGTGTGCACAAAAGATGAGGGGTGAGTTAACTCAAGAGAGTGTACGAGAACCTAACATGTGTAATCAATAACCGCATTTTATATTGTGATAAACGCTTGTTAAATATTTTCAAAATGTTTTGAGTACTAACTCTTGCTATAAAATATTTTCAAAACCTTTTAGGTATCCAGCCACAGGGACGCCATATATGATGATTCCATTCTAGAGACTCGGAGCTGTAGCACAGTGGATGCTTACAGGATTTTGACTAGACGATATCTCTCATTCAAATCTAGTACAGGATCTCACACTATTCTATGTATGGACTTGTTGTCTGGTATTAGTCTCAGATGTTAGTTTCAGACTAGTGGTTATTCTATTGTTGTATGGGATTTTTAGCCGATGGTTTATTCGGTAATACTTTTGTTCTGTTGTACTTTTACTTTGTTGTTTGAATTATAGTACATGATTATTTGTACTTCGTTCCGCATGGTTGATTTATCTGTTTTAAGGAAGATAAAATTTGGCACCGGTCTAATTTTACTTAGGGGATTAGTAAATAAAAAGTTTTCGACAGTGATGCTAAGAATGAACCATTTGAGAAACCCGTTTTAATTTAATAAAGGCCTGATCACCCGATGTTTAATTAGGCGGGGTGTCACAGATGGTATCTATAGGATTATATATTATTTTCACACACATTGTGTTCATTCTACTTCATCTTTATTCTGTTTTTGTTTTTGATTCTCAATGATCTTGCACATCATCTCATAACTTTAGAGATTGAAATATTGTGTTATTGTAGAGAGAATTTAAGTTCTTTCATGATGAAATAATTTTTTTACAAAAACTAGAATTCCTTAGATTTTTAGATCCGAATTTTATTGAATATTTTTATGATCTAAATATTCTGATTTTTGGTTAGATGTTGTATGATGTTTAAATCAGAATTTCTCCGGATCTTGCATGTTTATTGAAAATCTCTTTAAAGATCTGTTTTCTCATATTTGTGAAATAATTTGAAAAACACTTTCCTCATAAAATTGAATGTTATATTTTTGAGAGATTGAGAACACATATTTCTTAAATGATTGAATAATCTTATTTTGTGTTCATGATAAGTGTTGTATCTATTTTTTTCTTATAAAGAATGTTTATAAGATTTTTGATTGAAAATTTATTTTGTAAGTTTTTGTAGAAAACTTAATTGGTTGTTAATTGAAAATGAATTTTTCTTAACTTTTATAGAAAACTTATTTTCTTGATTACAAATGTATTTTTGTTACGTTTTTGAAGAAAACTTATATGCTTGTGTTAAGAATTAAGTTCTTGCATTGTTACATTTAGAACAAATTCACTTACACGTTTTGCACAACTAGTATGTTGTTGGGAGATCAGTTTTTGACTGAGTTGGAATTTGCTAAATAAGAAGAATGGAGTTACGAAGTTGAGAGAACAACTACAACAATCAGAACTGCAGAGAAGTTAGAAGGATACCAGTGGGTACATTCTTAAACTTGTATAGGTCTGATTTGTGTGTTTAGTTTGTAATTTAGCTTGTAACCGATAATTCTTTTTAGTGAAATTTTTGGTTTACTCCGTAGAGGGAGTCGTGGATGTTTTCCCTAGTTTGGCTTTTTACCACGTTAAAAAATCATACTTGTTATCATCTTATCCTCGTCTTATTCTTTTTATGATTTAGAATTAAAATTGTTACATGATTTAATTACTTGAATTGGAATAATTCTTCATATGAGATATATTGGTTTGTAACGTAATAAATCAGATTTAATTGATTTTAATTTCCGCATGTATTAAAATCTGATTAGTTAGATAATAATGTTTTTCTTGATTTGATTAGATATATATTATTAGAAAAACTTGTATGAAATCAGAGTATGTTTATGTGTGCGTATGGAGATTGTTTCATGGGCGCATCTCAAGAAATGTTCCCTCGGGAAATTTTTAACATGTTGATGTTGTTAATGATATTACTGATAATTTTGTTCCTATTACTGCTGAAAGACTCTGTGCGAGTCAAAATGATAATGTTGATAACTGTTGATGTAAAAAATTAGATCACTCTAATTTTTCAATCACAGAAAAATAAATGAGACAAAGAATTTTTAAAGTGGTTCAGCCTTGTAAGAAATGGCCTACGTCCACTGTTTGGGTATTGCTGTTTGTATAAGAATTCTCGATTACAAATTATCTCAAGAAATTCCGGTATGGGCGATCTGGATCAGGATTAGCATTCGGATCCTTTACAATGAGGATTGTACAATGTATTTATAGCCCTGGGGCTGTCATGTGAAAAGGTGATACATTAAATGATGTACATATGAAAGGGTAATACATTCAATGCTCTTTATGCGTGTGCGTCCGAATGATAAGCATTTAATGAATCAGTTGAACTGTTGATTATCCCGCTATTAATGCTTTGTTCGAGATGCAGCTCGGACCGTCTGAGTTGCTTGGACCGCCTAAGCTTCTCGGTACTCAAGAGTTCCTCGGAGAGGCATTGTTCCTCAGAGCGTGTGAGTTCCTCGGGTAAGTAGTGTTCCTCGGGGAATTAGTCTTCCTCATTGTAATCTTATTCATCGGAAGTGTTTGTTGTTGCCATGTAGATAGCCACGTGTCTTCATATGATTGGTTCAAGTCAGCAGATTAAATTTGGTATCAACAGAAGCCCCCAATGTTTCATAGTTCGAAATTTGAGAAGTATGGAACATTCTTTCTCGGAATATGGTAGCTTTAAATAGTCCTCCTGATTTTTATGATCATTTCCCTTGTATTTATTTCTCCTTCCAAATTCGTAGAATCATGCTTTTTTGGACTTTTCTGCGTGCTTCGATTCCCGCGTCACTCTTCGTCTTTTTAGCCGCTGCTGTCTGCTTTGATTCCCGCGCCACTTTTCATCTTTTTAGCCGCCGGTAACGTAATCATCCTTTTTTGTAATCATTACTTCACCATTTCCCAAGGCAAGGTATTTAAACTTCACAGACACTCCCATTGTCTTCTACCTTTTTCAAATTTTCATCTTTGATTTTTACGTTGTCTCTTCCTACTCTCTTGTGCGTTCATCTTTTCCGTCATTCGTTGTCAGCAGATCCATTATTTTCCTGTAAGATCTTCTTCCTTCTTCTTTATTTCTTTATTGACCATGGTTTACCCTGTTGAGTCTCTTGAGAAGTTGCGTTCTGATTTCTCCATTCCTTCTTGGGTTGTCTTGGAAGAGCTTTCTGAGCCTTCTAATTACTTTAATTTGGCTGAGGGACATTGGTTCCCCAGTCTCTTTTTTGCTGAATGTGGATTTTCTTTTCCACCAAATTCCTTGGTTATGGAATTCTGTCAGTACTTCGACGTTGTTCCTGCACGAATAGCCCCCAACACATGGAGAATAGTTAATGGGATGCATAGATTAAATCAAGTGCATGGAACTCGTATAGGAATTCAAGAAATCATGTACTGATATAGATGGGCAGTCAATGAAAATATTTATTATTTAAAAACTAGATTTTTAAATAGAGCCTTAGTAGTTAATCTCCCTGATGCCAATAGGGATTATTTTGAACATGGGGTTGTCATAAAAAATTGTCAACACCCTCCATTGACTGGAGATGAGGTTTACCAGGGTCCCCGATGCCCTCCTTATGGCAATGGTATAGGTTATTTTTATTTCATTTTATTTTGAAATCATGTTTATTTTGTGTTCGATAAAATGTGCCACTGATGACAATGTTTATTTATTTGCAGTTGATAGCAAGAGAAAGTGCCCTAAAGAAACAGATGTCAATATAAGGCATTTGAAACTTATCTGGAGTCTGCATCAAAGTGTTGCCGACGATCACATTAGATCAACCTCGTATTTGCTGCAGTATAAGAGTTACACAACCTCTTTCACTGCTCGTCTAGTGATCAGTGAAGCAGAGCCAGTACCATCCTCTGCAAGTTCTTCGTCTGAATCCCATATTCCTTTGAGTGAAAGGATGAAGAAGAGAAGGCCTCTCACCTTGTTTGGGAAAAATGCCTCTGGTTTTGGAGAGGCAAAATGGAGTAAAATTGACGTCCCAAGGGAGGGGACAAAGAAAACTGATGCAGCCCCTCCAGCTGCTCTTGCTAAAGTTGCCGAGAAGGTTGCTGATAAGCCCGTAGTGGCTCTGAGCAGGTCTGCTGCTCTTGGAGAGGTGATTGTAATATCACCGACCAAGGGTTCTTCCTTGGTTGAATCTGTACCCGTTACCCCGAGGAGGCTGAAGAAGAGCTCCTCGGTCAATTTGGCTGACACCTTTACTCAGCCCCCAGCTGTTGGGACTGGAGTTCCCACTTTTGTTCCCCCGAGCTCTGACATGAGCTCGGTAAAGTCCTTGATTATTCCCGAGGTTCAAGGTACTGAAGAAAACCTTACTCGGGATATAGTTACCTCACTAGCTGCTTGTCACCTCGCTTCTGTAAGTCTCTTTACTTAGAATTTTTCATATTTCCTTTGTCATTTCTGTTTCTAACTTGATTTCTTTTTCTGTTAATAGTTGACGAGCTGCTTTAATATAATCCTGAAGAAGGATGAAGCGATTAAGGCTTCTTGCTCCTCGTTCAGTGTGGAGGGAGCTCTGGAAGAAGCTACCAAGTCTCTGGCAGATTCTCGCCAGAAATATGTTGATGACAAAGCTGTCTGGGAGAAGAAGATTGCCTCCTCCGAGCAAGAAAAGGCTCGGGCTATTGATGCCTCCAAAGAGTTGGAGAAAAAAAAGAATGCCTTGGAGAAGGTAAATAAAGCGCTCGAAGAGAAGCTCAAAGCTGCCGGAGAGCTGGAAAGTAAACTCAAAGCTGCTGAGGAGGAGTTGGCTAAACTTCAGGAAGTAGGTCGACAGAAGCGGGAGGCAGAAAATAAATTGAAGGCTGCTGAGAACCTGCTGTCCTAGAAGCTTGCCTTGGAGAAGACCAAGAGGAAAGCTGCGGTGAAGAAGTCCTTCAGCTCTGGCAGGGACAAGGGGTGGAATAAGGGGTTGGCTGCCATGGTATCTCAAGTGGACTATGGTAGTCTAAAGTACTTTAGGGATGGATGGGTTGCTTCCCTTCAGGAAATGAAGGTCGATGAGTCATCCGAGCTCTTACAGAGACATATCCCTGGCCCCCCTCCAACTCCAGAAGAACTATAAGAGGATGGAGCTACCTCTGAAGAGTCTTCGATGGTGATAGGGGATCATTCCCTAGCCATTCAGCCTACTGCCGAGGAATATCAGCAAGTCATTTCTTCCTCCGAGCAACTACCTACTCTACCCGAGCAACTATCTCTTCCCTCCGAGCAACCTACCTCTTCATACCAGCCTCCCGAGAAGGTTTTGGGAGATAAGGAAAAGGTTTAGTATTGTTCGGGTTTCTCTTTATTTTCTTTCTCTTTATCAAATGTAACTCAGAAGATGTAACTCTGAATTATGATCTAATAAAACTTGAACTTTTTGCATACTGTTGTCTATCTTTCATTTATGCTATACTTATTATTGATGATTGCTCTTCTTTCTCTACTAGTTTCTGGCCAGGATGGAATTGCTATCTGCTCATGACACGAAGTTGCTACAACAATGCAATGAGTACTTTAAGGCTGGTCACACAGACTTGAGTGTTGCATAAGTTGCCGACATCCTTGGTCATGATGCTTCAGAACAGGCAGTTGAAGCATATCAGTACCTGAAGTGTCTACTTGACCGAGCTGTGGCCAATAATGTGGCTTACTATGAAATGATCGAGGATCTCCTGTGTACCCTCTAAGACCTTCAGAATCAGTACAAGGAATCAACTGCCCTGTTGCATGAGGGGTACGAAAAGAAGTACAAGCTGATCATGGCTGACAAGGGCTACGAGAAGCTTTTTGCTGGGTATGATCTGAGGGAGAGAACTTTGAAGGGTGAGGTCGAGGAATGCAGACAGATTGCCAAGTTTCTAGAGCAAGAGAACAACAACTTGCAATAAGAGTTATCACAATTGAAGTCTGCAACCTCCACTTCCAGTGCCTTGATCCCAGTGACCGACGAGGGATTCTCATTCTTAGAGGTTGAGAATGCTAAGTTAAGGGATGATTTGGAGACTTTGAAGAGTTCAGGCACTTCTACATCTTTTCATGGTCGACCAAGAGCTCCTCAGGGACGAGCAAGAGCAGCTCGGGTTCTGGTCGAGGAACAGAGAACTCGATCTGCATTGGAGAACCAGGCTTTCCAATTAATGGCGAAGAACCAGGCTTTGTCTGATATGTCAAAGAAGATTAGGGACCTGGAAAAATAGCTCTCTGCGCAGAAGTCAGTCATGGAGAATAAGGAGCTTTTCATCAAGAATCTCCACGAGCAGCTAGAAAGGCTAACATATCAATTCCACAAACAGCCCAGGGAGTTCTGGATGGCTGGATACAACGAAGCACTATTCCACTTGGATGATCGTATCCAGAATGCCAACAATGAGGGCTACAAGCAAGGCTGGTTGAATGCCTTAGGTGTGTTGAAGCTCGAACAAGGTCATTATCTGTGGGACTACCATGATCCCGGGTTGCTCGACTTGCCTGTGCCACCATACAATTTGGAGATGGATTGGATCCCTTCTCGGGCCATTCCTCGGAGCTTAATTTCAAAGTACCTCGGTGACTACAATCTTCACTCTCAAATCGAGGTGTGTCGTCCCGAGCATCTTTTAGATCGACCATCCGTGATGAATGTCAGGATGATGAAAGATCTTAACTTTATCAATTCTCCTCAGTCTTCAAATGATCCGCCTACTGGCGAGGAACCTGTGTCAAAAGCAGAGGGGAAGAGACCAGTAGAATAGGAATTTTTTGATGTAATAGTTAGTATACATTTCAATATCGATGTACTTGTAACTTATTTTGAATTTAATGAAAGACTTTCATTTTGTTTGCAAATCTTAATTGCTATTGTCTTGTAGTTATCAAATGCTTTATATTTATGCATATCTGTTAAAAAGATAACAATATTGTTGTTTGTCGACCAATTTAGTAATAATTAAAAAGTTACAAGTATCACTACTGTTGCTTGATCACTTAATAATAAAGTAATGAGTATAAAAAATGTTTAAAATTTTTCCAACCAACTAAGGTCATTAAATTATGCTTGTCGACCAACTACAGTTAGTGGGTTTTTATCCCCGACCATCCATACTTGGTAGATTTTTGCACTTTTTGGAATAATCTTACCTCCCGACCAACATAAGTTGGCATTTTTGAGAATGTACGTACCTTCCGACCAACATGAGTTGGCATTTGCGAGCATATTTTTTTTCCTAGCCAAACAGGTTGGCATTTTTAGGAATATATCGTTTCCTAGCCAAACAGGTTGGCATTTTTAGGAATATATCGTTTCCTAGCCAAACAGGTTGGCATTTTTAGGAATATTTTGTTTCCTAACCAACCGAAGTTGGCATTTTTAGGAATATTTTGTTTCCTAACCAACCGAAGTTGGCATTTTTAGGAATATTTTGTTTCCTAACCAACCGAAGTTGGCATTTTTAGGAATATTTTGCTAAGCAGTCTAAGCTTTGCCGAGTAGTGTGTAGCACTAGTATTCCCCGAAAAAATTCTCAATAAACAGGAGAGATTTTGGTAGAATATCTTCGTTTTATTCATACTGATGGAAATGCGTTACATATACATCACTGATAATACTTGCCCAGGTGCTCTGTGTTCCATGCATTCTTAAACTCCTCGCCTTCTAAAGTTGTTATTCGATAAGTTCCTGGTCGAACAACTTCTGTAACTCAGAATGGTCCGTGCCAGTTTGCTTCCAGCTTATTGTGTTTTTGAATTACTTTCTTCAGCACATAGTCTCCTTCTTTCAGGTCTCACTTCTTCACCCTTTTGTTGTAGAACAAAGTTGTTCGCTGCTGGTAAGCAGCATTTCTAATGGCTGCTTCTTCTCTAACTTCCTCGAGCATGTTTAAATCCAGTCTTCTCATTAAGTCGCTGACAGGGGAATTAAAATTCATAACCCTGTGTGTTGGGAGGCCCAACTCGGCAGGTATAATAGCTTCACTTCCAAACGCCAGCATATACGGTGATTCTCCGGTTGCTACTCGGGGAGTAGTTCGGTAAGCCCATAGTATTGATTGTAACTCGTTGATCCAGTTTGCTTTTGCATCATCCAATCTTTTATTCAAACCATTCAGCAGCGTTCTGTTTGTCACTTCAGTTTGTCCATTGCTTTGAGGATGGCCTGGTGCTGAGTGGACCTTCAAAATGTTTGACTGATGACAATAGGCGGCGAACTCCTCGTTATCAAATTGTGTTCCATGGTCTGTGATGAAGGCATGATGGAGACCATATCGGCAAATGATGTTCTTCTAAACAAATTGGTACACCTTCTCGTACGTCATATCAATGAGTGGTTCAGCTTCTACCCACTTAGTAAAATAATCCACTGCGACGACGAGAGACTTGAACCTTCCTCGGGTCGTTGGCAGTGGACCAACCAAATCAATTCCCCACATGGCAAATGGCCAAGGGGAAGTTATGGGTGTCAATAATGCTTGTGGAGTTCTTCGGATGGAGAAGAAACGTTGGCACTTGTCACACTTCTTGGCATAGGCTATACAATCAGCCCTCATCGTCGGCCAGTAGTATCCCTGCGTCATCACCCTTTGCAAAAGCGTCCGATCTGCTACATGTGCTCCACAAGACCCTTCATGGATTTCTTCAATCAATTCTTTCACCTCGGAGGGATGTACGAATCTCTGCAAACCTGCCATAATTCCTCGTCTATATAAAACACCATTAGTTAATACATACCGAGCAGCTTTAAACCTCAACTTCTTGGCTGCGAGCTTGTCAATTGGCAATTCTCCCTCCTCGATATACGCCCTGATGGGATCCATCCAAGATGGTCCTAAATCAAGGGTGATAAAGTTCATCGTCAGATCTTCATCTATACTCCGACCAGCTAACACTTCAATTGGGATTGTTCGTCGTAGCTCGGTGCGAGTAGCTGATGCTAGTCGAGTTTGGGCATCTGCTCTAGCATTCTTCATTCTTGGTATTCTGACCAGCTGAATAGCGACAAATTCTGACACCAGCTCCTTTGCCTTTGCATGATATCTGATCATTAGTTCTCCTTTAACTGCATAAACTCCCATCATTTGGTTTACGATCAATTGAGAGTCACTGAATATCACAACCTGTTGCGCCTCCATAATTTTTGCCAGATTAAGCCCTGCAATCATGGCCTCATATTCAGCCTCATTGTTGGAAGCTTTCAATTGGAAACGCAAGGCGTATTCCATGTCGACCTCATCTGGAGTGCTCAAAACTATCCCTACGCCACATCCTGCAGTGCAAGATGAACCATCAACATATAGCCTCCATATAGGTAACTCGTCTTCAAATTTATGATCAGTCAGAGTTCCTCGGTGAAAAATTTGTTGCTTCCCTTCCTCCTCAGATTTTTCCTTCGTCAATCATTTCTTCTTGCCCTTTTACCAACCGGAGTTGGTCTGAGCTCGAATTTAATGATCCTATAACATCCACTTGCCCTTTTACCAACCGGAGTTGGTCTGAGCTAGTGTTTGTCGATCCTGTAACATCCACAGATTGATCCGCGAGCAAACCTTGTTCCTCGGGGGTATCAGGATAGGTGAACTCCGCTATAAAGTCTATTACAGCCTGCCCTTTTAGCGATGATCTGGGTTCATAAATTATATCATATTCACCGAGCTCTATTGCCCAGTACATCAATCTCCTTGATTTTTCTGGCTTATGAAGGGCTTACCTCAATGGCATATCAGTATACACTATGATAGTATGAGCCTGGAAGTATGGCCTCATTATCCTACTCGCTTCAATCAACGCCAGTGCCAATTTCTCAAGCCTTGGATATCTGATCTCTGCTCCTCGGAAGGCCTTACTTGTGTAGTAAATTGGATTTTGTATTCCATTCTCCACTCTGATCAACGCCGAGCTAACTGCATTCTCGGATACTGCAAGGTACAAATATAATTTTTCTCCCATCACCGGCCTGGATAGCAGTGGAGGTGTTCCCAAGTATTTCTTCAAGTCTTGAAAAGCCTTCTCACATTCATCATTCCACTCAAAAGTCTTTCTCAGTGTCTTAAAGAACGTGAGACATCTATCAGTTGCTCGGGACATAAATCCGTTGAGTAACGCTACTCGTCCTGTGAGACTTTGTACTTCCTTCTTCGTTGTTGGAGATCGCAGCCCTAATAGAGCTTTGATCTTTTCAGGATTTGCTTCTATGCCTCGTTGATTGATAATGTACCCGAGGAACATGCCTTCTCGTACTCCAAATATGCACTTCGTCGGGTTCAACTTCATTTGGTATTTATCTAGTTGATTAAAAGTTTGATTTAAGTCAACTAGATGATCAACAGCTTTCTTGCTTTTTGTCAGCATGTCGTCAACATAGACTTCCATATTGTCACTAATTTGTTCAGCAAAGACCTTGTTCATCAGCCTCTGATATGTCGCACCTGCATTTTTTAAACCAAAAGGCATAACATTATAACAATAAGTTCCCCTAGGGGTAATAAAAGAAGTAATCTCCCTGTTTTCAGGTTTCATTTTGATCTGATTATAACTAGAATAAGCATCCATGAAGCTTAGCAACTCGTGTCCCGAGGTAGCATCCACCAGTTGATCAATTCGGGGCAATGGAAAGTGATCCTTTGGGCATGCTTTGTTGAGGTCGGTGAAGTCTACACACATCCTCCACTTGTTGTTCTTCTTCTTTACCATCACCACATTAGCTAGACAATATGGATATTTAACATCTTCAATGAAACAAGCTTTCTGGAGCTTCTCGACTTCATCCTGTATAGCTTGATTCTTCTCGGGACTGAATACTCTTCTCCTCTGCTTCACGGGCTTGATTTCCTTATTCACATTGAGCTCGTGACATAAGAAGTTTGGGTCTATCCCAGGCATATCTTCATGACTCCACGCAATAGTTTGTCTTCTTCTTTTAAGGAAAGTTATCAATTCTTGTTTTAATGAGGCATCCAACGAAGAACCTATTTGAGTAGTTCATTCAAGGTGCTCGTCGTCCAGAATGATATTTTCTGTAGCTTCCACCACTTGACCCTTCACGAGTTGTGACTTATCTCGAGGATCCAATGTTTCAATTTCTGCACCTTCATGCACTTGATAGGTAGTAGTCTTTTTCTTTGATTCTTCCAGTTCTTCTTGCTTGGCAGATGAATAATAGCATTCCCGAGCTACTTTCGGATCACCTTTCACAACTCCTACTCCAAAGTTTGTTAGAAATTTTAGGCACTGATGCAGTGTAGACGGTACAGCCTCGAACTTCTTCAATACTACTCTTCCCATGATGATATCGTATGTGATTGGACATTCTTATCCATCATAAGGAAATGTATTCTTTCTGTTCGACAAGCAGGCCACGTACCAATGAATATATCCAACTTGATTGTCCCAAGTGGAAATACTTTGTCGCCAGCAAAACCGATGAGGGGTCTGTGGTAAGGCTCCAGTTGAGATAGCTTTAGATTTAAACAATCGAAACACGAGTAGAACATGATGTCTGCCGAGCTACCGTTGTCGACCAGCACTCTTGAAATCATTACCTCCTTCATTCTCATCTTGATCACCAGTGGATCATCGTGAGGATATAAAACACCTGCAAGGTCATTTTTCGAAAAACCGATGACCAATTTCTCCTTGTTCATCTTTCTCGGGTGATCTTCCTCAGCTAAATTTATTCGTTGAATGTACGAGCAAGCTGGAGCCTCGCCGAGGTAAGATTTTCTTTCTGCAGTAAGGTTTTTCCTCCTGCATCTCCTCCTGTAATAACGTTGCAATCAAATGACCCAAAGCGTATTAAAAATACCGCTCGTTCTGGCTGCCTTGGTTTCTTGGGAAGATCGGGGTCATCCTTTGGATCAACTTCATGGTTTCTCTTCTTGTTCTCCTCTGTTCGAAGAGGAGATCTAGACCTCTCTCTAGTTCGGTCGTTGTTTCTTCTTTTGCCTCCCCGATAAACATACTTCGCTAGATTTCCTCATCGAATGAGTGTTTCAATCTCATTCTGAAGAGCTATGTAATTTTTAGTCATATGGCCATGATCCTTGTGGAACTCACAATATTTTTCCCTATTCCTCGTGTCAGGGTCTGCCTTCATTTTCTTTATCCAATTTAACTCCTCGTTGTTCTTCATTTCTTCCAGGACGTGGTTAATATTTGCCTTCAAAGGTGTGTAATTATCAAATTTCCTTAAGACCTCCCATGACGACCTATTTTTGGATTGTTTGTCACCACCATTGTTCTTATGTTCTTTCTTCTTAGCTTCATCACCTTCTACCTTGGTTTCTTTGGCGTCCATATTCTTCTTCGCAGACATAGCCTCCTCGACATTCATAATCTTGGACGCTTTTCCCATCAGGTCTGACATGGTTCGAGGTGGATCTTTGGCCAAAGTGAAGTACAGCTTGTTTGGCAGCAGTCCACTCATCAAAGTGGTAATTGCTGTCTTCTCCTCATAATCAATGACTTCGAGCTTCTCGTTATTAAAACGAGTTATATAATCTCTGATACTCTCCCCAGCTTTTTGTCTAACACTTAACAAACGTGCCACTCGTTTAACTGGCTTTGCTCCAAAGCAGAAATTCCCAATGAATAACTCGACCAGTTGAAGAAAAGTTGAAATCTTACCCCGAGGAAGATTATTATACCATATCTGAGCAGATTCGGTAAGAGTTCCCGAGAATGCCCTGCATCTCATCTCGTCTGGGACAGCATAGATGTCGGCAGCAGCTTGATATTGTTCTATATGAAGTACAGGGTCAGTCTTCCCATCATACTTGGGAGTCACAACAGGTTCTTTGAACTTTGATGGTGTTGGAAAATCAACAATGTCCTGGACAAAAGGTGTTCCTCGAACAAAGGTTCGTTGTAGAGGGTTCTTGGCCTTAGCTATTTCCCCTAATCTATCCTCCAGCCTCTGAATAGATCCTTTCTATGCATCATTTCCTTCCTCGGGCCTATTGGTTCGAGCAACTGATCGCGTTGAAGTGGCTTCCTGGGATTTATCTCGACGAGCAGCGGGTCGATTATAGGATCCATCTTGACGAGCAGCTGGTCGTGACTGGGCAGATCCTTCCCTTAAATCTGATGGTCATCGAAAGCTCCTCGACGCTGCATTAGGAGGACTTTTATTCCTCCTAGGGCCTAATCGGTCGAAAGGAGAAGCCCTACTTAATCTTTCCAATGCACTGGTCCTTTCCGAGGAGAGGGTGACACGTTGTTTAGTATCTGTGGCTCGCACTGACGAAGTTCATCCAGGTTGATAAGAAAAATCTTCAGATTCATCATTGCGATATGAATTAGTACGCCTAGTATGCGAAGAAAGCGCATGGGTATTTCTTCGAATGCTTCGTGGTCCGGAATGGGCTGATGCACTGCCATAGAGGGTTTGGATGAGTTGTCGCATCGTTTCTTGCCATGACGGTCTGGCCCTGAGCCAGACTTGCCATTATTCCAGTCAGATTTGGAACAATTGGTGGAGCAGACGAATTTGGAGGGGTTCCAGTATTTCGATTGTTGGATTCAGGAATATCAACCATTGAAAATGGATTGTATTTGATTAAGAAAACGATATTACTAGTCGTTTCCCATAGACGGCGCCGATCTGTTGATGTAAAAAATTAGATCACTCTAATTTTTCAATCACAGATAAATAAATGAGACAAAGAATTTTTAAAGTGGTTCAGCCTTGTAAGAAATGGCCTACGTCCACTGTTTTGGTATTGCTATTTGTATAGGAATTCTCGATTACAAATTATCTTAAGAAATTCCGGTTTGGGCGATCTGGATCAGGATTAGCATTCTGATCCTTTACAATGAGGATTGTACAATGTATTTATAGCCCTGGGACTGTCATGTGAAAAGGTGATACATTAAATAATGTACATATGAAAGGGTAATACATTCAATGCTCTTTATGCGTGTGCGTCCGAATGATAAGCATTTAATGAATCAGTTGAACTGTTGATTATCCCGCTATTAATGTTTTGTTCGAGATGCAGCTCGGACCGTCTGAGTTGCTCGGACCGCCTAAGCTTCTCGGTACTCAAGAGTTCCTCGGAGAGGCATTGTTCCTCGGAGCGTGTGAGTTCCTCGGGTAAGCAGTGTTCCTCGGGGAATTAGTCTTCCTCGTTGTAATCTTGTTCCTCGGAAGTGTTTGTTGTTGCCATGTAGATATCCACGTGTCTTCATATGATTGGTCCAAGTCAGCAGATTAAATTTGGTATCAACAATGACGAATTGAACGTGTGCATGATTAAAGAACCTATAAAAAACATAGGGGACACTTGACACGATGCACATAGCGCGTCTGATGATAATCTGCCTGATTTACATGAGTTATACACTAAAACGGTTAAGAAGATTGCTCGCCTAGAAAAAATGATAAAAACCTTAAGTGAGCATATCGATTTGCTTAACCAGACCATTAGGAAGAACACTGAATATTATACTGCACAATGTGTTGCTCACGAGACTGAGACTGAAAACTATGACTTGAAAATAAAAGATTTGACTCAAAAGAACCATGAATTTGAACAAAAATACAAGGAAACCCTTATTCAACTAGAAGAGTCAAAGCAAATGGTTTCAAATGTGTTTAAAAAATGCCAACACTTTGAAACATAGACTAAGTCTTGTGAAAAAATTGTTACTGGAAGCAAATTTGACTCTGAAGATAAGTCTGGCCTAGGCTTTGGAGAAATAGTGCACATAAGTAAGACCAAAGTTTCTCCTGAAAATGTTACTTTTGTAAAACAAGGCTAAACTTGTCAAAATGTTAAAAAAGGTGAATCTAGTCTCAATGTCTCTCAAGCAACACATAATCAGTACAATCAACAGTTGAATCCAAATAGTCAGACCAAATATATTTATCCTTCTGCCAGAGACCAAAGACAGAAACCTAAATTTAATGATAACTAGACTACTGTACCCAATAGATCCAAGCCAATTTTTAAAGACTTTAGTAAGAAAGTAAAGTCCTATACTCATCAGTACTATTCCTATTGCGATATTTGCGGACATACTCTTGATGAATGTTTCCTGAAAAGGATATAAACCCCAACCTACCTAAACTTTAACTATTCTAGGAAATCAAGAAATACTTATGTACTTCCTAGATAGGCCACAAACAAGTCTAACTCTAAAAAGAAAAAGGGAGGGTCCAAGACTAAGAAAAAATCGTTCAGAACGACCCCTTAAATCTTTTTAAGTGAAAAGGCAACAATTTTTTTAAAACTAGGCCTATTTGGATTAGGAAAGATGATCTATTACCCCAGCTTAAGTGCAACATTATCATTTCTGCTTTAAAGGCACAAAGAACTTCAACTGGATGGTACTTAGACTCCGGATGTTCTAAACATATGATTGGGGACAAAACCAAATTGAAAAACAATACAGACTTCCTCGAAGGTAGTGTCATGTTTGGAGATGGTGTTTCATCTCAGATCATATATAAGGGAACATTGAGTGAGCACGGGCTTCCTGAACTGAATGATGTTCTCTTAAGTACATCACAATTTTGTGACTCCAGTGACTTAGTTACATTTTCAAAAAAATGATTGCAAAATTATTGATGAAAAAGGTAATTGTATTTTAACAGGAAATAGAACCCCAAAAAATTGTTACTCAGTAATCCCCAATCCTGAATCTTGCCATGTTGCCAGATTAGAGGATTCCTATCTATGGCACAATAGATTGGGACACACAAATTATGATAATCTTAGAAGATTGAGTTCCCAAGAAATAGTTAGAGGTTTACTTAAAATTAAAAAAAAAATTAATCCTGTTTGTGGACCTTGTTAGGAAGGCAAAATAAGTAAATACCCTCATAAGAAAGTTAAAGATGTCCTGACCACTAAGCCTCTAGAACTTATCCACGTGGACTTCATGGTTCCCTCAAGAATTATTAGTTACCATGGAAACTATTACATCCTAGTTATAGTGGACGACTTTACAAAATATACATGGGTAGCTTTTATGAAACAAAAATCAAATACCTTCAATGAATTCTTAAGAATCCTCTTGAAAATTGAGAATGAGAAGGATACCCAGGTGTATCGAATTAGGAGTGATAGAGGTGGAGAGTTCAGGGACTCTGGTATTTCTGAGTATTGTGTAGCTAATGGGTATAAACATGAGTTTAGCGCTCCCAAAACCAAACAGCAAAATGGTATAGTTGAACGTAAGAATAGGACTTTACAAGAAACGGCTAGGGTTATGTTACATGCTAAGAATCTCCCTAGATATTTTTGGGTAGAAGCTGTCCAAACTGCGTGTCACATTATTAATCGTATCTACCTCAAAACAAATTCCAAAGAAACCTCTTATGAGTTATGGTTCCACAAAAAACCAAACTTAAAATATTTTAAAACCTTCGAGAGTATTTGCTACATCTGCAAAGATATAGAGCAACTTTTAAAATTTGATACCCAAAGAGAAAAGATAATTTTTCTTGGTTATTCCCAAAATAGTAGGGCTTTGCGTGTTTTTAACTATAGAACCAAAACCATTATGGAATCAATTAATGTAATTGTAGATGACAATAGTGTAAGGAGAAGTGACAGTCAACCAGTAGCTTTTGATGAGGACGAACCTAATTTATCCACTAATCCTCACAATGATAATGATTCACTACCACCTGAGAGTCCTTTAGTACCCACTTGGGTTTCTAAAGATCATCCCACTGAAACCATTGTCGGTAATCCTTCAGAATCAATTCGAACTAGATCCCAACTTCGACAAGTGGCATAATTTTCTTGTTTTGTTTCTCTTGAGGAACCTAAAAATGTTAATGATGCCCTTTTTGACTCATTTTGGATAAATGCTATGCAAGAAGATCTAGTCCAATTTAAGAGCTACGATGTGTAAAATCTTGTTCCTATACCAAAAGATTCGAAGTAATTGGCACAAGATGGATTTTTAAAAATAAAACTGATGAAAATGGGGCGGTCATTAGAAATAAAGCAAGGTTGGTTGCACAGGGATACTCTCAGATTGAGGAAATTGATTTTGAGGAAACGTTTTCACCTATTACTCATCTAGAATCAGTTCATCTCCTTCTTGCTATCTCTTGTCATATGTAATTCAAATTATTCTAACTGGATGTTAAATCTGCCTATTTAAATGGAATTGTATCTGAAGAAGTATACGTAGAACAACCCAAAGGATTTATTAATCCTGTTCACCCGGACTACGTCTTTAGGATCAAGAAAGCCTTATATGGATTGAAACAAGCTCCTAGAGTTTGGTATGAGCGTCTGTCCACTTTTCTAGTGTCTCACAAATTTTTCCATGGAGGAAATGATCAAACGTTGTTTGTTAGAAAGGAAAACCAACATGTTTTAATCGCACAAGTATATGTGGATGATATTATTTTTGGTTCCACCTGTCCTAAACAAGTAGAGAAATTTTATGATATCATGCATACTAAATTTCAGATGTCACTTATGGGTGAACTACAATATTTTTTGGGTTTACAAGTAAAACAATGTAGTGATGGTCTTTTTATTTCTCAATCCAAGTATGCTACAGATTTAGTTAAAAAATTCGGATTAGAAAATGCTAAAACTTCTAGAACCCCCATGAGTACTTCAACTGAGCATTCTAAGGATGATAATGGGGAAAATGTTGATCCCACTCTTTATAGAAGTATGATAGGGAGTGTTATGTATCTTATCGCGTCTCGACCCGACATATCTTTCGTTGTCTGTATATGTGCTAGATATCAAAGTAACCCTAAAGAATCCCACTTATTAAGTGTGAAAATAATTATTAAATATATTAAGGGTACTCAAAAATTTGGTATTTGGTACACAAATGGTACGACTAGTTCTATTGTAGGATACACTGATGCCGATTCGGCTGGTTGTTCTGACAATAGTAAAAGCACTTTTGGTGCTTGCTACTACATAGGAAATAATCTCGTAGGTTGGTCGTGTAGGAAACATGATTGTATTTCCTTATCTAGCGCCGAATCTTAATATATAGAATCTGGAAGTTGCTGTGCACAATTACTATGGATCAGACAGATGCTTAGTGATTATGGTCTCACCGAAAATCAATTAACCATGTTCTGTGACAACCAAAGTGCTATTAATATTTCCCAAAATCCTGTAATGCAATCCCAAACTAAGCATATTAAGATTAGACATCATTTTATACGTGACCTTGTCGAATCCAAAGATCTCATTATTGAATATCTGAACACTCAGAAGCAACTCGCAGATCTCTTTACCCAACCATTAGACAACATACGCTTTGAGTATTTGCGAACAACTATATGCATGATAACTCTTAATTAATCTATATTTTTTGTGATTTTTACCCATTGTATATTTGAGAAAAATTGGGGGAGAAGATCTTGAGCATTATTGAGTGATTTTTCTACCTATTCCTGATTCTAACTCGACTAATATGCCATTCAGTGTTTATTTTGTCACAGGCATCTCAGATCCGTTGTATAGTTTTTTACTCTTTATAGGATATTGGTCTATATATAGTTGAGTGATGTATTTTTTTTACCTTATTTTCGGTTCTAGGACGGGAAAGGCTAGATATAACCTTTATATAGGACAACTAGGATTTTTCAATTTTCACTCACGAGTTCGGAATACTCAAAGGAATTTTCTCTTTAATATCCAAAGGGGGATATTGAGAACACACTATATAATTGACTTACTTGAGTCTACATTATATAGGAATTCCAACTATTTTGGATATTGAGACAAAGTAGGATTAGTTTTATGAGTTGCTCCATACCCAAAGGTTCAAGAAGAAGGAAGAAGAAGAAGCAATCAAATTCAAAGAAATTCTAAAAAGGAAGTAATTTCTAACCTTAAAATCACAAATAGGACACATTTACTGCATCATTTATATCTCCTATTTGCATTTATGGTTTTACAAGACTTTAAGACTTTTTCAAAATCAATTTATTCAATTCAAAAACATTTTATACAATTTTAAAATATTTTTTGAATTATTAAAACTTATTTTTAAAAGTGTTATGGTTGAAATTTGTATTTCTGGAAGTTATTTTTTTTGCTGAAAGTTAGCCTGGGGAGAATATAAAAGTGATAGAGACTATAAGGTGTCTTTATAATTATATTACAAACATGCATTTTTCAATTCATCTTGTGCATACATGTGTTGATAGCTAGACAGGTAGATTTGTGTTTCCTCTAAGACTTAAATTCAAACACCATTCTCAACCCTTGGATTAGTTAGATCAACGCCGTGCATGTGTTAGATTACAATCCCAGTGCTTAACTCTCATCCAATAGGATTCGTTCATTTTACCGCTTCGCTATAAACCATTGGATCTTCAGTCAAACTGTATGACTTAATCTCAGCCCTTGATTGTGATCGATCTTCCAGATCCTTCCTTCGCATACTATATAACTGGGCTTACCCTCAGCATTTAGAGACTTTTATTAAAATCGTCCCAGAGAGAAAATAAAAGAGAGAAGAGAGACAAAGGGAAGAAACTAGAGAGAAATTAGAGAGAGAAAGGGAGAAGATCCATACATCTTCGTCCTTTATCACCTCTGAGTGAATCCCTTCAACCCAAATAGTTTTAAACCTCAAACACTTTTACCCGAAACCAAAAACCATAAAATATAGAACCAATCTAGGGTTTTTGTGGGTTTGGTAGTTGGGTTGACGTCTTGTAGAAGACCTCTTTCATTTTAAGCCTTTCTCAAAACACCTCTCTAAGAAAATAGCAAGTTTCATATATTGAAACTTGAGATTTTCTAAAGAGAACATCTCACGCCTATTTTTTTATGTTCTCTTTTTGGATCTCTGTCTTTAGATCCGCTTGATTTCAATGTTTTTGAAAAATAAACTTCTAAGGTTTCAAGAAAAACCTGACCCTTAAGAGCGTTTGTGTTTCTTGGTTTTATTTCACATTTTGTGAAATAAACGTGTTAAAAAAAAGACATATAGAACCTTGGCTATTTGTGAAATCAAGTTTGTTCTTCTAGACATGCTCTTGATTTAGAAGTTTCTTTTATAAAATTGTTTGAATCAATTTCCGCATGTTATTTATGATTCTGTTTTTATAGTATAGACTTATAATCTAGTTTGGATCTCAACTAGAGGTTTATAATTTCAAAATCTTTTCAAATTACTGAAATTATTTAAGACCTTGGTCGTCTTTTGAGAAAGGTATTCTTGAGATATGTGGATTAATAGAAAGATAAAGAAGTCTTGATTTGTAATATACAGACTTGGAAATATCCTATTCATCTTAGATTTGTTTGTAATTTGATAGGATTGTCTGTATAAATAAATCTGAGAGGGTGAGTTACATATTTGCATATAGTGAACATCACAAACACTTCTCACACGAACACATAGACACAGTGGTTTGTTTGAGACTTAACAGTTGAAAGAGTTACTGGAATTTGAATTTAAAGAGAAGGAGGTGAAGGAAAAGGCAAAGCAGCAATAAAGAAGAGATCAGTTCTAGTCAGGCACCTTTGGAGTGGAGTAGCTCATGTAGGTGTAATTATGAACTTAGGTTTAGGATCCTTATGTGTTTTCTTAAGTGATGTAACTTGACTCTTTATTCTAGTGAATTTTTTGTTTTGTCTCATAGAGTGCACCGTGCATGTTTCCCTTATTTAAGGGTTTTACCACGTTTAAAATTCCTGTGTCAATTTCTTTGAACATTCTTAACTATTGTTATGATTAGGACTGCATGGTAACTTTAGTAGATGTTTCTTAAAATTTAAAAATAAAGGTAATTAACTATCGAAGCTAATCCATACATTCAGAAAGCTTTTATAACACATCTTGTGTTCTCTTCGAAAAGAGTTTTGCCCAAAAAGTTTATTCGGAGTTTACACAATTTACAACAGTTTGTTATTAATCTTGTAAACAAGGTTTTAGCATTAAATCTTTTCTTCAGATGTCCATATGACTTATTCAGATTCAGAGACAAAAACTTAGCTCCAGGATTGGCCATTGGACCCCTGATTCCAAACCATAGCAAAACATCAATTGCGTCATATCTCACACTAATATTAAAATCGTAACCATAACTGAAACATCTCCAATTTCGACAATAAATTTATAATAAATGAAGGTTGGATAAAACAAATCTCCGACGTGTACTTAAATTGGATTTCAACTATACAAAGATCGAGTAAGGAATTTAGGAAAACAGTTTACTATAAGATAGAGAATGGCCACACACTACCCCTTATACCCCTCTCTCTCCTTACTAAAAAATCCACTCTAGTCGTCGCCGACCGCAGCCCGTAAACCTCCGACAAAAATTTAGCTAAACACTACCCCTTAAACCCATTAAACCTGTTGACCCAATACCCATAATCAACCTATACTAGAAAACCACCCCCTGCCTCATTCCTCCAAGCGCCGCCACCTACCTTTTACCTGACCAACACCTTCTCCATTCGCGAACTCCACCATTGTCGAAGATCCACACCAACCCATACCCCACCTGCTCCAACCAATATCTAAATTGAGGTTGCAGAGAGTAGTCAAGGGAAAATAGGGGTTGGGGTAAGGAACGAACTCAAGAAAAAGAAATGGCACAAAGGGTAAGAGAATGAACCCTGGTAGACAAACGGACTCACGTATTTTCCATTGAACTAATTGTATGATGTGGATTTATCTTAGTTTAGGAGACTTCAATGGTTGTATAGGATTTTAGATTAGTATATAGATTAAATTTCATTTAATTTTATGTTAAAATATGGAATCGAGAAAAAGTTATTCACAGAGTAAACAGAAGGCAGTTACAACTTCTAAAAGGAAGCGTTGAGAGGATCAACCTGCTATACTATAAGGGAGTATCTTCAAGACTTAAAATTTGCAAAATGAGGTTGTTAAAAATGAGATTACAAAGGTCTTACTAGAGGTGGCTGGCCCATCTACTAGTACTGAGACTAGTAGTGATGAATAAAAATTTGAAGATGACCAGGTTGGGTCGTCAAGTCAAGGAATGTACGTTTCTATTATAATTGATGATTATAGGTAGAGAAGGACCTTCAACTGTTAAAGACATTCCATCACCATTTTTTATGCAATATGGATTTGTTCGATGGTAAAATGCACTCCTTTTAATTTTTTATTAATATCTTGGAAATCTGCGCGTTGAATAATTTTGTTGTTGGTAAAATAGGTTGAACAAGGGAATTTGTTATGAATAAACCATTGGATAATGATATAAAATTTTCTTTAAATATCTTAGTAAATGATTGATTAATAGGGGAAAAAGGACCACTTATGAATTTAATCACATACAATCATCGGTATATTGACTATGCTTTGATCTCGATATTTTTTGAGTGTTGGAAACTCAAGAAAAATACTTAGGACATGCCCTCTAGAGAAATTTTCATCGGGTTTAATGACATCCCCTAAATATTAAATGTCCCCATAGTTGGTGATTATATTTTTGGAGAGGATGGTGGGTGGGAATTTCCCCACATAAAGACAACGAATTGTTGATGGAGTGTTTGGGAGTTAGTAAGGAGGATGTTGAACTGTTGTGCTAGGATTTATATATTATTAGGATAATATTGGATTATCAAACATTTCAAGGAGAATGTCAAAGTTTTTGAAGCCCCTACTGATCATTAAGACAAATAAATGGCCTAAATATTGTATATACTTCGATGTATTTCCCAATAAGACAAAAAAAGATATAGATTTATTACCTTGAAATGATAAACAAAATTGGATAAGGTGAGCCAACTTTCTTAGGGCATAATAATGTTGTTTACCTACACACACACACACACACACACACACATATATATATATATATATATATATATATATATATATATTGCCCTTTCATTAAGGTTAAGGGTTAACAAATGAGTGGTTGTCTATCTCTTTTGTAGGTAAAAATATGCAATAATAGTGTTGATGGCATGATTAATATGATCAATCTTATATTATTAATGTACGTTGTTTCTTTTTTTAGTCGTGGACTTATGAGCACTTTAGCTGACTTGGAGCATACCGCAACACGAAGTTTATCAAAAGCACGCCTTGGGTTGCTCATTGGGCATTGCAACTCGTTTCACAAAAAAAAATGTAATGCCATAACTCATTAAATTCTGAGAGTAACTCGATGACTTGGTGGAAGACAATGTATGTATTTTTTATTGATTGCATGTTCCATATTTATATTATATGTATTTAAGTAAGTATTTATGTCTTAAAAAATACTTTTTCCTGTATTTTATATATTTATGTGTAGGTTTGTTGGGATACTTATAAGGATGAGAGGGATAAATACCCATTATATGGGTTGCCTTGACATTGGTGAGCCTTACTATCTAGAACACGTGCTTAGGAAACTCTGCCATTTATAAACCATCCCTCGAAACCCAATATCACCGACAAGAGATGAAAGGGGAAATAAACATGAAAAATATAAGATTAAGCTTGATATTAAAAAATGGTATCAAGAAAAGTGTCCAAACCACTTGTTATCGAAGAGGTATTGTTAAGTATCGGTCACATGATATGGGACTCGAGTGAGGATTACATGCAGTGGTTCTTAACTTACCCACACCCTATCATCTAGAACCCTGCCAATTTTTAGTCTGGAGAAAGAAAAACATCAATTATAAATATATTATTCCCAGTTTTTTTAAATACACCCTTTATGACCTCATCTTATACATTAGTTTTTTTTCAAAACTAGGTAGATGAAGTCCGTAGAGCAATGGAGTTTCTTGAAAAGAACATTTGAGATGGGGATATAACCAATGCCACATCATTTATTAAACGAAATATCGAGGCATACAAAATCCTAGTGATAGAAACCGAGGCAGGTCGTCGATAAGAGAGTGAGAAAATAAGAGGAAGAGGAAAAATGTGAGAGAAGTTGTGGAGCTAAAATGAAGACTGGGGAAAAGAAAGAAAAACTTATCATGTAATATTACAAAAGTGTGATGTAATCTTTTGAGACATAATCATGTAATGTTATGAAAGTGTTTTTTCAATCATGTAATATAATGTAAGATCTTACAATATGATTTGAACTTCTTAGATATACTCTTCAAAAACTTCTAAAAGGGATATCTAGTTGTTCTTAAACTGGGAAAATACGCTTAAAAAACTTCAAAAAAGAATATAAATTTCTTCCCCAATTGGTCAATATATGCCTGAAAAAGATTAAAAAGTGTAAGTATGCATCTATTCGGGGGAGATAATGAGTATCTTTCACACATTGGCCAGGCATCGGATTAATATATCTAGTTTGTTAACTATGCCTCAAACATATATTAATATTTGAGGCCATGTTATTATGGTATCTGTTAGTGTTAAAAGACCTAATTCTATGTAATTGAATTGGGATCAATGGACCGAGTCGTAGGAAGATTGTTATTTATATATTCATGAACCATTCAATTATTCGAGTCATATATTTCTTTTATGGGTGCGTATACCAAATCATTAACATATATTCTCTATCAAAACCCCAAATCACTGGTTATACATGATGTATTTTTTTAGATTTTTACAAGTTAATGTGGTATTTTGATGTGAATTTTCATTTGTGGGACATATTCACATTGATTTGCGCCATACTCAATGTATATTCTATGATATACTAATCCAATACAAAATTAGGTTACAAATTAATCTAATGCAATTTTATAATAACCACATAATTAACAACTTCCCTCTAATAACTTTAACTATACAATTCAACAACTTTGTACTTAATTTTTACGTACAAATAAAAGTTAGATAATAGAAAACATTATAATTCACTCTCACATGCCACACATTCATTTACATGTTTACAAAAAAGGATTAAAAGACAAAGAGGACCTCCATAAAGTTTATTTATATGGGAACATCACGTCTATCTCTTGGGAAAATATTCTCAAATTCAACAATTTGGTCAATATATTTATAAATCCAAGTACTGGGTATAGGTAGATTTCTTGTGTTGGTAACTTGCAACTTATGGCATCGGAAAATTTTCTTTCAACGTGAGGACGAGAAAATTATTCCCACACACAAGAGCCTTTTGAAAAAATATAGGGAATTTTACAGGTGGTTGTCTCATGGATAGGAACACAAGACATTGTCTTAGTGATAATAATATGCATACACACGTATACATTTCGATAATAAGATAACCACACTTTTTCATAAATAACCAAAATTTTCTCATACACGAATAAATATAATTATTCAACATTGTTAGCACAGTTTTAGGTAAGTAATTCCCAAAACACTATTCATAAAACTGAGGGCTTTTAATTACTTCTTACATCAGTTCATTCCTCATATCTTTCCACCCATCAACTTTGAACCCCTCCTCAATATCGAAGAAACACATCTAAAGACATATTCACCATCGGTATTAACATTCACACTGTCTTCGACAAAGGAATACTTATAGTTAGACCATGTGTATACAATGTACTTCAACGTTATAAGGACCGATTTCCAAATAAAGTTAATTTATATGTTTTGGCTGATTCAATGTTTGGACAAAATAGTTTGAGTTATAGGTTAGGCTTTGTGTTTCATTAACCTTTCAAGACTATGATGTGTTTAGATGAAAAGGTAGTGTCCAAGATTCAGAGATTGCATCATCATGTTGTGTTTCGTGATCATTTCCATCTTCTTGATACAAGGATCTCTCAAATATGAATGCGTATTTATTTTGATCCTTGAATTCTTGTTTTTTGAGTGTTAGTTTTTTAATAAAATTGTTTTTAAAATGTTTAAAATTATTTCCCCATTTTTTATATTTTTCAAAAAAAAAATATTTTTTCGAGAGGTCGTTAGAATAACTTGATATGTCATTCGAACGAGTTTCCTTAACTTTTTAGAACATAGTTCCAAAGAGATATCAAACGAGATATTTTCACGTTACTCTGTTTTCTCATTTGGTGATTCATTAAAGGTCATTCGAATAAAATAAGGGGCTTCATTCGAACGATATGTACCTCGCTCGAACGAGCCAGCGAGTTTTTAGCTTTAGATATTTTTCTTAAATGATTTCATCCTCATCTTGATTTTGAGAAACCTGCTATAATTAGAAGTGTGAAGCAGTAATTTTTTTAGACGTAAAAACTTACGTTTAGAGTTCTCAAACTCTATCAAAATGCTCTCCCAAATCCTAGTTTTCACTCAAGTTGTTTAATATCCAAGTGTTCATCTTAATATTCTTTGAAGATCCTATTTTGGGAATCAAAGACTTATTCTTTATATCTATTGAGAAATGTTTCGTTCGGTTGATTCCGTGCCTATTTTTTTTACATACAGTAAACTCTGTGTGTGACGATTATTGAGCTTGTTTGCTGGATACTGAGGCATGTGTGAACTCAAACGATGTGGAAGTTGTGTGATTGGACTCTTCAGTGTCAATTTGTAAAATAGGTTGAAGATTAGAGAACGTCAAGGATTCAGAGGGCATCTAGTATGTGTTGTAAGTCTACTCTCTATCTTGTATAATTCCTCATCATAGTGAATTGCATTGGTAAGACCGTCTGAAGATTTCCTATATGGGGTTTTCTCATACATCGGGCATGGTGGTTTATTTTCTTATTTTATCTTGCACTCACCTAGATGAATGTTGAGGTTAAGATGAAATTGATCAATCTGTTTATCACAATAATTTAATCAGTGATAAGTTTAAATTTGGGTTAATTTCTTAATTGTATTGCAAAATTAAAAATTTTAAAAATAGTTGGTTTTCTTGTTTTTTACCCTTTGCCACATCTGAACCCTATAGGACATTGGACTTTCAAATTTGTATAAAAAAAGGAACATTAAGTTATTGTGTAGATCCCCATTTTGTGGGTTTTTAGGTGTTTATCTCTCTCTTTCCCTAGATTTTGTTTGTTTCTCTCGATGGATTATCATAGTGATAAGTTTTCCAATGTGTTTAGTGATGATGATGGTTTTGATATTAGAGAGGATTTTAATGAGCTTCATAATTGTGATGAAAAATTAACTCATTTCATTTTATATTTTGCAAAAATAGTTAAATTTCTCGAAAAATAAAATTTATGATTTAAAGAAGGAATTAAAGTTTTGTGAATTGTTCAAACTCAAAGATATATCCTTCGTAATAAGTTCATGTACATGAATTGTTAACTGAAAACTTTAAAAGTGTCCAAGAAAGTAAGTGATGATAGAATATAAGTTTTAGAGAATGAATTAGAGGACTCGATGTTTGAAGATAGGGTTAATGAACATTTTATTGAGTATAATGATGAATCGATAAAGTTTTTGAGGTCACGTGAGAGGACTTTTAGGGATAATTGCGCTTACATTGTGGGTGAGAAAGATAACCTTCTATGTTTTATTGAAAATATGAAGAAGGAGTTCATAACTTTTGAAGATTTTAAATTTTTTTCTTCAGTTTAGGATTTTAAACTTAAAAGATGATTTAAAACACTCAAGTAGTGTTGGTATAGCCTTCGATAATCTAAATTATTCAGATGCTAAAGCCAAGACCCGCATTTGTTTAAGAGTATCAACCTTTGCCCAACACATTAGAAAAAGGTCAAACCACGGGTAACTGTAGAAACTTAAGTGGGGGTGGTCCCTATGCGTGTTTCAAATCAAACCAATTTTTACCAAAATTTATCCAACTCTTAATTAGCACTACACCAAGTTGTGAAAACACAATTCTTACTTTAAACCAATTTTATCTTGATTAATCCTAAACATTCATCTAGTGATTAAAGTAAGTAAAGTAAATTAAAGTAAAGAATACTCACAACGCTAGATGTACGAGGAAAAAACCCAAAATGGGAAAACAACCTCGGACAGCCTAAGCCTGACAATCACTATGAACAAAGGTTTTACAAAGACAGATTAGCCTTACTCAATGACTTGATCCCTATGGGTCTTGATGGTCCTTCTGATCTTCTACCATTCTTCAATAGTTCCCACGCAGAAAGTTCGTTTTCCGCGATACCTATCCACAACACATGCATCCATGTATGTCTCGGTGTCCACCGAATGGCTTTGATACGTCTACTATGTCGAACAAGAATTCCTTCTCTTTTCTTCACCGCAAAACCCTGATGTTGAATTGTAGAACAAACCTTCTAGATGCAACAAGATCACATAAACATATAATAATGATAACTCGGATCTTTGCAAACTCAAAGGATGTGTTTAACCTTTGAAACCTTAGAAAAATATGTGCAAACATGTTTCTGGATCGTAAACAGTTTTTCCAGAATGCACACTTGTAAACTCTGAAGAAACCACGCTTTAAATAGGAAGAGATCACCGCCTCATAAAACGTGTCGCTCAAATGAGATGGGCAAGTCATTCACGCGACATAGCCATCTCGTTTGAACGTGACTGCTTATTGTTTGAACGATGTCGCGTGTCTGTTTGACTTTTTGACTTTTTTGTTTAAAATGCCTCTTCCAAAAGAGATCCAAATAAGTCAAACTCTTTTTCAAGCTTATCAAAATAAAACGTAGAGTAATTATACGCATTCATACCTGTGTGATCTCGGAATGCAATTAACTTTGAAGACGAATAAACTTGCACCAATTAAACTTCGACATGATTAATTCTTTGAAGCTTTGCCGCAACGTCTTTAATTTCTTCAATACGTCATAGAACAATTGGGATCGTGACAAAATAAAATCTCCCTATGACATATTACAAACATAGTTTTGTTCATGGAATTAGATCAAAATAATACACAGACTCAATTAGAAATTTTTGTCCTTACAAATATCCCCCTTTGACTATTTCTGGACAAAACTAAACCAGTGAAATGCATAAGCGAGGTCGTCAATCCGTATGACGCCTAAATATCATCCCATAAACCCAAAATCAAAAATGCAAGACACATACTAGTATATGTAGCACCGACAAGTATGAACTATCTGAATGTGATGTAATCTTGAAATCTCGAATCTCTAAAGCATACCTACACACATGAATAGACAAACCAATACCCAGTGAAGTATAGAGGAATCCAAATGATACCAATTTTACAATACATACCCATATGAATAAACTTTGAAAATTCATTTGTTAAACAATTGAGCAACAAAATGATACCAAATTTAAACTACCAATATTTAATACCAAATTGTAAAATATGTAATAAAAAACATGCTCAACAAATCTCAGATCTCTCCTACATCACATACATCTCTCCCCCCTTTTGTCTCGAATAGACAATCTGGTGAAAAGATAAACCAAAAAATAAGTATCTAGCATGAGAATATACCAATTTGAAATTTGAAATTGCTAGATAAACATGAAACAACCAGCTAAATATGATCAAGTAATGACAAATCTGTAGCTAGTAAACCAGGAATCACACAAAGAGTATAGCAAACTAATCAGGTGTGATAGACGGACTATATACAAAATATTAATATTGAAACAATATAACCTGCATACAAACCTATTAGTCCAGAAAACTTCCAGCAGTACCAAAAAAAATATACCTAAATAAACCAGTGGACTGCAAACCAATCAGAAGCAAAAATACAGGTTATTGTTCGAACGAGCCATGGACGTCGCTCAAACGAGATGAGGATGTCGCTCGAACTAGACTTCACACGATATGGTAATGTCGTTCGAACGAGTTCTCGCGAAATGCCAAACTTTCCCAGTTTCCCAAAATATTATATATTTTTGCCCAGTGAAAAAATTTCCAGATGAAAATACCAGGAAGGGCCTGACAGTAGCAAAATAGTGCTAAAACAATAAGCTTTTAACACAAAATGGAAAAACGCATAAAAATAACAATGCGAGTTACATGCAAACATAGTACAGATGTGGCTCAAACATGGGCATGGAATGTATGGGCGTAAAACTACAACAAATGAGCCACAATTCCAACACATCGAAACGATCAAGAAGCTCTAATTGATAGCGATAAATCATCAAACTTTATCATAGCCATATGACAATAAAGGTGTGAGCTTAATGAACTAAACATACTACATGCACACAGAATTTTGACGATTCTACAAACAATAGTGTCAAATTGCAATGTTTCAACATTAGGATTAGTTGTGAAAATCCGTTTAAATTTTCTCCAGCCAAACTACCTCTTAAACATATATTTTCAAGTTCTTTTGAGGTTCCTAGCATTCTCAACTTAGAGAAAAACTTATTGACCCTTTTCTAAACATATTGCTTCTTATTTTGGGGTCTTTTAAACGGTGGCTTTAACGACGAGTTAATTTTGAACTCTCGCAGCCCTTTCCCGTGAATCACTCATAATTTTTTTATTAGGTACCAATTTAAATCCTAACGGTAAATGATTCTTACATGCACACTTATCCTTAAGTCTACTTAAGCATAGAAGACAAGATTGAGATAAGAACGCCTCACCAAATTCAAATATGCAAGAGAAGTCAAACATCCATATAAACTCGTGCATGTGTGCAATGTTGGCATATATACAAACTCGAATCAAAATGCATATCAACATCGAAACAACCCCATATAAATAATGGTTAAGATCATTCTAAGCATCGATAATAATAACCAAATGTCCTAGCCACATGGATATGAAACGATGGGGGGGTCAAAGCACACCAATATGCCACATCAAACATGTAAACTCAAAAACAAAAACCGAAATTCTTTTTGGCTTTTCAAACATATTTTTACTCAAAAAAAATCTTTTTGGTTTTTAAAAAAAAAAATCTCAGAAACAAAATGTTTTTGTATTTTTTCAATAGGACTCAAACAAATGAAAACTATAATACAAAATTATACACATGTCATAATACTAGCAATGAATATATCATGAAGCAAACTAGTATATGACAAACATGGCAACACTATCATCCTTTAGATTTAGCATGGGAAGAATAAAGTGCACCCAAATGAGAATCATGAAGTTTAATTCCTAAAGCCACTAAATCCGATTTCCTAACCCAAGTAGGTGAAAAACGACGCATGGGGGTTTAGGGAACCGGGGAAACTTTATTCCTAAATTTCTTTGGAGCTTGTCTATGGTCGTAACAGTAATGCCTAAGGTGACATTTCCTACCACAAAATGTGCAAGTGTAGCGACGGTGGGAATGATTACCTATATGTGGACCTTTTCTAACCATCCTAGTGTTTCTCACACGTGCGGGGGGATGGGAACAATTATTTCATCAAAACCTATACCTCCCCTATATCCCTTGGTTTGGACGGTGCCTAAGATCTTATCTAACTTCTCCGATCTAGCCTCCAAATCAAGCTTAACTCTAGACGAGTCTCTCAATCTCTCTTCCAACTCATGAATCCTAGACTCGAGCAAATGCCTAGACTCCTTAAACTCTAAAATCTCCTTTTTCAAAGACTTTATAAAAACCACGGAGATTTTCTCTCTCTTCCTCCACAAACTCTAGTTTCTCCCTAAACTTCTTCTCTCTGCCCTAAGATCCTCAATCAAACAATCATTATTTTCCATGGCATGCTCATTCAACTTAGCTTGCAATTTTGATTTAGCCTTTTTCACCTTTACCGTTTCGGCATACAACTCATTAAACGCATTTTGTAATTCTTTCACATCTATCTCCTCCTCGTCACGCTCTTCACCCTCACTAACATGGGATTCACTCAAAACCTACTCGGAAGTGTCATGCACATGAGAATCATCGTCGCTCACATGACATGCCATAAACGCAACAAAGTTACGATCAATGGGGGAACTCTCTCCCTCTTTCGGATCACTATCACTTAAGGTGGCACTATAAACAATCGGTTTCTTGCCCTCTTTCTTAAGTCTAGTGGGACACTCCTTAACTTTGTGATCGTACCCTTCACACCCAAAACACTTATCTGACTCATCTCTCTTAGGCTTCTCAAACTTATCCTTAAAGGTGGGATCAACTTTGTTGTTCTTTAATTTTTCAAATTTCTTGGCATCTTTCGATTGCTTTTGAAACTTAATAAATTTTTTAAATTTCTTTACAAACAAGGCAACATCCTTAAAATCGGAATCGGAATCCAAAACTTTAATTTCCTCCTTTCGAGTTTTCAAAGCAATACCCTTTTCTTTCTTAGGTACTTGCTTGGAGGTAATCATGTCGATTTCATAGGTTTGTAAGTCACCTACAATCTCTTCTAATTTTGTTGACATAACTTACCCAAGGAGTTTAAAATGGTCACTTTCACATCAAACCTACTAGGCAATGACCTAAGAATTTTCTTAATCACACGGTTGTCAGGAATTTTTTCACCTAGGTTAAACGATGAGTTGACAATATTGGACAACCTAGCATAAAACTCTTCAAAAGTCTCACTCTCTAACATCCTAATGGTCTCAAATAGTGTAGTGAGATTTTGAAGTTTTGATGCCCTAACCGTGCTAGTGCCTTCGTGAGTGAGTGCCAAAATATCCCAAACCTCTTTTGATGTTTCAAAAGTCATAATTCTATTATATTCTTCCGATGTGACATGTGAAGAAATAATGTGCAAACCCTTAGAATTATACAGTGATTGTCTATGTTTAGTTTCGGTCCATGACTCGACATGCTTTAAACTAGTGACCTCACCTAAAATAGTGACAGGGGGTGTCCAACCTTTCTCAACTTCTAGCCACATACACTCATCAATTGATTTTAAAGCACTTTTCATTCTCATCTTCCAATAGGTGTAATTAGTGCCATAAAAATAGGAGTTCAAAAAAGATCGTTATTTCCAAATTTCATCTTTGAAAACACACAGGATCACAAAACAAATAAATTATGTTTTTTTAGCTCTGATACCAAATTTTAGAAACGTAAGTGGGGGTGGTCCCAATGCGTGTTTCAAATCAAACCAATTTTTACCAAAAATTATCCAATTCTTAATTAGCACCAAACCAAGTTGTGAAAACCCAATTCTTAATTAAAACTAATTTTATCTTCGTTAATCCTAAACATGAATCTAGTGATTAAAGCAAGTAAAGTAAAGTAAAGAATACTCACAACGCTGGATGTACGAGAAAAAAAACCCAAAATGGGAAAATAACCTCGGACGACCCAAGACAGACAATCACTATGAACAAAGGTTTTACAAAGATAGATTAGCCTTACTCAATGACTCGATCCCCATGGGTCTTGATGCTCCTTCTGATCTTCTACTGTTCTTCAATAGTGTCCATGTAGAAATTTTGTCTTCCACGATATCTGTCCACAACACATGCGTCCACGTATGTCTCGTTGTCCATCGAATGGCTTTGATACGTGTACGATGTCGAACAAGAAGTCCTTCTCTTTTCTTCACCGTAAAACCCTGATGTTCAATTGTAGAAAAAACCTTCTTGGTGCAGAAAGATCACATAAACATATAATAACGATAACTCGGATCTTTGCAAACTCTAAGGATGTGTTTAAGCTTTGAAACCTTAGAAAAATATGTGCAAACATGTTTTTGGATCGTAAACAGATTTTCCAGAATGCATACTTGTAAACTCTAACGAAACCACGCTTTAAATAGGAAAATATCACTGCCTCGTAAAATGTGTCACTCGAACAAGATGGGCAAGTCGTTCGCACGACATATCCATCTCGTTTGAACGATACTGTTTATCATTTGAACGACGCCCCGTGTCAATTTGACTTTTTTGTTTAAAAAGTCTCTTCCAAAAGAGATCCAAATATGTCAAACTCTTTTAAGAGCTTATCAAAATAAAACGTAGAGTAAAACTCTTAAAACACTTTTAAGCATTTTAAAACATTTTTCTTTATAAAATTACATCTTTATCATTTATAAAAATAATTCCGAGGACCATTAATTGTACACATTCATACCTGTGTGATCTCGGAATGCAGTTAACTTTGAAGACGAATAAACTTGCAACAATTAAACTTCAGCATGATTAATTATTTGAAGCTTTGCCGCAACGTCTTCAATTTTTTCAATACGTCATAGACCAGGTGGGTTCATGACAAAAAAAAATCTCCCTATGACATATTACGAACACAGTTTTGTTCACGAAATTAAGTCAAAACAATACAGGGACTCAATTTGAAATTTATGTCCTAACAGTAACGTTCCTTGTGCTTACACATGTTTGCATTTTTGTAGGAAATATCACCTTATAGAGTTTTGTTATGATCTTAGAAGTTGTCCTAGGAAGTCTAGATCCCATGCCAACATGATTCTCAAAATACGAGGGACTATGTATTCATCTATTTGGGTTAGAAAATAAGTTTTGGAGGCATTGAATTTAGACCGGTTGATTCTCGCATGCTTGCACATGTTTCTTATCATGCTATGTCTTATGGTTAATTTAGTTTGCATCTTTTTCACTCCATCTTATATGTGTTTGTTCGTTGTATGCATTTTTTATCTTTTTTATTTTGATTTTTCAGATTTAGATCTTATTGAAAAATTACAAAAACAATTTGTTCCTTTGAGTGTTGTTTTCATGTGGTGTACTTGATTTTTTTTTAAAACTCAAAAATATCTTTATTTATGTGTAGTTTAGTCTTGCACATTTTTTTGTGGGATGTCGGTGTGTTTGAGTCCACTTTCTTTCCATGTTTTTTCATGTCTAGAACATTTGACTATGAACTTCAATGCTTAGATTGTTCTTAATCATATTTGTAAATAGTTTGACTTTGAATTGTTTAATGGACTTGCTTTGTATATGCCTCCTCACACACATGCACGAGCTCTTTCAAATTTTATATCCATATGTTACATGAGCTAAGTGTGGTGTCCTCCTAATAATCTTGTCCTTATACATTTCTTTTTTTACTATAGGGAATTTGTGCATGTAAGAACCATTTCTTGTAAGTTTTTGATTTATTGAAAATATGAGTATGCATGGGAAAGGGATGCAAAGGAAAAAATCTTCCTTACGTGAAAGGTCACCATTGGAAAGATCCTAAGAAATTAAGAGGCAAAAAAAGAAAGAAAAGATTGCCAAGGCCAAAACTTTATTTCGTGGATTCTTCAAATAAATTGGTATCTCCAAAATATGATAGCGAAAAAATGATATATCTATAACTTTAGGGGTGTTATAAGTTGACGGGCAATGGATTTTCACAATGATTAATAGTTAATTCATATTTGACTCTATTGATTTGAGAGTCATAAATATTTTCTAGGGGATCATGCGTTGTGTTTATTGGTCCATTTTGGGTTCACTTAATCTCTCACAATGAGGCTATATCTTTGTCTCATAAAGTTAATGCGGTCAAATAGAAATCCTTGGACATTTTTGAATGATTGGGTTAATATTAATTTATTTCTAGTTCTCGCCCCTTCAGTACATTTACCACATGTTTGTTTAGATATGTTGACATTATGCTAGTGTGAGCTTACTGTGTATTGTGTCTTATTTGTGGTATTTTACATACATACATATATATATATATATATATATATATATATATACACACACTGTGTTTCGTTGGTATTTTTTGTATATTTATATATATGGTATCATTTTGTTTTGAGTATTTGCATTTGCATTTAATCTATGTTTTCCATGAACTTTATCTCTGAATCAAATTAGTATACTATATGATCATATTGGTATTTCTTGTTGCTTGTTTACATTGATATCTCATGATTCATATTTTGTTCAAGTTGGTATCATTTTTTTATCAAAATTAGTATTGATTGATAATTGTTTGGATTATTTGTGCATGTGTTTCCATGTGTTTTTTTATTGCTCATTGCACTTTACACCGTTGCATGATATCATTCCTTCCTCCGTAATTATAATTGGTACCATATGTTCTCGCTATCTAGGGGAGAAATGATTTATAAGGGAATTTTTTTTTATCTTTCGAATGACATATCGAACAAGACATTTTAACGTTACTCTATATTTTCGATTGATGATTCGTTAGAAGCTGTTCGAACAAAATACGGGGATTCGTTCATACGAGATATACCTTATTCGTCAATGAGTTTATATTTTTTTGAGATCTTCCTAAAATTATTTCGTCCTTATTTTGATTTTTGAAAAATATCTTATAAATAGGAGTGCAAATCAATAATTTTCTATAAGGAAAAAACTTATGTTTTGAGTTCCCAAACTCTATCAAAAATATCCCCAAACCCTAGTTTTCATCCAAGCCTTTTAGTATCTAAGTGCTCATTTTAATATCCTTTGAATATCTTGTTTTCGACACAAAGGTTTATTCCATACATCTATTGAGAATTATTTCATGTGGTGGACTTTGTGCCTGATTTGTTTAAATACGATGTACTTCATGTGTGACGGTTACTAAGCTTGTTCGGTGGATACTTAGGCGTGTATGGACTCACATGTTGTGGCAGTTCCGCGATTGGCCTCTTAACTATAATTGTGGAGGATAGGTTAAATACTAAAGAGCGTCAAGTTTTATAAGGGTGTCAATTCTGTGTTGTAAGTCTAATGTTTGTATTGGGTAATTACTGATAATAATTAACTTCATTGGTTGGGTCGTTCGAGGTTTTTCCCGTTTGGGTTTTGTTTGTACATCGGGAATTGTGGTTTGATTTATTTATTTTATTTAGCACTCACATAGGTGCATGTTTATGTTAAGATAAAATTGGTTAATTTATTTCTCACAATAATTGATTTATTTAATTGATGTTAAGTTTAAATTTGGGTTAATCATTTAATTGTACTTAAAATTTAAAATTTGAAAAAGAGTGGATTTGCTTGCTTTTGTACCTTTTACCGTATATGAAACCTATAGGACATTGAAATTTCAATTATACTGAGGTAGGCTAGCCAGTCAACATTGAATATCAACAAATCTTTATTAAAATCTTTCTCACTGGAGATTTAAGCAATGCAAATCAATTGTTTAAGATTTTTCTGAACAAATTTTAGTCATGTATTTGTTTTCGTGCATGGTTTTCCACATTTTGGGTTCCATGGAAAGTGGATAACATATACCTAGCTCATGTACTTCGTAAGGAATTCATGTGTGTGTATTCATGGTCAGTTATACAACCAATGGGTTATGAAAATCGATCAAAGAATGATTTCAACCATCCCAAAGCCCAACGATAATTCTATTATTTTGCCATTACTAAGAAAGAAAAATAATGGAAAATGAATGATCGCATTAGTTAAAACCTACCATCTCTAAAAATGGTATCCTGTAACGATTAGTCTTCTATGTACAATCATTGATCGTAGCTGAAGGAAAATATTTTGCTAACAAGCTGGATTCGGGATCGGACCAGAATATGTCTTCCACCTTAGACGAGGTCTCTTTGTCACGATACTAGTAAACATAATGATTATTGGTAAGCAATTTCATTAAATGTTGCATCACGGTTATACCTTCCTGCTCTTCAATCCTCAACCTATATTTGGAGTTGCAAATGGTCTTCATTGTTGACATGTTAGCTTCACGGAAATGTTAACGTCATGAGAATAACAATTGACTTCACGCCACTTAATGACATCTCCTCAATAATTTCTCTTTACTTAATAATTAGATGCTCGATGTAGGGATGCCGAATTAGTGTAGTGGTTAACGAGTAGTTGTGAACTCTGTTAATGACTTATAACATCCACCGGTTGTCATTAAATGGGATTCCTTTCAACATAAATGGGCAATTGCATTTTCTAGTGGTCAAATCTCTCTTTCACTTCTTCTCACTGCTACTTTTGGTTTCATTATTATCGATTCTCCTATGATGATCTCTATACATCCCTTTTTCTCATAACCCAAATGTAGACATCCTTTTTGTGTCCCGGTTAGTGCCTCAAACTTGGTGGGAACAGTAATCATATGTTCGGGGTCTACGCTTTTCCAATGACACAACCCAAATTCGGGCTACAGGCCTCAAATAGATTTTTCCCATGAAACTATATACCATTGGTTCAGTATCTAAAATAGAAATGTTTCATCATTCTCCATATCCCAAAATCGAACCATTGTAAGGAACCATAGTCGAGGTCTAAGCTTTTCAAACATTGAAAACAAAATCAATATATTTTAACATAGATATGAATCTGGTTGGTTATTTTCTCTCATTTGAGTGGGGTCTGAGTGACCACAACCATCTTCATTTTCACGTCCATCTTCTGTTGAGTTTTAATGGATGAAATGATCAAAATGGATTAAATAACTTTATAGTCTCAAGTTAGGAACAACACTCAATGATAGTATCAACTTTTCAATGTATTTTTTTTTTGGGGGGGGGGGGGGGATTCCATCATTTTGATGGATATCTCGAGTGAGAACGTAAAGAGTTAGAAGATCATAGATAGGATTTAAGAGATATGCCTATTTGAGAGGGAGAAAAAAATGTTGGTGGAGTCTATTAGTGTGATAAAACTTATATTTGTACAATGTGGTGATCCCTAAAAAAAAACCCAATAATTTTATCTTTTTGTATTATAGAGTATATTGTTGGGTATCCTTAGCATCACCCTTTTTACAAATACTACACATAATAAAAATTAGCATGTAAGTATGAAATTAAAGTTACATTTCTCATACTATCATATTTAGGTGACATGGAGTACTTTGTTATATTTTTATTTCATTACTAAGCAACTCTCTATTGCTTAATCCTTGTATGAAATTACCAGCTAAGAGGTTGCTCGTTTTTACCTTTTAAATCTGATTCTGAACAATTCAGGCTTAAGAGGAACCAAATATTGTTTATTTTTTAAAATGATTAAGATGATAATGACTATACTTGATTTGAATGGTTAAGAGGTAAAATTATCTCTCAATTTGAAATCTGTCTAAATATATTCATTCTCACATAAAAATAAACATATTTTTCATATTCAGATTTCAAATTCGGACTTCAGATTCAAATGAATAAATAAAGTCAATCTAAACCTTCTTCTTGATTACCAACTTGTGTTGGTTTCAATACCTATAGAGAAGGAAAATTAGTTAATATCACGATAATAAAAGAACGAAGATTTTGCAACAATTTTCTTGTACTGGATTTGACCATTTATTTGTATTCTAATAAGGGATGATGGGTTTTTTGAGCTTTTGGTTTCCATGCATGCGTTGAAGCTGTGAAGGTTACAAAGTCATCTTAACCTATATATGTTTAATCAATTTGATTTAAATTGAACAAATTTCAATAAAAAAATATTAATTGACCAAAAGAAGGAACGTTATATGTTTAATATAAGAAAGAGAATTAACAAGATTTCGAATCCTACGCCAATCAAGTTTTAGTTTAAGTATTTATAATTTAATTTAGTTCATACAACGTTTTTAGGTATTAGAAGTTAGGGTTGTGGTTTTTGATTTAATAAAGAATGTGAAGGGAAAGTTTAGAATTTTTAGGCACTATATTCCATTTTTAAGGATATAACAAAGTTTAGAATATTGTGTTCTTTTAAAAATAAACTAGACTTCCTTTCAATTATAGGGGCTGCGTATAATTTTTAAACATTAGGGGTTGAATCAAAATTTCACTATTATTATAGGGTTAAGTTAAACAAGCCTTTATTTTAATTAGCCCCTTGAACTAATTAATATAAATGAGGTGTTGCTAAAGGCACCCATGATATCTTTCACCGACACCAATTTAGAAAACACACACATGGATAATGGCACCCACAAGATTTAACCATTTTATAAAGTTTCAAAAATAAAAGTCAAATCTAAAGTAATTTTCTATAATTTAACTTTTCAAAATTTAACTAATTTAAATTTAGTTTTGAACAAAAATATTTCAAACCCTAACACCACCTCCACTACCACCACCACCACTACTATCACCCTTCATTGAAATTCCTCAGCACCCAACCATCCATTGAAACTTTTCTTGAACCACCATAAACCTCTATTAAAGTAATCTATGTTGCAAGAAGCATTTCTTTTATAGAAATTTGAGCTCCAAGAAATAAGCTACAATAATATGGACGAACTCGGTGTTTCAAACACAAAGGAATAGAAAAAGATTGATTCCTAGAGGTATAAAATCATGTTCATAACCTCTATATGACCTTTAAAACATTAAATGACTTAAATAAATGTAAAAAATGTTATTCCTAGTTGTTTCGTGTCCTACTGACGAGAATGATGATGTTGTTTGGCCCTGTAGTAGCGAATGGTGAGGACTGATTTCAAAGCTTTGGTCCAACATCCTAACACCGAAAGTGGAGACAAAGTTGTACATCATTGTTGATACCAAATTTAATCTGCTGACATAGACCAATCACTAGAAGACACGTGTCAATCTACGCGGAAATTACAAATATTTCCAATAAATAACATACTGTCACCGAGCTACTCAAACCCCCCGAGGAACTCATGCGGTACCGAGCAGCTTGAGTTCCCCGAGGAACTGAGAGCTCCGAGCAACTTAAGCGTGCTGAGCAACTCCGGCGATCTGAGCTACTTAGCGTACAGAGCATCCAAATCAAGAGAATAAAAAAGGCGACTGCGCATTAAATGCTCATTATTATCGTACAGATGTATATGTCTACTAAATAACAACTCATTGTCCTTTCACATGTACGACCTCAAGGCTATAAATACATTGTAACCTCCTCATTAGTGGGGGGACTCTGGATCTCCTGGTAAACCACTTATCGAGAATTCCAGTCAAACAGTCAGCAATACAAAAACAGTGGACGTAGGCCATTCTTATAAGGTTTAACCACTTTAAAAATCTTTTGTCTTACTTATTTTATCTGTGATTGATTAATTAGAGATAATCTAATTTTTTACATCAACAGATTCGCGCCGTCTGTGGGAAACGACTGTACTTAGCATTTTTCACCAAGATAATTCGGAATCCAGTAATCGAAACACTGGAGTCCCTCCGAACCTTTCTACTCCCCCAAATGTTCAAGATCTGGCTGGTATAATGGCTAATCTGGACCAAGGTCAGACGACCATCCAAGAAACCATGCGAAAACTTATACAAACTGTTCAAGGCAGAGTGCCGGCTTAATCAAGACAACGAAGTGTTCAGAGAAATACCCGTTTACCCTCTTCGCGAACTAGGCAAACGCTATTCCCAGAGGAATGTCGATCCAGACGCACCGCCTCATATCGTACTGAAAGATCTAATGATCCTTCTTATCAGCCTGGTCGGACTTCCTCAGTACGAGCTACAGACTCTCAACAAAACGTCACTCTATCTCCGAAAAGGACCAGTGCTCTAAAAAGGTTGAGTAGAGTCTCTCCTTTTGATCGTTTGGGCCCTAAGAGGAATAAAAGTCCTCCTAGGATTGTGTCGAGGAACTCTCAATGACCATCCGATCTAAGGAAAGGCTCTGGCCAATCACGACCAACTGCTCGTAATGAAAGATCCCAAGAGGCAAATTCAACGCGATCAGTTGCTCGAACCAATAGGCCCGAGGAGGGAAATGATGCATTAAAGGGCTCTATTCAGAGGTTGGAGGGTAGATTAGGGAAAATGGCTAAGGCCAAGAATCCTCTACAAAGAACTTATATCCAAGGGACACCATTTGTACAGGCAATTGTAGATTTTCCCACACCATCAAAATTCAAAGCTCCTATGGTGACTCCTAAATATGATGGAAAAACTAACCCTGTCCTTCATATAGAACAATACTAAGCTGCTACCGATATCTATGCAATTCCAGACAAGATGAGATGCAGGACATTTTAAGGAACTCTTACCAGATCTGCTCAGATATGGTACAACAACCTTCCTCAGCGGAAATTGCAACTTTCTTTCAACTAGCAGAACTCTTTATTGGGAACTTCTATTTTGGAGTGAAACCAGTCAAACGAGTAGCACACTTGCTGACTATTAGACAAAAGATAGGTGAAAGCACCAGGGACTATATTACTCATCTCAATAACAAGAAACTTGAGGTAATTGATTACGAGGAGAAAACAACAATTACTGCTCTGATGAGTGGACTATTGCCAGATATATTGTACTACACTTTAGCCAAGGATCCGCCTAGGACCATGGCTGAATTGACGATAAAAAAAACCAAAATCATGAATGCCGAGGTAGACATGGCTACGAAGAAGAATGCAGATACTAAGGAAATCAAGGTTGAGGCTGACAAGACTGAGAAGAAGGATCAAAAGAATAATGGTGGCAACAGACAGTTAAAAGCAAAGCAAGCACTGGAACAGTTGAAGAAATTTGGAAATTATACTCCTTTAAAGGTAGATATAAACCACATTCTGGAACAGATCAAGAACAGCGAGGAGCTAAACTGGCCAGAAAAATGAAGGCAGATCCTGACAAGAGGAATAAGTCGAAATATTGCGAGTTCCATAAAGGCCATGGTCACACTACCAAGCATTGCATAGCTCTCCAGAATGAAGTTGAATCACTCATCAGGCGGGGAAAATTGACCAAGTATGTTGATCGCCGAAATGGTGAAAAGACCAACGACCGAAGAAGGCAAAGATCTAAATCTCCTCGTCGAGCAAAAGAAGATAAGAAGAGAAGTCACGAAGAAGATCCAGAAGATGACCAAGATGACCCCGATCTCCCCAAAAGACCAAGGCAGCCAGAACGTGAGGTAGTTTTAATCCATTTTGGATCATTTGAATGTAATGTTATTATAGGTGGAGATGTAGGAGGTGGGGATATGAATGCAGAGAGAAAAGCTTACCTCAATGAGGCTCAAGCTTGCTCGTACATTCAGCGAATAAATCTGGCTAAAGATGATCGCCCGAGGAAGGTGAATAAAGACAAATTGGTCATTGGTTTCTCTAAGAATGACCTGTCGTGTGTACTATATCCTCATGATGATCCATTGGTGATCAAGATGAGAATGAAGGAAGTGGTGATTTCACGAGTACTGGTAGATAATGGTAGCTCGGCAGATATCATGTTCTATCCATGCTTTGATAGTTTGAATCTGAAGCTAGCCCAGTTGGAGCCATATCATAGGTCCCTCCTTGGTTTTACTGGCGAGAAGGTTTTTCCACATGGTACGATCAAGTTGGATATGCTTATTGGTATATGGTCTTCTTGTCGAACAGAAAGAGTACACTTTTTCGTAATGGATAAAAATGTCCAATCAGCTTACAATATCATCATGGGAAGGGTAGGTCTGAAGAAGTTCGAGGCGGTACCATCTACTGTACATTAATGTTTAAAATTCCCAACTAATTTTGGAGTGGGAGTTGTGAAAGGTGACCAGAAAGTAGCTCGGGAATACTACTATTCATCTGTCGAATAGGAAGAACGTGAAGAATCCAGGAAGAACACTACTACCTATCAAATGGAGGAAATAGAAGATGCAGAGATTGAAACGTTAGACCCTAGAGATGAGTCTCAACTCGTGAAGGGACAGGTCATGGAGGCTATTGAAAGTATCATTCTGGACGACGAGCATCCAGAACGAACAACTCAAATTGGTGCATCACTGGATGTATCGATAAAATAGGACTTGATACCATTTCTAAGGTGTATAAAGCTGACTTTTGCATGGAGACATGAAGACATGCCAGGGATATATTCGAGTTTCATGTGTCACGAGCTCAACGTGAACAAGGAAATTAAGCCAGTAAAACAGCGAAGAAGAGTGTTCAGTCCTAAGAAGAACCAAGCTATACACGAAGAAGTAGAGAAACTACAAAAAGCCTCTTTTATTGAGGATGTCAAATATCCTGATTGGCTAGCAAATGTGGTCATGGTAAAGAAGAAAAATAACAAGTGGAGGATGTGTGTAGACTTCACTGATCTTAATAAGGCATGCCCAAAGGATCATTTTCCTTTGCCCCGAATCGAATAACTGGTGGATCCTACCTCGGGGCATGAATTGTTGAGTTTCATGGATGCTTATTCTTGTTACAACCAGATTAAGATGAAGCCTGAGGACAGGGTGAGTACCTCATTTATCACCCCAAGGGAAACTTATTGTTATAATGTTATGACTTTTGGACTTAAAAATGCAGGTACAACATATCCGCAGCTGATGAATAAGGTGTTTGCTGAGTAAATCAGTCATAACATGGAGGTTTATGTTGACAATATGCTGACGAAGAGCAAGAAAGCTGTTGATCATCTCCTTGACCTAGGTCAGACCTTTGATCAACTACAGAAATATCAAATGAAATTGAATCCCACCAAATGCATATTCGGAGTACGAGAAGGTATATTTCTTGGATATATTGTTAACCAACGAGGGATTGAGTCAAACCCTGGAAAGATCAAGGCTCTATTGGAGCTGCAATATCCAACCACAAAGAAGGAAGTGCAAAGCCTCACAGGGAGAGTTGCAGCACTTAATAGATTTATGTCACGAGCAATAGACAGATGTCTCCCATTCTTCAAAACACTTCGAAAAACTTTTGAGTGGAATGATGAATGCGAGGAGGCCTTTCAATAGTTGAAGAAATATCTGGGGACACCTCCATTATTATCTATACTGGTGATGGGAGAAAGACTATACTTGTACCTGGCAATTTCAAAAAATGCAGTGACCTCGGCGTTGATAAGAGTGGAGGACGGAGTACAAAAACTAGTCTATTACACCAGCAAAGCTTTCCGAGGAGCAGAAATCAGATATCCAAGGTTGGAGAAGTTGGCACTACCACTGATTGAAGCAAGCAGAAGGATGAGGCCATACTTCCAAGCCCATACTATAGTGTTGTACACCGATATTCCATTAAGACAAGCTCTACATAAACCGGAGAAATCAGGAAGATTGATGTACTGGGCAATAGAACTTGGTGAATATGATATAATTTATGACCCTAGATTGTCTCTCAAAGGGTAGGCAGTAGCAGATTTATCGCAGAATTTACCCAGGAGGATTCCTCCGAAGATCAAGAGTTGAATACACACCAACCTGTGGATGTTACAGGATCATCAAATTTAAACCCCGACCAACTTACGTCGGTGGACGAGCAGTGAGAAGTGTTGGAGGAGGACAAAAGGAAGCATCAAATATTCCACCGAGGAACTCTGTCTGACTAAGAGTTTGATAATGAAGTACCTGTGTGGAATCTGTATGTAGATGGCTCTTCGTGCTCTACAAGCAGTGGAGTAGGGATTATTTTAAACAGTCCAGATGAGATTGATGTGGAGTATGCTCTGCGCTTTTAATTTAAGGATTCTAATACTGAGGCCGAATATGAAGCAATGATCGTGGGTTTAAGCCTGGCCAAAACCATGAAGGCAGAGCAAGTCGTTGTGTTCAGTGACTCCCAGTTAATCATAAATTAAATTTTTTGGGTGTATGCAGCAAAAGGAGAATTAATGGTCAGGTATCATGCAAAAGCGATAGAGGTTGTATTAAGTTTCACTACAATTCAGTTGAGTAGAATACCAAGATTGGAGAATGCAAGAGAAGATGCCCTAGCTCGATTAGCATCAATCACACACACCGAGCTACGAAGAACAATTCCAATAGAAATCCTGGCTGGTCGGAGCATCGACAAAGATCTGATGATAAACTTTATCACCCTTGACTTGGGACCATCTTGGATGGACCCCATCAGGGCATTGAAGAGGGGGATTTACCAACTGATAAGCTCGCAGACAAAAAACTGAAGTTTAAAGTTGCTCGTTATGTATTGACTAGTGGAATTTTATATAGACAAGGAGTTAGAAGGGCTACAAAGATGTGTTTATCCCTCCGAAGTGAAATATTTGATTGAAGAGGTTCTCGAAGGGTCTTGCGGAGCCCATGTAGCAGGTCGAATGCTTTTGCAAAGAATAACAACACAGGGGTATTACTGTCCAACGATGAGAGCTGATTGTGCAACTTATGCCAAGAAGTGCGATAAATGTCAACATTTCTCTTTTATCTGAAGAACTCCCCAAGCATTGTTAACACCCATCACGTCTCCTTGGCCATTCTCCATGTCGGGAATAGACTTGGTTGGGCCACTTCCAACGACTAGGGGAAGATTCAAATACTTCGTGGTTACTGTAGATTATTTTACTAAATGGGTGGAGGCTGAACCTCTCATTGATATGATATATGACAAGGTCTATCAGTTTATTTGGAAGAATATCATTTGTAGATATGGTCTTCCCCATGCATTCATTACTGACCATGGAACCCAGTTTAACAACGAGGAGTTTGCTGCATATTGTCATCAATCCAATATATTAAAGATCCACTTTGCACCAGGACAATCCCCAGAGCAATGGGAAAACTGAAGTGACAAACAGAACGCTACTGAATGGTTTGAAAAAGTGACGAGATGATGCAAAGTCAAATTGGATTAATGAGCTACACTCTGTGTTATGGGATTATCGCACCACACCACGAACAGCAACATGAGAATCCCCACACATGCTGGCATTTGGGAGTGAGGCTGTCATACCTGTTGAATTAGGTTTACCTACGCATAGGGTGCTTAATTTCAATTCCCTTGTCAGTGACTTGATGAGAAGATTAGACCTGGATATGCTCAAAGAAGTTAGGGAAGAAGCAGGAATCAGGAATGCAACATATCAACAACGAACAACTTTATCATGTAATAAAAGAGTGAAAAGATGTGATTTGAAGGAAGGGGATTATGTGCTGAAGAAAGTGATCCAAAAGCATAACAAACTGGAAGCCAACTGGCATGGACCCTACAGAGTAACAAAAGTTGTTCATCCAAGGACATACAGGATTGAAACCTTGGAAGGAGAAGAATTCAAGAATGAATGGAATGCAGAGCATCTGCGCAAATATTATTCGTAATTGAAATTCCTATGTAATACAATTTCTTCAGTATGAATAAAGTGATGTTTCACCCAGTTTCTCTCTTTGTTGAAATTTTTTTGGAATATTAGTGCTACACATTACACACCAAATTCAGAGCAAATTACCACCAACTCCGATTGGTCGGGAAATCAATTACCACCAACTTCGGTTGGTTGGCGAATCAATTACCACCAACTCCGGTTGGTCGGGAATCAATTACCACCAACTCCGGTTGGTCGAGAATCAATTACCACCAACTTCGGTTGGTCGGTGAATAAATTACCACCAAATTCGGTTGGTCGGAGAATCAATTACCACCAACTTCGATTGGTCAGGGAATCAATTACCACCAACTCCGGTTGGTCGGAGAATCAATTACCACAACTCCAGTTGGTCGGGAATCAATTACCACTAACTCCGATTGGTCGACGAATTAATTACCACTAACTCCGGTTGGTCAGCAAATCAATTACCACCAACTCCGGTTGGTCAAAAACTAATTACCACTAACTCCGATTGGTCGGTAAATCAATTACAATAAACTCCGGTTGGTTAGTACCAAACTAACCAAGAACATGGGATGCAAATCATTCCATTGCTTAAGCCCAAAAAGTGACAAGTCATTATAATCAAACGACAAATGGGATAAGTATAATATATACATATATATTTACCAACCAACAAGCAAGGACATTTTACAAATTATTTAGAAGAAAATAAAATGGAAAAAGACTAAAAATATCTTCATTCAAATCAAGTAGAATTACATATGATGTGAAAAATATACTTCATTACATAAAAACCCTATTCTATTGGCTTTTTCCCTTCTTCCTTTGAAACAGGTTCTACCCCAGTAGGAGGATCATCTAATGCATAAGGGGAATTTAAAAAATTTAGATCTCTAAGCATTCGAACATTCATCACGGAGGGCCAATCAAGTAAGTGCTCCGGGCGAGATATCTTAAAGTTTGCATGAAGACTGTAATGGCCGAGATACTTGGAGATCAAGCATTGAGGAATTGCCCGAGTAGTAATCTAACTAATGTCAAGCTTAAAAGGAGAAACGGGTAAATCGAGCACTCCAGGGTCATATTAATCCCATAAGTAGTGGCCCTGCTCCAATCTCAGCACACATAGTGCATTCAACCACCCTTGCTTGTACCCCTTGTTATTTGACTGTTGGATCCGAGCATCAATATGGTAAAGGGCTTCATTATACCCAGCCATCCAAAACTCTCTTTGTTGTTTATGAAACTGATAAGTTAACCTCTCCAGTTGCTCGTGGAGAATCTTCACCAGAATTTCCTTATTTTCCAAAGCAGAACTCTGGGAAGAGAATTGGTTAGTAAAATTTAGATTCCTCTTGGACATTTCTTCCAAAGCTTGATTCTTCGCCATCAACTGAAATGCCTGATTCTCTAAGGACGATTGAGTTCTCGCTTTTTCAATAGAAATCCGACCATCCCTTGCTCTTCCACGAGAAGAAGATCTTACTCGTCCACGAGTAGATGTGGAAGGTCCAGCTCTTTTCAAAGTTTCCAACTCATCTCGTAAGTTGGCATTTTCTACCTCCAAGAAAGAAAAACCTTCATCATTAATAGGGACTAAGGCTCCCGAAGTAGATGCAGCAGATTTGAGTTGTTTTATCTCTTCTTGCAAAGAAATGTTCTCCTGCTCCAACAACTTAGCGATATGCCTGTGCTCTTCAATTTTAAGCTTCAGAACACTCTCTTTCTTCTCATGAGCAGAGATGAATTTGTCATACCCTTTGTCAGCACTCAATTGCTGATATTTCTTCTCCTATCCTTGATGCAAAAGTGTGGAGGGCTCTTTGTACTGCTACTGAAGTTGGTCAATCGTTCCTTGGAGATCTTTAATCATCTCGTAGTAGGCCACATTGTTGGTAACTGCACAATCGAGCAAACACTTCACGTATTGGTAAGCTTCAACTGCTCGGTCAGAAGCACCTGATTCGAGGATGTCAATTATCTGGGCCTCGTTAAGATCTGCATGACCAACTTTAAAATAGTCATTGCATTTCTTCATTAATTCTGTGTCATGAGCTAATAAGAGCTCCATCCTGGCCATAAAATAGCAAAGAGAAGAAATAAAAAGAATCAATAATGACACAGATAGAGAAAGTAAAAGAGAAATTCAAGACGAACAACCAAAGTTCAAATTTTATTTCATCATAAGAGAAAATACAAAGTCTGAGGTTACATTCAAGAAAATAACAAAATAAAAACCCGAACAACTCTATACCCTCTCCTTGTTTCCTACGATTTCCTTAGAAGGTTTGGATGAATGGGTTGGTTGCTCGAAAGGCAAGGGAAGCTGCTCGGCATAAGTGCTGGCTAGTTGGAGTTACTCGAAAGGCTAAACAATAGGAACAATAGGGACTTAATCTCCAGTCATCATAGAAGGTTCATCCGAAGCAGCTTCATCATCTTCTTTTTCTCCAGGAGAGGGAGGAGGGCCATGAGTGTGTTGCTGGAATAACTCAGAATTCTCGGCAACCTTCAACTCCTTTGAGGTTGCTACCCATCCATCCCTAGAGTATTTGACACCTGCATATTCCATTTGAGAAGACATGGCGGCTAGACCCTTGTTCCAGCCTTTGTCCCAACCAGCACTGAATGATTTTTTAACTGCATCTTTTCTTTTTTCCCTCTCCGAGGAGGTCCTTTACCTAAGGAGCTCCTCGGCAGCCTTCAACTTCTCTTCCACCTCCATTTTTTATCGCTCGACATCTTGAAGTTTAACAACTTCCTCTTCAGCAGACTTGAGCTTAACTTTAAGCTCCCTGTTGCTTTGTTCAAAGTCCTTATTGCTCTGTTCAAACTTCTTCAACTTCTTCTCCGATTCCTTAGAGGCATTCACAGCTTGATTTCTGTTTAGCTCAATGGACTTGAATTTTTTCTCCCAAGAAACTTTATCTTCCTCATACTTTTGACGAGAATCTTTCAAAGATTGGGTCAGCCCAACAAAAGCTTCCTCTACTCCACCCGAGGAGCTTGAAGCCCTAATAGCTTCATCCTTCTTCAAAATGCTGTTGAAACACGTCACCAGCTAAAAAAACAAATAACTTTGAGTCAATACATGAACATAATATTAGAAAGTAAAAGACTCAGGCTAACAATACTTACTGAGGCAATGTGTTGAGCAGCCAGAGTAGTAATTCTCTCACAAGAAATAGTATCTTCAATGCCTTGGACTTCTGGGATAGTCCAGGATCTTACCAAACTCACAGCAGAGCTCGGAGCAACAAAAGATGGAACACTACCTTCAACATTTGAACGTTGAGAGACATGTTCAGTAGGTCTCTCAGAAGAGATTTTCTTTAACCTCCTCAGAGGAGCAGGAGCATTTTTAACTAAACACATTGCCTTTATTGGTGATATGGCAATAACCTCGCTTGGAGGAGAGATAGAAACAGTCTTGCTCGCAGCCACAAGGGGGCTTCTCTCCATCCTTCTTGGCAGTAGCAGGAGGGGATACATCAATGGTTTTTGTCCCTTCTTTTGGGATATCTTATTTACTTTTCTTTTCCTCCATAGTGGCAGAGGCAGATTTTCCAAAAAAGGCAGGAGCTCTTCTCTTCTTCATCAGATCATGGATAGGAATACTTAACTCAGAGGAAGAACCTTCCACACTAGTCTCAGAGGCTGGTACTTGGTCAAGATTAACTACCACTGGATGAGGACGAGTAGTGAAAGATGAAGTATAACTTTTATACTGCAATAAGTAAGAAGCAGATCTAATATGTTCCTCAACAACAGGTTGGTGCAAACTCCATATAAGTTTTAAATGCTTTATATTCACACCAGTTTCCTTTGGAGGTTTCCTTTTACTGTCAATTGCAATAAGCAAAAATCAATTATCAGAGATGAATTTTATCAAACAAAAAGAGAACAAGATTTCAAAAATAAAAACAACCTATCCCATTGCCATAAGGTGGACATCTGGGATCTTGGTATACATCATCTCCATTTAATGGAGGGTGTTGCCAACTTTTCATCACCACCCCATGATCAAAGTAATCCCTATTAGCATCAGAAAAATTGACAACTAACGCTCTATTCAAAAACCTAGTTTTTAAATAGAAAGTACTATCGCTGATAACCCATATGTAGCAATACATAATCTCTGGAATCCCTAAATGGGTTCCATAAAGTTGATTCAACCTATGTACGCCATTAAATATCCTACATGTATTTGGAGCTATTCTTGCAGGTACAACATCAAAATATTGGCAAAACTCCAAACACAAGGGATTTGGCGGGAAAGAAAAGCCACATTCGGCTACAAAAAGACTGGGGAACTAATGTCCCTCAGCCAAAGAAAAATAATCAAAAGGTTTAGAAAGTTCTTCCAAAATAACCCATGAAGGGATTGAAAATTGAGACCAAAATTTTTCCAGCGATTCAATAAGATAAACCATGATGAACAAAGAAAATAAAGGAGAGGGAAAAAATCTTATAGAAGAGGAGAGATTAGTTGACAATGAACGGTGGAAAGAACGAAGGGACAAGATAGAGAGAAAATGAAGAATTCAAAGATACAGATTTGAAAAGTGAGAGATGATAGTCATTTCTGCCGCGCTTAAATACTTTACCTCGGGAATAGAGATAGGCAATGATTACAAAGGGAGACGTTTGCGTTTCCGACGACTAAAAGAAGAAAAGGGCACAAATATCGAAGTGGTCATGAAAATTTAAAATATCAAAGTGGTCGTGATACTATGCGCTCAAAAAGAAGTTATATACAATAAACATTTCCCTAAAAAACATAAAAAGCAATAATCTAAGCAGTTTTCAAGCAGAATGTTCCACACTTTTCTTCAACCTCAAACTGTGAAACATTGGGGGCTTCTGTTGATACCAAATTTAGTCAGCTGATATAGACCAATCACTAGAAGACACGTGTCAATCTATGTGGCAATTACAAATACTTCCAATAAACAACATACTGTCACCGAGCTACTCAAGCGCCTCGAGGAACTCATGCGATACCGAGCAGCTTGAGCGCCCCGAGGAACTGAGAGCTCCGAGAAACTTAAGCGTGCCGAGCAACTCAGGCGGTCCAAGCTACTTAGCGTACAGAGCATCCAAATCAAGAGAATCAAAAAGACGATTGCGCATTAAATTCTCATTATTATCGTACAGATGTATATGTCTACTAAATAACAGCGCATTGTTCTTTCACATGTATGGCCTCATGGCTATAAATACATTGTAACCTCCTCATTAGTGGGGGGACTCTGGATTTCTTGGTAAATCACTTATCGATAATTCCAGTCAAACAGTCAGCAATACAAAAATAGTGGATGTAGGCCATTCTTATAAGGCTGAAGCACTTTAAAAATCTTTTTTCTTATTTATTTTATCTGTAATTGATTAATTAGAGATAATCTATTTTTTTACATCAACAATCATAATACAAAACACTCCCCGAGACCACAAGAATGGGAAAAAGTTATAATCGACCCACATATATTTTTTTTTATTTTTTTGGCATTAAAATAACGACTCGGTATCAGAGTGCAGAATTATTTCATTTTTTGGATACTTTGGTGTCGAAGTGAACTAAAAAATGACATTTAGTTTCTTAGGTATCATAATACCAAATGTACAGATAAATAATGGCACCACAATATTGACTTATTATTAGAGTGTTGAATAATATCATCGTTTTCGGCCTTTAGGAACCGAATGTACAATTATGTTTTTAAAAAAAAACACCCATACATGCGTTTTAATGATTAAAACATATATACAATTCTTGTTTCTTGATCGCTTATTATTTACTAATGTTATTATCATAACCATTCAAGGCTTGTTTACATGCAAATATAGATCTGGAAAAAAAATAGAGAAAGGAACAAGAAGCCGATTGGGAACATAGGAACGATTTTTGAAGTAGCTCGAGGGGTAGGGAATGAAGCAAGAGGTGGAAATGGGGGAGTGATGACAACGAGTTGGGGGTGAGGTGTGTAATACTTGTGATATTTTAAAAGTAAAGATGCTTAAAATACATGCCAAATCGAACCTTTTTAAAAGAAATAATATTTATAATATACCATTTAACTTGTGAAATATTAAACTGACATCTGTAAGTAAATAACCAATTTTCAATTGTGATATAAATACAAATATTCATTTCTTAGTAATAATCAAACTCCCTTTTCACAAACTTGGAGCGGAAATAAAATATTCAACTATTTCTTTTTACAACAAATGAAATAAATATAACTTTTTCTTTTTAATAAAAATAAAGTACACAAAGCTTTTACAACATCCCATGCATCTCAAATAATTTAATTATCTTCATTATATTCAATATATGTATAAACTTGATATATAAATACAAAACTATGTGGGGTGAGTGGAAAACTCACTTGCTCGTATAACTGTTGAAGTGCACTAAACATAATAGTCTGTGAAGATATATCAAGTGTATACAATATGACACTCATTCTAACATTTCAACGTAGTAATAATCAATTTTATTTACTCACAATTTCTCTGCCCAAAACTCGATCACAAACCACAAATCCCCACCTCACTTTCATCGAAACGGTGTGACCTCTTGTTATACTTTCTATTACTTATCCTCTGAATAGTCCCTGGTCTCAAAAATAATAATGAACTATCTAATCAAAATAATAAAGGCACGATGAACATATCCTCATCATCCTACCATCACAACCTTGGCATAATCGCCAAAATTGGCAAAACCACCAAATTCAAGTTCGTGACATTTGCTCATCCGATATGAAATAAAACCTAACCCGAAAGCACACCGGATATCATGGGTGGTTTGGCTAAGGTATACATATACATCCTCCAATAAAATTATAATTTAATTTATTATTCTCCCAATGAAAATAAATGATTCGGTTTTCACAATTTGAGTAAAATTTTCTACCTAAAATTCTAATCCTCACATGCACGTAAATTACTTTGATTACTTACCCTAAACTATGCAACATGAGAACAAAGAATATAAAATGTGTAAAACAAAGTGAATATTCACATCAAAATTTATAATATATAAAATGCGCTACAAGCATGTTGCGCATATACAAACAAGGGAGAATATAAGTAGTACACAAATAGACCACAGGAGAATGAAACTACCTTAAATCGCAAAAGTTAAAAATGCTGAATCAAAGATCCATCAACCTTCCAAATATTTACTTGTAAAAAATTATCACTATATTCTTCCTCTTATTCATAAAATAAGCCATTTTATTTCTCATATAAAAATATCTACCAAGTTCTTATTTTCTCTCATTTTGTCTCTCAATGCTCTAGAATTCTCTCAATAAAGTGTGTCTAAATGCCTCAAATCCTAACACACTTTTATATATAAGTAGGTAGGTTTAAAATAACATTAAAATATATTACAACATGTTATGTTTTGTATCCTACGCTTTTTCCTTTCAACTTCCCATTTAACCCTCCAAATTCCCACATAAATTCACTATTAAGTGGGATAATAACTCATCAACCAACTAACATTCTTTCCACCATAATTTTTATCACTTTTATTCAAAATAAACTTATAAAATACATGTAAAAGTAGGATCAATAGAAGTTCCATAATCTTTGTCTTCTAATTTCTATTAATTTCAAAATATAGGTCATTAAACTAACAGATTGACCCTTACCCTTACCATTGACAAAACAACTAATATCCATTTATTTATTTTTCTTATTTTACTATAAAAAAATAACTTATAATATATCCAAATTATATGGTGTAGCATTGACGATATCAAAAATTAAAAATAAATAATGGCATCCATATGTTTTAACGTGTCACGTGTTTACTAGTTTGAAAAACTAGTCAAATAAAAATTAAGTAAATTTTATAAACATTTTAGTCAACAAAATATGTTTACAAAAACAATTTTATAATTAATTTAATTTATTATTATATTATATAAATATTCTCCCCAAGATTATGTTGTATTCAAGGTGGTGGTGGTGATATAGTTAGGCTTATAATTTTTAAATTATAAGAGAGAGAGAGAAAAGTGCGGACAGAGGAGAAGATTTGAGAAAATGAATTTTGTAAAAAAAATAGTTTAAAATAGATTGAGTGATATAAGTTACACAATTCCATATTATTAAGTTCGATTAGACATGTTTTCACTAGGTTTTCGATCAAATATATCTCAATGGGTGGTGCTAAAAGCACCACTAAAATTTATCACCGACACCACCTACCAAAAATACCACAAAAGTTGTCAAAAATTATCTCTACCATCTAAAAGTAAGGACCCACTAGTCAAAGGTATTTAAACTATTTATTTTCACCAAATTCATTTTCTTCCATATTTTTCACTCTCTATATTTTCTCTTTTTCTCTCAAACTTAAAAACCCTAACCCTAGTTATGCCATCATCCCCACCTCATCCCCCACCCCACTATCACCCCTCCTACACCTCCCCCTCATGCTTCCTCCCCCACCCTGCTGCCGCCACTCCCCACCCACTCCACAAATTGTTCCTCGCTTGTCATCTTGACCAAATTCATTTTCTCCATTTTGCCATTTTTTCAGATCTACATTTGCATGTAAAAAAACCTTAAATGGTTATGACGTTAATGTTTTGCGTAAAAAATTATCAAGAAATAAGAAGTTTATGTATTTAACCATTAAAACTATGTATAGATGTTTTTTTTAAACGAAACTCATAATTGTACATTAGTCACCTAAGTACAAAAAATGATGATATAATTGGACGAGTGTTCTAAAAGGCGTGTTTAGGTTTCGCCTAGGCATGCCTAGGCTTGAGGCTTGAAAGAAATGCCCCACCTTGAGCTTTTTACGCCTTATTCTTGGTAAAATCCTTAAGACACACTTTTTTTTAAAAACAACAAAGCTTTAGTGAAACGATATCACCTTTTAAAGCCTTTTTTTTACAAATTGGACCATTATCTCGTCAGAAACAATCAAATAGCATTTTAATTTGCATATATTCAGACATATTTCTATGGTATGTACAATTTTAGTGTTTTTAATAGCCTTGTTATGGTTAAAAATATTAAAATATATTAAAAAGGCCTAAACGCCTTTTCATGCATTTTTACGCCTAAGGCCCGCCAAAGCTTCTAAGGCTTAAGGCCTCGATCATGCCGCGCATTTTTTAGAACCTGGAATTCGGCACTTAGGTACCTAAGCAAATGAACTTCAGTTTTTTATATGGTGTAACAACCCTCGCTTTTGAAAACTTATTTTATATTAATTTACTATGTGAAGTAATTAAATAAAATACGGATGATGGAGTAAATATGAACTAATTGAGATAATTGAGCATATTTACTGAACTGTTACATATTTACTGTATGTGTAAGTAAATATCATCATGTTGCGTTTTATTTTGTCATATGCATTAAAATGACACTTATGGTTTAAAGTAAACCGGAACTTGAAATGACTTATAAAATTTTCAAATGATAATTTGGAGGGCGTAGTTAGTCCCGAAATGCGCGAGACAGTCAAAATAAGTGTCATATTGTATTTTTATGTTTTGGGCACTTTTGAATGGTTATGGCTTAATTTTGTAGTTGCGAATTATTTTAATGTGGTATTAACCACTTAAGTTGGGAATTAAGGAGAGAGGCATGTTTTTAGTCTTGCAATTCATTTATTTCTCTTAACTGTATGTATTAAACCTGGAGAGAAAGAGAGAAGAACAGAACTTGTGGAGAAAAGAGAGAGAGATTGAAGATTGAGACTTGGGGTTGTTGCTACCACAAAAAAAATCTGAGATTTCTACCTCAAGGCAAGTTTTCTACTTTTTAATATATGGTTTAAGATGAGTAAATTGTGTGATAGTTGTGTATTAGCCTTTATGGAACAAATATGGATTTTATAGGGTTTGAACCCTAATCATGGTTTATGTTGATAGAATTGTGGATTATGGTAGTTGATAATCATGTAGGATGATTTTGGGTAGATAAATGTTGATGGTTGTGTGTAAAAATGGAAGAGATTTGAGTTTTGGGGAAAACTAGGGTTCAAGACCCGTAGCCCCATCCTTGGCCAAAACGCAGGGGTGAATCGATTCGGCCCTAGGGTGAATCGATTCGCTTAGAGGTCAAGTTACAAGTCTGCAAGACCGAATCGATTCGGGTTAAGGCCGAATCGATTCGGCCAAGGCAGAAACTGGAATTTTTCCTCCGAATCGATTTACTTTTGGGTGAATCGATTCGCTGCTTGGGGCGAATCGATTCAGAAACCTTGCTGTTTTGAGTTATTTTTCGAACTCAATTTTGACCCTTTTTCTTTAGGCTTAGGACTTCGTAACCTTCTTGTATGAAGTAAACTTAGAGTCCTAGAGTTCTAGATGAGTTAGTTGACTACCCTACATTAGAAATGGGTTATGTGGGGGTTATTCCGGGGGTATACAAATCGATGTTAGGGCATTCTTTTCCTTAGTTAACTATTATGAAACTAGGAGACTGAAAGGTCATATTGGGAGACTATAGAAGCTCAATTGAGGTATGTTAGTTGTGGTGGGTCATAATAATACCCTAAAATGTTTCGAGAATGAATCGAGAAATTATTCATTCATTGAGGTTGTATTGATGACACGACTTACATATAGCTTCGGCTAAAATATGATATATCCATTAAAGAAATATGCACATGGCAAATGGCAAATGAAAATGAAATGGAAATGCTAATGATTAAGGTAAATGATAATCTACTTAATCATGAATATGGTAAATGATAATTTACTTAAACACACCTCTCTAAATGATATCATAGGGGAAGTACGCGCAATTGGTGATGTCCCCTGACTATTGAATGTAGGGGGACTATAGTCCTCGACCATATGATCGGTTATTATGTATGTTTTCTACGATGGTGAGTTAATTCCGGGTGTGGTTATGACTCTCCGGTAGGTGTATGGCCACTTCCCGACGTTACAATAGGTGCCCAGGTTGTCTTGGTTGATAGGCTCTGGAAGATGATAGTCATTTAGGGGCACGTCCAGTGGGGAAACCCAGAGGGACGGTCTTAGAATCGTTATATGTATACAAATATAACAATTCTTAATCAAGTGGGACTTAATGTATGATAAATGTCACAAAGAGCATATACAATGATTATATTCCTGATAAGGAATGAAATTCCACAAAGAGCATATGACAGTAGTTATATTCCTAATAAGGAATGGAAAGATGAAATGAAATAGTGTAAATTGATGGAGGTTTTTAATTAATGATATTCATTTATATCCTCTTGCATAACTAAATAAAATTTATAATCATTTAAATTGTCTTAGTTTATGCTTTGAGATTTTGTTAATAGATTCTCATCTTTATCATTCATGATTAACTGTTCATAACTGTCATACTTTTTATTCATCTGGTGATCATATAAAACCAAGCCATGACCCGTTCATATTTCTTGTTGTGCATGAATCTTGTATCCGCTCAGGTGCTCCGCCGCAAGGATGCTCGTACTGATTTTCCTATCCCGATGTTTTTGGGGTGCCATGATACTTTGCGGATATTATGGGACACTTTTTTATAGACGCCGTCATTTTTCTACTCTAGTTATGATCGGGTCATTTACTCGTGTGTGTGGCCCAAGCTTTTGTATTTGCTTATTGTAATGTATTATATAACCTAATTAAACTGTTACATTACGTTGTAAGTGACTGTTGACCGACAACATATTCGGTCCCCTTATTGTATATTTGTTGTGGATGTAATATAAGTCTTTTGGGTTTCCACTTTCTTTTCAAAATTGGGTTGTTTAAATTCTTTCCTTAACTTATTATAAAACAAAATTTTGGCAACCCATTTTCTAAAATATTGGGTGGTTATCCCATGTACTTATTATATTGTTGCGATGCTGAGAATGATTCCAGCCATGATTCATGTTATATTGGAGTATCGGGATGGCCACCCCATATTTTGATGAGCGGGGTGTCACAGATCGTTTCAGAGTATCAAGTTCTAGAGTCTTTAGGATCTATGTGGACTTGGCACGTTCTACCGTAGCGTTCTTTGATATAGAGCTTAATGTTAGGACTGTTTTGATGCCTATGTTTGCGATCTTCCGTATATTAGATTGATTTAGATAGTATTTGAACTCTTTTGTTTCTTCATCTCAGATGCCGGCTAAGAGGGGTGGCCCAGCTAGAAGAATAAAAGTTGTAGAAGAGGATATTGGTCCTCCACCACTGCCATATGGGACTATCAATGCTACGAAGGTAGCAAATATTGTGGCCCAAGCGGTTAATGCTGCTATGACCGTCGTGGCTCAGCAATTGCCACAAGCTCAACAACAATGGGCTCAGGATGTACAAGCTCCTACTGGACCTTCTCCGTGGGAGAGAGATAGAGAGTCCTTTTTAAAGGGCCATCCCCCAGAATTCCAGGGAGGTTCTGATGTCATCGTAGCTTGTTACCTTCAAACTTGTTGGAGCCGCACTGCACTGGTGGGAGTCGATAACTACGCTGGAGCAGAGAGATACTATGACTATTAATAATTTTTGGGTTTTGTTTGATCGGAAGTACTTCCCTCCTGCAGTTCAAAGGGAGATGAGAAGGAAACTTTAAGATGTGGTACAGCGAGAACGGTAAGTTGTGGAATATGAAGAGGACTTCACCCGGTTAGCAAGTTTTGTACCGAATGAGGTGACTCCATAAGAGAGGAAAATATCGAGGTTAATGGGAGGTTTGTACTGGAGGATAGACAACATTTGCTTGGTAATCCAACTTTGCAGACTTTTGGGGATTTAATGAATGCGGCATTGCTTCATTGCCAAGAACATCGGTTGTTTGTTTAAGGTAGAAAGAAGGATACTGTGATGGGACGGGAAGGAAAACCCGAAGGCAATGGAATAGAAGGAGGGGCATTACCCTTGTCCCAATCTTCGGGAAATAAACAACGAGAAAGGGATCCCAAGCAAGGGGACTTGTCTAAACGGCAATGTTTTGGTGGGTTTAATATTGGTGGCAATAACAATAGGCATGGTCAGGGTGCCCCACAACAACAAACAGGTCGGGATGGTCATGGGGGCAGAGGCCATCTGGGCCAAGGCGTTACTCAGTTTAGGAATAACCGAGGCCAAAACCAGGAGAATATCACGGGTCGGTGTTTCTAATATGGGGAGGCGGGTCATTATAAGAGGGAGTGTCCACAGTCGATTAGGGGATAGCTTCCTAGGGTTCCACAGCAGCCACATGCTCAGTTACCACCTCAGGTGCCTAATCCAATTGTCCCTCCGCAACAGGGGCAGCTACAGTATGGTCGTGTTTACCACATTCAGGAGGCTATGCTTCCACTGGCTCCGCCCGCGCCGCCAGCTATTGAGGGTAAGTTTCTTATTCAGGGTCATATGGGTCGTGTGTTATTTGATACAGGTGCGACACACTCGTTTATTTCTAAAAGTTTTGCTTAGTCTACAGAGTTAATCAAATCTGCAGAGAGTACCTTTACTAGTGTTGAGTCTTCTACGGGTGATAGCTCACTTATTTTCTTTGTTTGTAAATAAATAGAAATAAATCTCGGTAATTTATGCTTTGAGGCCAATTTAATCATCCTGGATATGGTCGGGGATGATGTCATCCTGGGTATGGATTGTCTAGTGAAGTATCATGATATAGTTAATTGCTTTGGGAAGAGTATAGTTTTTGCTATTCCGGGGCAAGAAATGTTTTTAGTGGTTATGCCTCATTCAAAAGGAGGTATTAACACTTACTTGTATTGTATCACAGAAGAGATTTCTCAGGATGTAGTTGTTCCCTTAGATTCTATTTCGGTTGTTAGAGATTTCCAAGATGTGATTCAGGAAATACCGAGTTTTCCTCCTAGTAGGGAGATTGAGTTTGTAATTAATTTAGCACCGGGAATGCAACCGATTGCGAGAGCCCCGTACCGCATGGCTCCTATTGAGATGAGGGAGTTAAGGGATCAAATTCAGAACTTGCTAGAGCAAGGGTTTATTAGGCGTATTACATCACCTTGGGGTGCTCCAGTGTTATTTGTGAAGAAAAGAGACAGTTCTCTCCGGTTGTGTGTTGACTACAGAGAATTGAATAAAGTCACCAGCCGGAACAAACACCCGTTGCCTCGAATTGATGATTTGTTTGATCAACTTAGGGGAGCGTCACAATTCTCTAAGATGTATTTGAGGATGGGGTATCACCAGTTGAGGATACGAGAACAAGATGTATCCAAGACTGCTTTTCTTACGAGATATGGGTCCTATGAATTTTTGGTTATTCCTTTCGGACTAACCAATGCTCCTACTAGGTTTATGGACCTTATGAATAGGGTATTTTCACTTCCTGGACCAGTTTGTTATCATGTTCATATATGACATACTAGTGTACTCACGAACAGAGGTCGATCATGCTACCCACTTGTGGTTGGCCCTACAAAGGTTGAGGGATCACCAACTGTATGCCAAGTTCGAAAAGTGCATTTTTTTACTGCAGGAAGTACAGTTTCTGGGTCATAGTGTGATAGCCCAGGGTATTTCGGTAGACCCAAGTAACGTGGTTGCGGTGAAGGAGTGGGGTCAGTCCACGACACCAATTGAGATTCGTAGTTTTTTGGGTTTAGCGGGTTATTATCGTCGATTTATCAAGGGTTTTTCTAATTTGCTAGCCCTTTGATAAATTTAACCCGAAAAGGGGTGAGGTTTGTATGGGATAATTCTTGTCGGTTGGATTTTGACGAGCTCAAGGATAGGCTGACTTCTTCTCCAGTCCTTGCATTACCAACGCCGGGATTGGAATATTTAGACTTTACCAATGCATCTCTACAAGGATTGGGAGGTGTACTTCAACAAGAGCGACGGGATATTATTTATTCTTCTCGCAAGCTAAAGCCCCATGAGAGGAATTATCCAGTGCATGACTTAGAACTTGTCGCAGTAGTTTTTTCCTTGAAGATTTGGAGGCAATATCTCCTAGGGGAGAAATTAGTCTTTTCACGGACCATAAATCGCTGAAATATTTATTTTCACAGAAAGATTTAAATATGCGACAACGCCGGTGGTTGGAGTTTGTGAAAGACTATCAATTTGACATCCACTATCACCCGGGCAAAGCGAATGTGGTGGAGGATGCTTTGAGTAGAAAGCCCGAGGGGGAGTTAGCGAAGGTATGGAAAGCTAAATAGAAGGAGCTTAGTCAGTAGGACGCGATTGCTAGGGTGTTTATATCGACGTTGACCGTCACGCCTACTATTTTGGAAAGGGTAGTCGAAGCTCAAGCAAGGTACAAGGGTGGTCAATACCATATATGCCAATTGTTAACCGAGGGAGCCGAATCCTACTCTATAAGTTCGAAGGGTGGATTACGTTTCCACGGGAGACTCGTTGTCCCGGATGAAGGGGATTTGAGACGGGTTGTGATGACAGAATCTCATGGGTCTAAATTTTCAGTGCATCCTGGTGGGTACAAGAAGTATCAAGACATGCGCCGTCAGTATTGGTGGCCAGGCATGAAGCGGGATATTTCTGAGTTTGTGTCCCAATGTGCTACTTGTCAATTGGTTAAGATAGATCATCAGCGACCGACGGGTTTGTTGTAACCCTTGGATATTTCGTTGTGGAAGTGGGAGAGTATATCGATGGACTTTATCACGGGATTGCCAACGTCGTAAAGTGGTCACGATTCGATTTGGGTAATTGTTGATCGTTTGACTAAGTCGGCACATTTCTTATCGGTGCGTACCGATTATAATACTTCTCGCTATGACCAGTTATTTATTGCATAGGTTGTTAGACTCCATGGGGTGCCCTTAAATATAGTTTCCGATCGAGATAAAATCTGTGTTTCCCACTTTTGGTGAAGTTTCCGAGAGGCTATGGGAACCGAATTGAAGTTAAGCACTTTTTATCACCCTCAAACAGATGGGCAGACCGAAAGAGTCAACCAAATATTGGAGGATATGCTCCGAATGTGTGTGCTTGATTCCAAAGGTGGTTGGGAACGATATCTCCCTTTGGTCTAATTTGCTTATAACAATTCGTACCAATTCACTATTGAGATGGCGCCCTATGAAGTCCTTTATGGTAGGCTGTGCAGATCACCCACTTGTTGGTTGGAGGTGAGCGATAATAAGTTTCTTGGACCTGAAATGATCCAGGATACTTCTTCCAAGATTGAACTCATCCGGAATTTCATTCGAATAGCTCAAGATCGTCAAAAGAGTTATGCCAATGCGAATAGAAGGCATATGGAGTTGGAAATTGGGGATCAAGTCTTGGTGCGAGTGTCATCAATGAAAGGTATAAAGCGATTTGGGAAGAAAGGAAAGCTTGCGCCACATTATGTTGGACTTTTTCCTGTTATTTCCAAGGTAGGTCCAATGGCGTATCAACTTTCCTTATCGAAAAACTTACAACAAACCCATGATGTGTTTCATGTTTCCTCTTTGAAGAAGTATAAGAAGTGTGATCGTGCCCTTTGGCATATTCCTTTTGAGGATATCGATTTGCAACCTGATATTTCACATGAAGAACATAAGGTTGCAATCTTAGAGCATGGGGAGCGTAGATTGAGGTCTCGAGTGGTGCCCTTGGTGCGTGTTCAATGGGGTCATCACAACGCCAAGGAATCGACGTGGGAACGTGAGAATGATATGCGAGAAAAGTATCCGCATCTCTTCTTGTAAGGTACGCTTGAATTTTCAGGGCAAAATTCCCTTATAAGGGGGGGAGTATGTAACGACCCTCACTTTTGAAAACTTATTTTATATTAATTTACTATGTGAAGTAATTACATAAAATACGGATGATGGAGTAAATATAAACTAATTGAGCATATTTACTGAATTGTTGCATATTTAGTGCATGTGTAAGTAAATATCATCATGTTGCGTTTTATTTTGTCATATGATTTAAAATGACACTTATGGTTTAAATGAAACCGGAACTTGAAATGACTTATAAAATTTCCACATGATAATTTGGAGGGCGTAGTTAGTACCGAAATGTGTGAGATAGTCAAAATAAGTGCCATATTGTATTTTTAGGTTTTGGGAACTTTTGACTGGTTATGGCTTAAATGTGTAGTTGCGAATCATTTTAATGTGGTATTAACCACTTAAGTTGGTAATTAAGGAGAGAGGCACGTTTTTAGTCTTGCAATTCATTTATTTCTCTTAAGTGTGTGTATTAAACCTATAGAGAGAGAGAGATAGAAGAAGAGAACTTGTGGAGAAAAGAGAGAGATTGAAGATTGAGGCTTGGGATTGTTGCTACCACAAAGAAAATCTGAGATTTATACCTCAAGGCAAGTTTTCTACTTGCTAATATATGGTTAAAGATGATTAAATTGTGGGATAGTTGTGTATTAGAATTTATGGAACAAATATGGATTTTATAGGGTTTAAACCCTAATCATGGTTTATGTTGACAAAATTATGGATTATGGTAGTTGATAATCATGTAGGATTATTTTTGATAGATAAATGTTGATGGTTGTGTGTAAAAAGGCAAGAGATTTGAGTTTTGGGGAAAACTAGGGTTCACAACCCATATCCCCATCCTTGGCCAAAACGCAGGGGCGAATCGATTCGGCCCTAGGGTGAACGATTCGCTTAGAGGTCAAGTTACAGGTTTGCAAAACCGAATCGATTTGGGTTAAGACCGAATCAATTCGGCCAAGGAAGAAAATGGAATTTGTCCTCCGAATCGATTCGCTTTTGGGCGAATCGATTCGCTGCTTGGGGCGAATCGATTTGAAAACCTTGTTATTTTGAGTTATTTTTCGAACTCAATTTTGACCTTTTTTCTTTAGGCTTAGGACTTAGGAACCTTCTTCTATGAAGTAAACATAGAGTCCTAGAGTTCTAGATGAGTTAGTTGACTACCCGACATTAGAAATGGTTTATGTGGGGGTTATTCCGGGGGTATACAAATCGATGTTAGGGCATTCGTTTCTTTTAGTTAACTATTATGAAACTAGGAGACTGAAAGTTCATATTGGGAGACTTTAGAAGCTTAATTGAGGTATGTTAGTTGTGGTGGGTCATAATAATACCCTAAAATGTTTCGATAATGGATCGAGGAATTATTCATTCATTGAGGTTGTATTGATGATATGACTTACATATGGCTTCGGATAAAATATGATATATCCATTAAAGAAATATGCACATGGCAAATGAAAATGAAATGGATATGGTAATGATTATGGTAAATGATAATCTACTTAATCATGAATATGGTAAATGATAATTTACTTAAACACACCTCTATAAATGCTATCATAGGAGAATTACGCGCATGAGGTGATGTCCCCTGACTATTGAATATAGGGAGACTATAGTCCTCGTCCATATGATCGGTTATTATGTATGTTTTCTGCGATTGTGAGGTAATTTTGGGTGTGGTTATGATTCTTCCTCAGGCATATGGCCACTTCCCGACGTTGTGATAGGTGCCCAGGTTGTCTTGGTTGATAGGCCCTGGAAGATGATAATCATTTAGGGGCGCGTCCAGTGGTGAAACCCTGAGGGACGGTCTTAGAATCGTTATATGTATATGAATATAACAATTCTTAATCAAGTGGGACTTGATGTATGATAAATGCCACAAAGAGCATATATAGTTATTATATTCCTGATAAGGAATGAAATGCCACAAAGAGCATATCACAGTAATTATATTCCTGATAAGGAATGGAAAGATGAAATGAAACAGTGTAAATTGATGGAGGTTTTTAATTAATGATATTCATTTATATCCTCTTGCATAACTAAATAAAATTTATAATCATTTAAATTGTCTTAGCTTATGCTTTGAGATTTTGTTGATAGATTCTCATCTTTATCATTCATGATTAACTGTTCATAACTGTCGTACTTTTTATTCATCTGGTGATCATATAAAACCGGACCTTGACCCGTTCATATTTCTTGTTGTGCATGAATCTTGTATCTGCTCAGGTGCTCCATCGCAAGGATGCCCGTACTAATTTTCTTATCCCGGTGTTTTTGGGTTGCCATGATACTTTGCGGATATTACGGGACACTTTGTTATAGACGCCATCATTTTTGTACTCTAGTTATGATCGGGTCATTTACTCGTGTGTGTGGCCCAAGCTTTTGTATTTGCTTATTGTAATGTATTATGTAACCTAATTAAACTGTTACATTATGTTGTAAGTGACTGTTGACCGACAGCTTATTCGGTCCTTTTATTGTATATTTGTTGTGGATGTAATATAAGTCTTTTGAGTTTCCACTTTTTTTTTTAAAATTGGGTTGTTTAAATTCTTTCCTTAACTTATTATAAAACAAAATTTTTGGCAACCCATTTTCTAAAATATTGGGTGGTTATCCCATGTACTTATTATATTATTGAGATGCAGAGAATGATTCCATCCATGATTCCTGTTATATTGGAGTATCGGGAAGGCCACCCCATATTTTGGTGAGAGGGGTGTCACATATGGTTCTGATGATTTCGTTTTCTTATTCTTGTGGTGCCAGAGAGTGTTTTAGTAATGTGGTGTCAAAATTTGTCAACAATTTTGGTATTAGGCTATCGAAGAAAAGTTTTGAAACTATTCTTTTCCATTTGGTGTGAGATTGCTAAAAAATGACATCCTTCTTAGCATTGTAATGCCGAAACAATTGGGAATGACTTTTTTTTAATTGTATACGTTCATTTCTGTCATTTAATATTTTTAAAGGTTATGCAAAGGTTAGGAACATGGTTTTATACCACTTTCTAAGGCTCCATGGAAAGTGGATGAAGGTGATTTTGTAACTCGGAGGAAGCTACAAGGGAACTGACAAAGCCTTGGTGCAGTTCGACAGACGACCAAAGCCAATAGGGAGCTGGGCCAAGGTTGATACTTTTGGTAAAAAGAGGAGGAAAAAATGAGAGACGGGTCTCAGCATGATGATTATTATGTTTATTATGTTCTCACTTGTATTAGGTTTACCTAAATGAAAAAAGAAATGTCGGACGGGACCCGAGCCTGGGAAATTTGGGTTTGAAAATATGTAAAAACATGGTTGGAATTGTTGCCAAGCTCATGGACAGGGTCCAATTTTAAAAAAGACTAAATCAACTGACAATTTGGGCAACAGGCCGACCCATAATTTCTGTAGAGTTTCAGGTAGAAACTGAAAAATTAAATATGAGTGTCTTAGGTTTGACACCTATATGAGGGTATGCAGTTGTTGGGTTAATTGGTAAGGTTCCCCCCTTTAGCATGACTTCCACGTTATGCGTCTTGGTTTTGATGGAAATCGGTACGTGTGGACAAGCCATTTGATACACTTGAGTGTACATGAATTTCCCAATTATATACGTCGTGGGGACACTACGTGTGAGAGAGATTCGATATACTCGACGTACGTGAATGAGTTCCCTACGATATACCTCCCGCCATGACTTTGGTCAAGCGGTACGATGCGGGGGGAACCATTCGATATACGTCAAACGTACTTGGCCAACGGAAGGTGAGAGTCATATGTTTTAGACTAACTACGACATGGAAAACTAGAGCCCATCACAAAGTGACCCCTAGTTGCCAGACGATATTTGGTCAGTAGTCATGCCTTTTGGTGATGTAGGGTGAAAAATGCATGATTCTTGATTAGTACAATATAGAGAGAGTATCTTTATTTGGCATGATGAGCATTATACTAAATAGGAGAGAATGTACAAGTACAAAAAGTAAATCCACATAGACCATGAAGATTATACTAAGCATGGATATGTAAGGGTGTTAATATCTAGAAGTGAATGTGTGGTAGTGAACCTTAGTATGGATCAACTACAAGTGCTATGTGACAAGTGTGAGTGAGCATGGATATATATATATATGTGATAAGTGCAGGTATGTGTTAGTGACACCTAAGTATGGATATTCTAAGTGGTGTGTGAAACACGTGGATATAATTATCCTAGTTTCACGCAGTGTGAAGTGTACATAAAGTGTATCTATAAGTGTGTGAGTGGGGAGTAATATAAGCATGAGGTATATATGTTCAAGAAATAATAGCGTAGAAAAGAGGGAACATACAGATAGGTTCATACGCACACAAGTAGATAAACAAAACAAGCATGCAAATAGAGTCTAGCCTTCTTATAAGAATCATCCCCAGTAGGGTCGCCATTATGGCCATCCCGATCGATTCTCCCTCTCTCCTCTCTGCAGGGCGGGGAAATAAGGGAGGAGACAAATGTCGCGCACCCTCGTGCTCTCTAGGAGAACTTAGGCCATCATCGGTGTGGCGTGAATATAAAAATACAGAGTCGCCAGCCTATTTTGCACAAAATAGGCAAATAAACATGTCACCGCGTCGAGAGAGTTGATTCAAAGACAAACTGATGGTTACGAAACCAATAATTTGAAGGTTTGGGGCCTAAGTTACGGAATGGGAAAGTGTTAGGAACCCATCCCTCCCTTTCGATCTCTCATGGGCTTGTGTTATTATTTTTCTTTATTTCTCCGAGAAGTATGTGTGCGTGTATATAAAATGGAGATCGGAGTCGTCCAACTTGTACCAAGGAAGAGATAGAGCGAGGTCATCCACATGCATGTTCTCAAAATAATATTAAAAAATATTATTTATGCATTTATTGTGATATTGGTCGTTATGATGAAACGATAATATGTGTTAGATAAAATTCTTGTAAGGATCACAAACATAATATGTATTGGAATAATGTAGAAATATGACAAATGCGAAAATGGGGAATTTGGAAAAATTAGAAATTCAAAAAATTAAAAAATTAGAAAAGTTGGAAAATTGGACTCGAGTCTCGGGTTTTAACTCGAGACGCCTATGTAGCCTATAAAGGCATGAAAGTCCACATAGTTCGCATGTGGCATAGGGGTGGGATTTATCCCATAGATTCGAACGGGATTTTATTATATATGTGTGCGTAGAAAATGTGTTTTAGTATTGAAAAAGTGTGATGGATAATCCCGTTGGAATTTATAGCTGTAACCCTCTTTTTGTTTGTTTTGGGTTTTTAATAGAAAATAAAGTATGTGAAAAATAACAAATGAAAATGTGAGATGTTAGTGCGTATGAACTAAAGTAAAATCTAGATTATGAATTTATGTAATTAATGAAAAAACAAGAATTTTAAAGAGAGAGAGAAGTATTTTGGACCTCCTTATGAGAATTGAAGCTTGATCTCGCTCTTGGATGAGCTCCCTTGAATGTTGAGATGACCTCTCGTGGTAAAATGAATCATTCATCCGTACTATAAGGCTGATTCACGCATGGGATAGACCATTGGGAAGGGTTTTCAGTGCCCTTCGAAGATTCATTAAGCTCATTTGAGCTAAAGAGCTTACCTTGGTCAAACAAAGCCTGGGAGCTTACCGTGGCCTCTGGATCAGTTTTTGGGGGAAAATGGATCATTTGTCTAAGTGGTTATGCCTTTTTGCGCACAAGGTGGATTTTTGGAAAGTGGTTTAAGTTCCCTTCGAAGATTCAAAGAGCTGTCACTCTGGCGATGAAGTTGATTGGGGTCAAATCGGGGCCCGGGGGCCTTCAGATCGATTTTTAGTAGTAAAATAGTTCGTTCCTTCGAACCGTTATGCTGATTTGGGCACGAGGTAAACCGTTGGCAACGAGATTTAGAGAGCTTCAAAGATCCATTGATATTTTTCTCTTACAATAGAGTTTACTGGAGTCCAATAGGGGTGGGAACGCCCGATAGCCTCTAAGTCAGTACACAAGTATGATCTAGGGCTTGCAGTAAAATCGGTAGGTGATAAGGACCTAAGGAGAGACTTAGGGGGTACTAGAATGTGGGGTCTACACCATCGTTTGTGATCATGGGTAAGTTGACTAATGTTGTTGATTTATTGGTGGGTTATGAGAGTGCCCTATGTGCCGTATAGTTGATTTATTAGTGGGATGTGTGAGTTCTCTATCTCTTATGGTCATTGATAAGGTGTACTCATATTTTTAATATAATAGTAATTTCATACTTATAATATAATTAATTAGGTTAGGATATAATGTCGAGAGCTAGTGGTATCATTCTCTTAGTTCATGGGAGTACTTATAATAGCGAGTATTTATAGAGTAATAAACTGTTTAGTTACGTGGTTTGGTAGCTAGTGGAAGACTTCCCCTTATCTTACAATATTATGTGAAGTAGCTAGTATTTATAGTATGTTCGTTGGGTAGATATATGCATAAAGTAGATATGGATAGTTTTAGCTTATTTTATTAGATTACAAGATCACGTGTAGATGGGATGTTTAGAATTGAGGGGCAGTATAGATGCCTTATTATGAACTTTTGAAAGGAGATGAGAAATCTATATGATTATTGATGAACTATTAGAATGATTTGTTGGAATTTGGGATGGGTAGAGCTATTCCTTACTGCTTATTTTTTATTTAACAACCCGTACACTATAAAACAAGAATCATGCAACCGAATCTATACATATAGCGATTTCCTGAAAAATGTCAAATGGTAGCAATATTCTATATGCATAAGTACCTGGACCATAAAACAAAAAAAAAACTTTATAAAAGCCTCACAAAGACTTGCAAAAATTAGAAATTTAGGGCGAAACAATGGGAGTCTGAGAAATTACAAAAATACCCTTAAACTAAAAAAAGTATTTACACGGGCATTAATTAACTTTAAAAGATCAAACCAATTATGAAACTTATGCATACTTGTTATAACTCAAAGAATTATCAAACCCAAGACCAAAAATTTTAAGAATTTACACTTAAACCCCCAAAACATTCAAAAAATTGAACAAAATGACCCTTATCCAAAACCTACACTTACCCAAGGATCCAACAGAGATTTAGAAACTTTTCACATCACCGTATTAGTCATGGATAAGGTAGAATCCTTTTAAGAATCTTGGAAATAAGATCACATGTTCTTAAACAAATTCCACTGCATTGAACTTTCACAAACCTGAAATCCACCTCCCATCTAGTAGAATTATAAGTCCTTTAAAAAATCCTATGAAAGGCACACACTATCATCTTGAAAATATTACCCCAAACACATTAATTTTCCAAGTCTAAAAATAGAAAGTTTTGGTATCTTTTTAAACTTAATTAGAATATTATCTTCTCTTACGAACTTTATTTTTAAGTTTACATCTTTTATTTTATTCCATTGTGATGTATATAAGTGTGAATCTAAAGAGAAAATGAATGAAACCATGAAAGTTTAAGATTCCATAGTGAGCTTTTGTGCCTTGGTCTTAAAATAGTTTTAAGACACGGGATATCTTCATTGGTTCCTCATAGATCTTCACGTATAAGGAATATTTTTATTTTGTTCATTTACTAGCCAAAATCATAATTTTAAATTTCGAAGGAAAAAATTGGAGACAAAATTGATTATGATTATGAATGAATCATTTCAACCAAAGGACCCAAACCCACCTTATTTTCACCGAGAAAAATTTCGGTATATGTGTTTGGTCTCAAATCAACCCACGGTTTAAATTACATTTTGAGGTTCAAACCAAATTCAATAAGTAAAAAATTAGGCTTCATTTCTCAACGAAACTCAATAAAACCAATATGGTATTGTTCATTAAGAAATTTTAAGTGAATGTGACTTTTAAATCAATCTAAATGGTTGAGAAAAGTGCATAAATAAAACCAAAATTCAACCATTGGGGCATTATGGATGATGAATATTAACCCGATGCGTAGGCGTGCGAGGAAATGGGTGAGAGTGAGGAGGTGGAACATGAGGGCACGTGTAACGACCTCAAGAACTAATTTTCTTTCCCAAAAAAATACTTTATTTTTCTGGTCAAAATGGTATGTTACAAGATTTTTTGGATGTCAGGAGCCTATTTTATCAAGAAATCATTGAAAGTTTGGATCTTAAACTTTTAAATAATCCACATAAACCCCTACAATTTCTAAACTTTAATTTTTAGCCTAGATTCTCCAACCCTATACCCAAACATTAAGTTGAATACCAGTCCCATTCCAAGATTTTGGGATCCCAATGAAATTATGGAAATTTGTAAATAAACCCCAATGATTATCTTCAAATAATTAAAACCCCAAAAGTTTTTTACACTATCCAACCCATCATTTTGAAATTCCACTCCACTTGTAGACTACATATATCACTTTCTTAGACATTACACATTTTATGTTTTTATATAAGCCACCAAGTTTCAAGTCAATCAACCAAAATATCGTGTTAGTCAAATTAATTACTGAAAGTAAGTCATTTTACTTCAATGTTATCCTTACATTTATGTAAGTTATAATATGAATTATTCATATCACTGTGCCATATCCCCAAAAATCTTGATTTCATTCTCAACCTTTTATAAATATGGTAAAAATACCAATGAATTCTCTATAATTGATTCAATCCTTCATAAACCTTGATGTTTCTATGTTATGATGCATATCTTATATCATAATATTCATATCTTATATCATTTAAATTATCCCTTTACTAGCGTTTTAGACTGAACAACTTTATTTTGTCATCAAATGACTATATTTTTTAAAAAACTAATTATACTTTGAACCTTATTGTTGATGTAAAAAATTAGATCATATCTAATTATTCAATCACAGATAAATAAATGAGATAAAGAATTTTTAAAGTGGTTCAGCCTTATAAGAATGGCCTACATCCACTGTTATGTTATTGCTGATTGTTTGGGAATTCTCGATTACAAGTTATATCAAGAAATTCCGGTCCCCTTCAATTGAGGATTGTTCAATGTATTTATAGCCCTGAGGCTGTAATGTGAAAGGGTAATACATTAAATGATGTACATATGAAAGAGTAATACATTCAATGCCCCTTAAGCGTATGCGTCTGAATGATAAGCATTTAATGAACATTCGAACTGTTGGTTATCCTTCTATTAATGCTTTGTTTGAGGTGCATCTCGGACTGCCTAAGTTGCTCGAACCGCCTAAGCTTCTCGGTACTCAAGAGTTCCTCGGAGAGTTCTTGTTCATGTGAGTTCCTCAGAGCGTATGAGTTCCTCGGAGAAGCAACGTTCCTCGTTGTAGTATGGTTCCTCGGAGCGTGTGAGTTTCTCGGAAGTATTTGTTGTTTCCACGTAGATTGCCACGCGTCTTCATTTAGTTGGGCCATGTCAGCAGACTAAATTTGGTATCAACAGAAGCCCCCAATGTTTCATATTTCGAAATTTGAGGAGTGTGGAACATTCTTTCTCGGAATATGGTAGTTTTAAATGATCCTCCTGATTTTTAGGAGTGTTTCCTTCTTATTTATTTCTCCTTCCAAATTCATAGAATCAGTCTTTTTTGAATTTTTATGCCCGCTTCGATTCCCGCGCCCTTTTTCGTCTTTTTAGCCGCCGGTAATGTAACCGTCTCTTTTTGTAATCATTACTTTTCCCTTTCCCAAGGTAGAGTATTTAAACGCTGCAGAAAATCGCATCGCCTTCTACTTTTTCAAATTTGTATCTTCGAGTTTTCCATCGTCTATTTCTCTCCTGTGTATTCATCTCTTCCATCGTTCGTTATCAACAGATCCACTCCTTTTCTGTAAGATCTTCTTCCTTCTTCTTCATTTCCTTTATTCATCATGTTTTACCCTGTTGAATCTCTTGATAAGTTTCGCTCTAATGTTTCTATTCCCTTCTGGGTTGTTCTGGAAGAGCTTTCCGAGCCTTCTGACTATTTTCGCTTGGCTGAGGGACATTGGTTCCCCAGTCTCTTTATTGCTGAGTATGGATTTTCTTTTCCACCCAATCCCTTATGTCTGGAATTTTGTCAGTACTTTGACGTTGTTCCTGCAAGAATAGCCCCAAATACATGGAGAATAGTTAATGGGGTTCATAGGTTAAATCAAATCCATGGAACTCGCATAGGAATTCCAGAAATCATGTTTTGCTATAGATGGGCAATTGGTTATAACACCTTTTATTTAAAAACTAGATTTTTAAATAGGGCCTTAGTAGTCAATCTCCCGGATACCAATAGGGACTATTTTGAGCACGGGGTTGTCATAAAAAATTGGCAACATGCTCCTTTATCTGGAGATGAAGTTTATCAGGGTCCCAGATGCCCTCCCTATGGCAATGGGATAGGTTATTTTTATTTCATTTTATTTATTTTGAAATCATGCTTCTTTTGTGTTTGATAAAATGTGCCACTGATATTGTAATTTTTATTTATTTGCAGTTGATAGCAAAAGAAAATGTCCAAAGCAAGCAGACGTTAATATAAGACATTTGAAACTTATCTGGAGTTTGCAGCAAAGTGTTGCTGACGAGCACATTAGGTCAGCCTCATATCTGCTGCAGTATAAAAGCTACACCACTTCTTTCACTGCTCGTCCGATGATAAGTGAAGCAGAACCAGTGCCAGCTTCTACCAGTTCCTCGCCCGAATCACACGTCCCTTTAAGTGAAAGGATGAAGAAGAGAAGACCTCCCACCCTTTTCGAGAAACCTTCCTCTGGTGCTGGAGAGGCAAAGAGAAGTAAAGTTGACATCCCAGGGGAAGGGACAAAGAAAACCGATGCGCCTTCCTCGGTTGCTGCTGTTGTGAAGGTTGTCGAGAACCCCCCAGTGGCCCCGAGCAAGGCTGCTGCTCTAGGAGAAGTGATTGTAATATCACCGACCAAGAGTTCTTCCTTGGTTGAATCTATTCCTGTTCCCCCGAGGAGGCTGAAGACGAGCTCCTCGGTTAATTTGGCTGAAACCATCTCCCAGCCCCCAACTACTGGAACTGGTGTTCCTACCTTTGTTCCTCCGAGCTCGGCCATGAGCTCAGTAAAGTCTTGGATCATTCCCGAGGTCCAAGGTACTGAGGAAAACCTTTCTCGGGACATGGTTACCTCATTGGCTGCTCGCCACCTTGCTTCTGTAAGTCTTATTATTTTGAACTTTTCATATTTCCCTTGTCATTTCTGTTTCTGACTTGCTTTCATTTTCTTTTCACAGTTGACGAGTTGCTTCAATATAATTCTGAAAAAGGATGAAGCAATTAAATCTTCAAGCTCCTCATCAGGTGTGGAGGAAGCTCTGGCGGGCCTGACAAAGTCTTTGGCAGACTCTTGTCAGAAGTATGATACTGACAAGGCAATCTGGGAGAAGAAACTTACCTCCACTAAGCAGGAGAAAGCTCAGGTTATTAAGGTCTCCAAGGAGTTGGAGAAAAAATTAACTAGTCTGGAGGAGAAGAATAAAGAGCTTGAGGGGAAGCTCAAGAATGCTGAGGAGTTTGAAGATAAACTCAAGGCTGCCGAGGAGGAGTTGGCTCAACTTCGGGGAGTAAGTCGGCAGAAGGAAGAAGTTGATAATAAACTGAAGGCTATTGAAAACCTTATGTCCGAGAATCTTTCCTCGGAGAAGTTGAAGAGAAAAATGGCTGTGAAGAAGTCTTTCAGCGCTGGCTGGGACAAGGGGTGGAACAAGGGGTTGGCTGCCATGATGTCCCAAGTAGAATATGGCAGCCTCAAGTACTTCAGAGATGGGTGGGTCGCTGCTCTTCAGGAGATGAAGGTGGATGAAAATTCTGAGCTCTTCCAGCGACACATCCCTGGTCCCCCTCCAACTCCTGAAGATGAAGAAGAGGACGAAGCTGCCTCCGAAGAGTCTTCTATGGTGATGGGAGATCATCCCCCAGCCATCCAGCCTGCAATAGAGGAACTTCAGCAGGTCGTTACTTCTTTTGAGCAACTTTCGACGCTCCCTGAGAAACTTTATATTCCCTCCGAGCAACCTACTTCCTCGTCCCAGCCTCCCGAGAAGGTTTTGGGAGACAAGGAAAAAGTGTAGAATTATTAGGGTTTTATATTTTTCTTTAAGAAATGTAATCCTGAACATGTAATTCTGAACCTTGTACTTCTGATCTTTATGATATAATAAAACTTGAACTTGTTTATTCATACTGTTGTCTCTCTTCATGCTCTGTTGGTACTTTTATTGATTACTGCTTTTTCTTCTTGTACTAGTTTCTGGCCAGGATGGAATTACTATCTGCTCATGATACCAAGCTGTTGAGGCAATGCAATGATTATTTTAAAGCTAGTCACACAGATCTGAGTGCAGCACAAGTCGTCGACATCCTCGGCCAAGATGCTTCTGAACAGGCAGTTGAAGCATACCAATATCTGAAGTGTTTACTTGATCGAGCAGTGGCCAATAATGTGGCTTATTATTACATGATCAAGGATGTACAAGGCACCCTCGAAGATCTTCAGCAACAATATAAAGAATCCACTGCCTTATTGCATGAGGGTTACGAGAAGAAGTACCAGCAGATCATTGTCGACAAGGGCTACGAGAAACTTTTTGCTGGCTACGATGTGAGGGAGAGAACTCTGAAGGGTGAGGTCGAGGAATGCAGATAAATAACTGAATTATTAGAGCAAGAGAACAACAATCTTCAAAGAGAGTTGTCACAGTTGAAGTCTGCAGCTTCTACTTCAAAAGCTTTGATCCCAGTGACTGATGAGGGATTCTCGTTCTTGGAAGTCGAGAATGCCAACTTGAGGGACGAGTTGGAAACCTTGAAGAGGTCTAGCCCCTCTACGTCTTCTCGTGGTAGAGCAAGAGCTCCTCGGGGATGAGCAAGAGTTGCTCAGATTCCTATCGAGGAACAGAGGACTCAATCTGCCTTAGAGAACCATGCCTTCTAATTAATGGCGAAGAACCAGGCGTTGGCTGAAATGTCAAAGAAGATCAGGGACCTGGAAGAGAAGCTTTCTGCGTAGAAGTAAGTCTTGGAGAATAAGGAACTCTTCATCAAGAATCTCCACGAGCAGCTGGAAAGATTGACATATCAGTTCCACAAACAACCTAGGGAGTTCTGGATGGCTGTATACAACGAGGCGCTTTACCACTTGGACGATCGTATCCAGAATGCCAATAATGAGGGCTACAAGCAGGGATGGTTGAATGCCTTAGGTGTGCTGTAACTCGAACAGGGTCATTACCTGTGGGACTATCATGATCCTGGGCTGCTCGACCTTCCAGTGCCACCATTCAAGCTCGACATGAGTTGGATCCCTGCTCGGGCCATTCCTCGATGCTTAATTTCCAAGTATCTCAGCGACTATAATCTCCATTCAAGTGTTGAGATATCTCGTCCTGAGCACCTTCTAGATCGACCATCCGTGATGAATATCAGGATGTTAAAAGATTTTAACTTCATAAACTCTCCTCTTGCTTTAAATGACCCGCCTGCTAGCGAGGAACCTGTTTGAAAAGCAGAGGGGGAAAAGCCAATAGAATAGGAATATCGATGTAATAAATTTGTATACATTTCATTATCAATGTAATCTGTTTTTGGATTTAATAAAAGACTTTTCTTTTTTGTTCGCAATCTTAATTGCTATTGTCTTGTAGAATACTTTACATTTGTGCATGTATGTCTATTAAAGAGATAACAATATTGTGTTTTTTTGTGTTCTTTGTCGATCAACTTATTATTGACCAGCTTGAATTTGTGATAGTCATTAAAAAATTACTAAGTTATTCCTCGACCAACTTACTAAGTTGTTTCTCGACCAACTCACTAAGTTGTTTCTCGACCAACTTACTAAGTTGTTTCTCGACCAACTTACTAATAATTTTAAAAAGTCACGAGTATCAATAATTTTGCTTGATCCTTTTCTCATATTCATAAAATGTTTTCGACCAACCAAGGTCGGTAAATTTCCTTTTCGACCAACTACAGTTAGTGGGTTTTTATCCCCGACCAGCCTTAGTTAGTGGATTTTTCCTCTACGAGGAGCTTTTAGTTGGCATTTTCAAGAATATATTTACTTCCTAATCAGCATAAGTTGGCATTTTTAGGAATATTTTTATTTCCTGAGAAACACATAGTTTTACTTCCCGGAGGAATACAAGTAGCTTTACTTCCCGGAGGAATACAGGTAGCTTTACTTCCCGGAGGGATACAGGTAGCTTTACTTCCCGGAGGAATACAGGTAGCTTTACTTCCCGGAGGAATATAGGTAGCTTTACTTCCCGGAGGAATATAAGTTTTACTTCCCGGAGGAATACATTTGTTTCTCGACCAACCTTAGCTGGCGTTTTCGAGAAAAATTTTGAGTAGCCCGAGTTTTGTCGAGTTTCGCCGAGTAGTGTGTAGCACTAGTATTCCCTGAAAATTTTTCAATAAAGGGATAAAATACACATCACTGATAATACTTGCGCAGGTGCTCTACGTTCCATGCATTCTTAAACTCCTCCCCTTCTAAAATTTCTATTCGGTAAGTTCCTGGTCTAACAACTTCTGTAACTCGGTATGGCCCATGCCAGTTTGCCTCCAGTTTGTTGTGCTCTTGAATTACTTTCTTCAGCACATAGTCTCCTTCTTTCAGGTCGCACTTCTTCACCCTCTTATTGTAGAATATAGTTGTTCATTGTTGGTATGCAGCATTTTTTATGGCTGCTTCTTCTCTAACTTCCTCGAGCATGTCTAAATCTAATCTTCTCATTAAGTCGCTGACAGGGGAATTGAAATTCAGTACCCTGTGTGTTGGGAGGCCCAACTCGACAGGCATAACATCTTCACTTACAAACGCTAGCATATATGGAAATTCTCCAGTTGCTACTCGGGGAGTAGTTCGATAAGCCCACAGTAGTGACTGTAACTCGTTGATCCAATTTTCTTTCGCATCGTCCAGTCTTTTCTTCAAACCATTCAGCAGTGTTCTGTTTGTCACTTCAGTTTGTCCATTGCTTTGAGGATGGCCTGGTGCTGAGTGGATCTTCAACACATTTGATTGATGACAATAGGCAACGAACTCCTCGTTATCAAATTGTGTTCCATGGTCTGGGATGAAAGCATGAGGAAGACCATATCAACAAATGATGTTCTTCCAAATAAATTGGTAGACCTTCTCGTACGTCATATCAATGAGAGGTTCAGCTTCCACCCACTTAGTAAAATAATCCACTGCGACGACGAGGTATTTGAACCTTCCTCTAGTCATTGGCAGTGGTCCGACCAAATCTATTTCCCACATGGCAAATGGCCAAGGGGAAGTGATGGGCGTGAACAATGCCTGTGGATTTCTTCGGATGGAGGAAAAGCGCTGGCACTTGTCACATTTCTTGGCATAGGCTACACAATCAGCCCTCATCGTCGGCCAGTAATATCCCTGCGTCATCATCCTTTGCAAAAGCGTCCGACCTGCTACATGGGCTCCACAGGACCCTTCATGGACCTCTTCAATTAAATCTTTCACCTCGGTGGGATGCACACATCTCTACAAACCTGCCATAATTCCTCGTCTATATAGAATACCGTTAGTTAATACATACTGAGCAGCTTTAAACTTCAATTTCTTCGCTGCGAGCTTGTCAATTGGTAATTCTCCCTCTTCAATATATGCCCAGATGGGATCCATCCAAGATGGTCCTAAATTAAGGGTAATAAAGTTCATCGCTAAATCTTCATCTATACTCCGACCAGCTAAAACTTCAATTGGGATTGTTCTTCGTAGCTCGGTACGAGTAGCTGATGCTAATCGAGCTAGGGCATCTGCTCTTGCATTCTCCATTCTTAGTATTCTGACCAGCTGAATTGCAACAAATTCTGATACCAACTCCATCACCTTTGCATGGTATTTGATCATTAATTCTCCTTTGGCTGTATATATTCCCAACATTTGATTTATAATTAATTGAGAATCACTGAAGACAATAATTTGCTACGCCTCCATAATTTTTGCAAAATTAAGACCTGCAATCATGGCTTCATACTCAGCCTCATTATTGGAAGCTTTGAATTGGAAACATAGGGCGTATTCCATGTCGACCTCATCCGGAGTGCTCGAAACTATTCCTGCCCCACTGCCTATTGTGCAAGATGAGCCATCTGCATATAGCCTCCATATAGGTAACTTGTCTTCAAACTTCTGATCTGACAGAGTTCCTCGGTGAAATAGTTGTTGCTTCCTTTCATCTTCCCCTGATATTTCTCGCTCTTCGTCGATCATCTTTTCTTATCCTTTTGCCAACCGGAGTTGGTCTGAGCTCGAATTTGATGATCCTGTAGCATCCACTTGCCCTTTTACCAACCGGAGTTGGTCTGAGCTTGTGTTTGTTGATCCTGTAACATCCATAGGTTGATCAGCGAGCAACTTTGGATCCTCGAGGGTATCAGGATAGGTGAACTCTGCTATAAAATCTGCTACAGCTTGCCCTTTAAGCGATGATCTGGGTTCATAGATTATATCGTATTCACCGAGCTCAATTGCCCAGTACATCAATCTCCCTGATTTTTTTGGTTTATGAAGGGCTTGCCTCAACGGCATATCAGTATATACGACTATAGTATGAGCCTGGAAGTATGGCCTCATTCTCATACTCGCCTCAATCAGCGCCAGTGCTAACTTTTCCAGCCTTGGATATCTGATCTCTGCTCCTCGGAAGGCCTTACTTGTGTAGTAGATTGGTTTTTGTACTCCATTCTCCACTCTGATCAACGCTGAGCTAACTGCATTCTCCGACACTGCTAGATATAAGTATAATTTTTCTCCCATCACTGGCCTGGATAACAGTGGAGGTGCTCCCAAGTATTTCTTCAAGTCTTGAAAGGCCTTCTCACATTCATCATTCCACTCAAAAGTCTTATGGAGTGCTTGAAGAATGGGAGACATCGATCAGTTGCTCGTGATACAAATTTGTTGAGTGCGGCTACTCGTCCTGTAAGACTTTGCACCTCTTTCTTCGTTGTTGGAGATCGCAGCTCTAATAGAGCTTTGATCTTTTCAGGATTTGCCTCAATGCCTCGTTGATTGATAATGTGCACGAGAAACATGCCTTCTCGTACTCCAAATATGAACTTCATCGGGTTCAGCTTCATTTGATATTTATCCAGTTGATCAAAAGTCTAACTTAAGTCAACTAGATGATCGACAACTTTCTTGCTCTTTGTCAGCATATCGTCAACATAGACTTCCATATTGTAACTGATTTGTTCAGCAAAGACCTTGTTCATCAGCCGTTGATATGTCGCACCTGCATTTTTCAAACCAAAAGGCATAACATTATAATAATAAGTTCCCCTAGGGGTAATGAAAGAAGTACTTTCTCTGTCTTCAGATTTCATTTTAATCTGATTATAGCCAGAATAAGCATCCATGAAGCTCAGCAGCTCATGTCCCGAGGTAGCATCGACTAGTTGATCAATTCGGGGCAGTGGAAAGTGATCCTTTGGGCATGCTTTGTTGAGGTCGGTGAAGTCTACACACATCCTCCATTTATTGTTCTTCTTCTTTACCATCACCACATTGGCTAACCAGTCTGGATATTTAACATCTTCAATGAAGCGAGATTTCTGGAGCTTCTACACTTCCTCCTGTATAGCTTGATTCTTCTCGGAGATGAATACTCTTCTTCTTTGCTTCACAGGCTTGATCTCCTTATTCACATTGAGTTCGTGACATAAGAAATTTGGGTCTATCCCGGACATATCCTCATGACTCCACGCAAAAGTTTGCTTTCTGCTTCTAAGGAAAGTTATCAATTCCTGTTTTAGTGAGGCTTCCAACGACGAACTTATTTGGGTAGTTCGTTCAGGGTGCTCGTCGTCCAGAATGATATTTTTAGTAGTTTCCACCACTTGACCCTTCATGAGTTGTGACTCATCTCTAGGATCCAATGTTTCAATTTCTGCACCTTCATCCACTTGATAGCTATTAGTCTTTTTCCTTTATTCCTCCATTTCTTCTTGCTCGGCGGATGAATAATAGTATTCTCGAGCTACTTTCTGATCACCCTTCACAACTCCTACTCCAAAATTTGTTGGAAACTTTAGGCATTGATGCACTGTAGATAGTACAGCCTCAAATTTCTTCAGTCCTACTCTTCCCATGATGATATTGTATGATGATTGAACATTCTTATCCATCACGAAGAAGCGTATTCTTTCTGTTCAACAAGCAGGCCACGTGACAATGAATATATCCAACTTGATCGTCCCAAGTGGAAATACTTTCTCGCCAGCAAAACTGAGGAGGGGTCTATGATAAGGCTCCTGTTGAGATAGCTTTAGATTTAAACTATCGAAGCACGAGTAGAACATGATGTCTATCGAGCTACCATTGTAGACCAATACTCTTGATATTATTACCTCCTTCATTCTCATCTTGATCACCAATGGGTCATCATGAGGATATAGAACACCTGCGAGGTCATTCTTTGAGAACCCAATGACCAACTTCTCTTTGTTCACCTTTCTTGGGCGATCCTCCTCAGCTAGATTTATTCGTTGAATGTACGAGCAAGCTTGAGCCTCACAGAGGTAAGCTTTTCTCTCGGCAATAAGGTCTCCTCCTCCTGTATCTCCACCTATTATAACATTACAGTCAAATGACCCAAAGCGTATTGAAAATACCTCTCGTTCTGGATGCCTTGGTCTCTTAGGAAGATCAGGGTCGTCTTCTGGATCAACTTCATGGTTTCTTTTTTTATTCTACTCTACTCGACGAGGAAATCTAGACCTCTCTCTTATTCGGTCATTGTTCCTTCTTTCGCTTCCACGATCAATGTACTTTGCCAGCTTTCCTCGTCTGATGAGTGTTTCAATCTCATTCTGAAGAGCTATGCAATTTTTGGTCATATGGCCATGATCTTTATGAAACTCGCCATACTTTTCCTTATTCCTCTTGTCAGGGTCTACCTTCATTTTCTCTGGCCAGTTTAATTCCTCGTTGTTCTTGATTTCTTCTAGAACATGGTTGATATCCTCCTTCAAATGAGTATAATTATCGAATTTCTTCATTGCGTCCCATACCGATCTAGTTCTTGAATGTTTGTCATTACCATTGTTCTTATGCTCTTTCTTCTTAGCTTTATCACCTTCCACCTTGGTTTCTTTACCATCCATATTCTTCTTCGCAGCCATAGCCTCCTTAGCATTCATAGTCTTGGACGCTTTTCCCATCAGGTCTGACATGGTTCTAGGTGGATCTTTGGCCAAAGTGTAGTACAACTTGTTTGGCAGTAGTCCACTCATCAAGGCGGTAATCGCTGTCTTCTCCTCGTAATCAATGACTTCAAGTTTCTCGTTATTAAAACGAGTTATATAATCTATGGTGATCTCACCAGCTTTTTGTCTAACACTTAACAAATGTGTTACTCATTTAACTAGCTTTTCCCCAAAACAGAAATTCCCAATGAACAACTTGGACAGTTGAAGAAAAGTTGATATCTTACCCCGAGGAAGATTATTATACCATATTTGAGCAGATCCGGTAAGAGTTCCCGAGAATGCCCTTCATCTCATCTCATCTGGAACAGCATAGATGTTGGCTGTAGCTTGGTATTGTTCTATATGAAGGACGGGGTCAGTCTTTCCATCATATTTGGGGGTCACAACAGGTGCTTTGAACTTTGATGGTGTTGGAAAATCTACAATGGCCTGGACAAAAGGTGTTCCTCGAACAAAGGTTCATTATAGAGGGTTCTTGACTTTAGACTTTTCCCCTAATCTATCCTCCAGCCTTTGAATAGAGCCTTTCCATGCATCATTTCCTTCCTTGGGCCTGTTGGTTCGAGCAGCTGATCGCGTTGAGGTGGCGTCCTGGGATCTATCTTGACGAGCAGCTGGTCGCGACTGGGCAGATCCTTCCCTTAAATTTGATGGTCGTCGAAAACTCCTCGATGGGACTCTGGGAGGACTTTTTCTCCTCCTAGGACCCAATTGATCGAAAGGAGATACTCTACTTAATCTTTCTAGTTCACTGGCCCTTTCTGGGGAGAGAGTGATACGTTGTTCAGTATCTGTGGCTCGTACTGATGAAGTTCGTCCACGTTGATAAGAAAAATCTTCAGATTCCTCATTGCGATATGAATTTATACGCCTAGTACGCGAAGAAGATGTACGGGTGTTTCTTTCAATACTTCGTGGTCTTGAATGGGTTGGTGCACCGCCATGGACGGTTTGTATGAGTTGACGCATTGTTTCTTGCATGACGATCTGGCCCTGAGCCAGATTTGTCATTATTCCAGCCAGATCTGGAATATTTGGCGGAGCAGATGGATTTGGAGGGCTTCCAGCATTTTGATTGCTTGATTCTGGAATATCATCCATTTTTGATGGATTATTTTTAATGGAAAATGATATTACCAGTCGTTTCCCACAGACGGCGCCAATCTGTTGATGTAAAAAATTAGATCATATCTAATTATTTAATCACAGATAAATAAATGAGATAAAGAATTTTTAAAGTGGTTCAGCCTTATAAGAATGACCTACGTCCACTGTTATGTTATTGCTGATTGTTTGGGAATTCTCGATTACAAGTTATATCAAGAAATTCCGATCCCCTTTAACTGAGGATTGTACAATGTATTATAGCCCTGAGGCTGTAATGTGAAAGGGTAATACATTAAATGATGTACATATGAAAGGGTAATACATTCAATGCCCCTTAAGCGTATGCGTCTGAATGATAAGCATTTAATGACATTCGAACTCTTGGTTATCCTGCTATTAATGTTTTGTTCGAGGTGCAGCTCGGACCACCTGAGTTGCTCGGACCGCCTAAGCTTCTCGGTACTCAAGAGTTCCTCGGAGAGTTCTTGTTCGTGTGAGTTCCTCGGAGCGTATGAGTTCCTCGGAGCGTGTAAGTTCCTCGGAGAAGCAGCGTTCCTCGGAGCGTGTGAGTTCCTCGGAAGTATTTGTTGTTGCCACGTAGATTGTCACGCGTCTTCATTCAGTTGGGCCATGTCAGCAGACTAAATTTGGTATCAACACTTATTGTTATAGACTTCGAACTATTTACTTTGCAATGTTTTTCTTAATCTTTACCCTTCCAGATGGAAACCGAGCTGCACAAAGGAGAAATACCCCTTGAACTCGTGGATTATTGTTCAATTAAATCAAGATCGTTACATCATATTACTTACATAAGGGCGGGGTTAGGCAAGAGTGGTAACATTGTCTGGAATATATTTACTATTATATATCACCTTATGTAGTTTTCTATTTTTCCCCTTTACTTCTGTAATGCGAGACTATAAGTAATAATTTGATAAAATGCCTTTAAGCATCATCTGTTAAATAAGATTTTTATAATTACATTGTAATTTATAACCTATATTGCTTGTGTGCACATCTTTCACTTGGCACATGATATTGAGCATGACTATTTATGTGTTTATTTATGGTATTCTTGGATTGGCTATCTAGGTAGTTGAAGTATCACATTAGAAATGGGTAAACCCTACAGTAGGGTAATATATCAGAGTTATCTCGTGGGTGGAGCGGTAATATTAGTCTCTCTAGGATGTACAAAAGTGTATTAGTTATCATTTCTCTAGAGATATGAATTTATAATTAAGTAATTACTTTAGGTAAAATTGTTATGGGCTACTGATCAAAATTCATTGAATGCTAGATCTCGATAAACAACTAGTCTAGACAAAAGTGTATGAGGGAGGTTGTTAATTTGGATTTTATGCCTCACGTGTAAATCTTAGTGATGGTTGTGAGTTGGGATATGATGTGATTCTATGACACTTATATCTAGGATGGACCTTATTAGCATTGGGACCAAGATAGCTTGCTAGAGATGAGTAAGTAGCTAGTGATTATTGTTTGAGTAAGAGATAAACTGCGATAGTCCTAGTAGCTTGTGTAAGAGAATTAATTTTTTATTGTTAATGGTACTTAGTAGTTAGAGATTATTTAATGTTATATGTTACCATTTGATCGAGACTTCATATATTAGAATTATTTAATTTTTTTTCCTTACGAAACATTGAGATTTTATCTACATGTCATTTCATATATATTTGGATGCTCATATTCTATGCATCTTGAGGATAATATGATTTTAGTATAGTTTATTCTTATCTATGTTTGAGTTACGTAGAAGATTTCTTGGACTGGGTTTGCACACGTACACATTGACTAATATTTGTAGGTTCTACTGTAGGGAATAGAAGGTGTGCTTAGCAAGGTGATTCTTTACCATGGGTCACAACTGAGGATATGAGCAGTGTATAGCTCTTACTATTTCAGCTTTACAGTGTTAGAGTATATTTTATATTCGTTTGTATTTTTGTATCTATCTCGGAGGATTATATATTATCCAGTCGATCAATTTGTATTAAGAGGAGTTGTAGTAAAAATTGGATTGTAACAGTTCCTCATATCCACATTCGATTTCATATTATATGTAATATGTGTATATATAGGTTTTATTTATTTTCATATTCATATCGTTTGAGTTTTTTCGTATATGTTTGCATTCTTATATTGTTCCATATTCTTAGAGTGTTATTAATTGTTTGACTATCTAAATTGAGTAATTATAAGTGATCAACCTAAATATGGAAATTTATGGGGTGTCGTAATATGGAGGATAACAATAAAAAATAAAGAATATTCTCCCATGATAATTCTTGCCAAAAATGTCTCGACTATCTAAATTGAGTAATTATGAGTGATCAACCACTATTATTGATTGCATTTCATCCCTCTGATATGCAAAAATATGATGCCGCAACTCTTTCTCTATATATACCTCTCTCCCCCCTCTTGCCACCAAACGAGAATCTAAACTTTTGAAATTATAATCATTTTAATACTTTTTATTTTCATTTCATTTGTGTATACACATATGATTTTGACTTTGATTACAATTTCCATTGTATTTGAGATTACAAATTGTGTTGGGTGGCACATGAAATTTGGATAAGGCGAGGAAAGTGAATCAAATGTCATTTTTGGCATGTCGATGACATACAATGATACGGTATTAGACCAGTAAGGCATGGGATATGGTATTTCCTTTTAAGAGGAATGTTATACAAAGGGCCGCCAACCAGTTTAATGAGGTTACGGGTGGAGACATCAAGGTCATTACATGTAGTGTTGAAGGAAATACGGAGAGAGTATTGGAAAAATAGATCATGAGGTTTTAGCAGAAGATGTGGAGGGTGACAACTGCAATGGTGGGTGATAAGACCCACTTCAACCGGATAAAATAATAGTATCCTATTGTTCCCCCTTTTTAAACACATGCATAAACATGTATTTTTCATAATTTTATTTCTAAATATATATTCTAAAAGAGGGAATGGAACATGAATAAGATCTGTCTTATTGAATACATTATGAGCCAAATATTCCACATGACATGACATGTGGAATATAGAAGATTATGACAATCTGGTGGCCCGAAGTTCACGAAATGAATAAAGGAAAATTTCCAAAGATAACAACGGATATAGCAGGATATAGTCCAACATAAATCAACTGCTTCTGAGATAAGATCAAGGATATAGGCTAATTACCAGTAAAATGCTATACTAAAGTAATTTATGTGGTTAGGATTCTTATATCTATAAATATGGCATCTCTAATGATAAATAATATTATAGACCAAATTTGAACTCTCAGTTAGCATACCAACAACTTCAAGTCATCTTCTTCCTCTTTCCTAATAGGTAATAAAACCTAGCTCTCCCATTCCCATGGACGTAAGCAATCTGACTTACTGAACCATATATATCTTTATGTGTTTTTAATTTCCTCTTATATTTTTAGCTAAAATGGAATTTATCATTATGATAAGATTGATATCCCCTATCATTTGGCACCGTCCATGGGAAAAACCTTGAATATCCACCACTAGTGAATATCAACCCTCATTCGATATGAGTGTTCATCAGTCTTATAATTCCAATACATTGGAAAATAATTGATTAGAAGTATGGATTGTAAGGAAGGAACAAACTCTTTCTAGATCTCCTCCACCTCCTAGTGGTATCAATCCTCAAGGATGCCCACCTCGTAGATTAAGTACCATTCGTTGACATAACACTCCATATTTATAGCTTCATGATATAGATGAAACAAAACATCTCATCAACCTTTATGAGGAGATATTAAATGATTTAGATGAGGATATTGATTGATTGAAGATGTGTTTAACTGAATAGCCTAAAGGATTGTGTCTAGCCACAACAAGTAAGAACGTCATAAAGAAGGAGAATCCAATCTACCATAATCTCCAAGGATGGACATAATAGCAAAGCCTCTAGATCTAGTAGTAGAGAAGCAACGCTCTATTAGTCCTCAACTAAACTATTCCTCTATTTAAATAATTTCTAGTCATGGCATACTAATTAGGCAGCTAAATCTAGTCAAAACATTAGTTCGACTAATGTCAATCTCCAGATAAGAATGTCAGTCGTGATGAATTGTGAAAATTTATTAATAAAGAGTTGGAGGGACGCCTAAATACCAACCTAACATAGACTCCAAAATACCTTACCAGTAACTCCTTAGGTCATGCATCAACGTCTCCCTTCACTAATGATGTATAATCATCAAAGACCCCAAAAAAGTTCTCCATTACCAAGATCGTCATATATGATGGCAAGATCGATCCAAACCATAACATCAAGCACTCCATGTCCTTGTGTATCCATTATAATACCCTTATGTGCCATAATTTTCCATCCACTTTAAGGGAGATCGTCCTCTATTGGTTAAAGAAGATAACCCCTTTATCGATATCCTTCTTATAGGAATTAACTGAGAATTTTATAAAATGCTTATCACTATAAACAAAATAATGAAGGATGTCGACTCCCTAATCACCCTCGGGAGGATGAGAGTGGAGTCTTTTAGGAAATACACTCAATGATATTAGAAGTTATTTAATGTGATTGATAATTGCAATGAGAAGTTGGAGATTTCTTATTTTAAATACTATACCGCCAAATTAGACGACCTATATAAGTCCCTTTCAAGAAGTCGACATCGTCATTTGAAGACCTAATGGTATTTATTGATAAATATGACAAAGTAGAATATGATGTCCACAATATTTATAGAAAGGTCGAACAACCTTCTAAACATTCCAAGAAAATAATTTAAAGAAAGGTTTGAAGGAGGGGAGTCATCAAACTTCCACCAAGAAGGGGTATAAGATAGATAATCTTAAGAAAGGATCAATGTAACATCCCCTATTTCCACACCTAGTTGGTTAGGTTGAATGCTAAACCCATGGAGCTCCATGGAATTTATATCATTCTCATCATCAACGATAAATAAAAATGATAGTAAATAGAAACCACCCACAACAAAATAATAATCACCTATAGTAATGAAAAATGGAACTAAGATAACAATAAATTAAATCTCCAATTAAAGTTGAATCCACTAATACAGGTTTCCATAATACAAAAGTCTCTAACTTCCTGAATAAAAGTACTGCTAGAATAACAACTAGAATCAAATCAAATCATGTTCAAAGGATGATGAACTAAATCTCTAATAATCTGCAACTCTGAATGCATAGTCAACTCTAACTGCTCAGTCTTACTTCTTCTGTATAGTAATTATATTACTTGGGATGAAAAGGTTTTATATATTTTGGCGAGTGGCCTAAAAATGCAAGAAATGTTAAGTTTCTTAATAGTATTCAATGAGATCAATTTACTCCAGTATGTCATCACTTTCCAGTACTCATACAAGAATAAGTCTCACCTCTCGTCTACCGTGATACATTTCTGACTAGTCTTATCCAGTCAATCCCCAATCCTACTAATAACCATAAGCAACACACAAACTACTAAACCAAGAGTCATAGCCCCGAACCGTCTCTTAATTCCTGGCCCTTACTAAGTTTCATGTATGGGACATCTCCTAAGCTAAATACAATCGAGAAAACCCCCGATGCACTTATGTCTAGACAAACCATACGCTTGAGAGAGTAGCCTGATACATCCTGATAAAATATCCAAAACCAATATCTATATACAATCTACTTTACATGCACTATGTTAGATATATAAATAAACCATCTCGGACCGACTTGCAACAAAGAGTATCAATCCAACTCATAATATATTTCATCAAACCATGTTGACCTTAAAAAGATTACTCTCTAACTCATATCATCTATCATCCCACTAATAGATTCATCCCAACTCTAGTAACACATAAATCCATACAAAAAATTTAACTACTCTAAATAAATCCAATCACAAAGGATATACCAAATCATATATTCTTAATAATTCTATACACATTATGATTAAACCATTCCCAATGTATTTTTACATTTTCACTTGTTAGATACACCTTAATTTATTACAACTTACATTTACTGTGTTGAAAATTAGCCTAAAAATAATTGAATATCAAGTATACCAATATACGTATATAATAACTATACCAAATAACCACAACCCTTGAAATACACAATATCCAATATAAGCTAAACTATCCACAATTTTGGCGTGTAAGTATATAACATTCATGCATTGTCCTCATAACCGAAATAAATGTACACACGCATATATTATACATATATGGATAATCGTGACTAATTCCCATGGTTTGTTAAATTCCAAATATATATGTGTACCCATTCCTACGTATATACATATATACATACCACGGAGACTAAACACGTAGTCAATTCATATCCACACCCATATATATATATATATATATATATATATATATATATATATATATATATATATATATCTGTGTGTGTGTGTGTGTGTTTTAAAGTTGTTTTAGTGTGTGACATGTATGGGTTGAGATTGAAAGTTATAAAGAGTTGGGAAAAGAAATTAAGGGATGAGATTTGATGTTGGAAGACAGCACGAGTTGTATCCACAAATAATAGATCATAAACATATTCCGTAAGGGTTTTTGTCTCATATATTAAAATTTGACTCTTTTCGTGGTCATAAAGATCAAAAACCCTTTTGGCATACATTTTTACAATTTGTTCATAGAATGGACTAATATTTGGAAAAAAAACTTCTACCATTTTTTCAAATCCTATTGCTCACGAACAAAAAAGGAACTTTTGCATTCATAGTTAAAGTCATGTTTGTGATCACCCTTAAAATGGTTTTATAGTAGTATGGTGGATGAAATTACACATTTGTAAACTAAATGCCTTATCAATAATTTTAAATCATTATTTTTTAAAAACCACTTCCATGAATGTGACAATGTTGTGCTTTATGTATAGTTTGCACTGCTATCAACACACATATAAATCTATATATCTCCTATATGTTTCAATTTTTAGTGAAACAACCCCATCCCCTCTCTTTAAGAATCTGTTCACAGAAAATAAAGTAACCATGGCCACCACTGTTGGTTGGTCAAAGAAAACCTCTTGTGTCCCAGCTCTCGCTCTTTAGTTTTCTTTTATGTTTTCTTTATTATTTATTGGTTAATAAGTATTTGCGTTCTCTCTCTCTCTAATCTAAAAGATTTAGGACTTTGATATACGCATTTAATTCGTTTAGTTAACTTTGTTATGGCAAAGCTCGTCCTACGCTTGCTGAAATGTGCATGAATGTTTTTTGTCAACAGCTTTGATTATTAATTTCATACAGTGGCGGATCCACGTTAGGACGAACTTGGGCGGCCGCCCCAGTTCCGATTTGGGGAAAAAAATTAGGGTTAGTTCATAGGGGGTTGGTGTTTGACAGAGGTTCATGGTGGGTTGGTGTTTGACAGAGGTTGGGTTGTTCTCCCTCTCTACTGATGCTATTCTCCCTCCGGCATCCGAGCTTCGGCCACCGCTCTGCTTTGCTCCGGTAAGCAAATTTGTTTCTTCCCCTGCTATTTTCATTTCTTACATCTGCTCTGCTCCGGAACAAAGAACAAATCCGTGAATATTTGGATTTGGGTATTGTGAATATTTGCTATCACAGATAATATTTGGGTACTGTGAATATTTGCTATCACTAATAATATTTGGGTATTGTGAATATTTGTTATCAAAAGAACAATTATTATCACTGTTAAAATTTGGGTATTGTGAATATTTATTAAGCATTATTTATTTCTCGAAATTAATTAGGTATTGTTAATAATGATTGAGAGTAGTTGTTTGGACATTATAAAACTATAATTTGTATAATACTCAAAATAACAAAAAAAAAATCGCCTCGGGGTCTCCCGCCCCGGAACCCCCGGCAATACTTGAGACTTTCGCCCTAGTTGACCTGAAATCCTGGATCCGCCACTGATTTCATATGTCAATATTTAGGGTTGTACCAAGTCTTTATTCTACATGGTAAGCAAAATGCAAAACAATAGTTAACTGTGATGTTTTGTTAGGTTATGATTTTGATTTTCTATGTCTATATTGTATATGGTAAGCAAGACTGGAGATGATTTTTATGTGATCTCAATATGCCCTCCGCATAAGTGTATATTTAATAGTTTCTTTATTTTACTATCCTCTTTATATTTGTCTTGATCTGCATACGTGAGTATCTAAATTACTGTAAGAACTAAGTTTTTGTCTTAACTACATTAAAATATTGTATATCTGTTGGAGTTTTGTTATGTAAAGAACGAAATATATTAATTAATTTCTACAAGGCACGTTCTTGGAACGCTTTCTTTTAGGAAAAATTTCTCCCAATCCGGTTGAGACAGAACCAGAACCGCGAGTACACTATGGATTTTATAGAATCTGCCTTCAGGATACAATGCAGTGTATAAACAGTTGTGTAACAACCCGCGTAATTTTTGTGTTATTTCGAAATTAAGAGGAAAATTAAATTTTGAGATAAAATTATTTTTATTGCTCAAATATGTTGGTTATTATTTTTAAAGGCGAGAATTTCAAACGGTTTTGAAATCGGAATTAAAATGGAGTTTTAATTGAATTTTTATTACATAGGAGAATCCTTAAAATATAAAACTCTCTTAGAGTCCTCAAAACATAAAATTCTGTAGCAAAAAAATATTTAAAAATATTCAACGGTCCGATCGAGCTGAAATTTTTTTAACAGCTTCCTCTCGTCTTTATCTAATTTTCTGTAACATTTCATCCAATTCCAACGGTCCGATCGTCCGGAATAAAATTTTTAGTGTTTGTATCTGATTAGAACTCTTTTCTTAATCAAACTCTTAATCCTTTATATATCAACAAATTCCTGGCTTGGCTTTTCAAATCACTTTTTCTCAAACTTTTCAACCTGAAGACCTCTCCAAAACTACTCCCTTTCATCTACAAACCATAGCCCCAAACTTATTCAAGATTTCAAACTTAGATTAGAAGGCTTATTTGGTGTTTTCTCGAGTTTGGGCTAGAACGAGATTTGACTATTTTTGTGAGAGGAACGTGATGGTGAGATTAGATTTTGAGGCTGAATTATGTGATGATTTTGAGGTATGGGGTTTTACACAATATGCTCCTTAATCTCGCGAGTATTATTCTCGTTGTTTTCTTGTGATTATTGACTCATATTTGAATTGCAAAATTCATTGGAATCTGATAATATTTGTTGGAATCTAATTTTGATTCATGTGGTATTATATTTGGTGTTGAACATGTTGTCATGAGATTTTAATATGGCACTGAGGTTGGGCACCCGCCAATATTCCTTTTTCCGGATATGCTAAAAAAATGCATAGGCGCGGTACGGTGGTGAGGCCTGGTGACCCGGTTAATGTGTTGTTGAGAAATTATATTGATATAATTTCTTATGAGATTCACTTTGATTTGAATATTCGTACTCGTATTGTGACGTTTTATTCACCGTTAATATTTATTGAGCATCTTTCCTGTCGTATTGTGTACTTCCACATATTTTCTTTTAGTTGGCAGGTTAGCACGAATTTGAGTGCTATGGACCAATTGGAATGATTTATAGCGAGGATTATTTTGGGAAGATTTTTAATACAAGTTGAGAAGATTGTATTTATTTTGATGTATAGAGCATTGGAGATTTGTATTTTATTTTCGAGTCAGATAGTTGTTTTTAGAGAGTTTTATCTTTCGAGAGATTTTTGGTTGTATTTAATTTGACGAATTTGAGATTAGTGGATTATTTTATAATATTATGGGATTTTTAGATGCTCTATACCTTGTTATATTGCGGATTAGTTTAGTTTTATCGATAGTGGCGCTCCGTTCGCTCTCCCCGGGCGGGCAGGGTGTTACAAGTTGTTTGATTCAAACTATGTATTATTTGATCAAACCGAGAACACTCTGAATTTGTAACTTGATAATGCCAAAGTATAGAGGACGGAGAGAGGAGAAACTAGCAATTTTTGATGTCCAAAACAGAGGCCTGGAACTCTTTTTATAGCCATTTCTGTGACTGTTCTTCAACAGTCACAGCTCTTCATGGAGTGACTCAGCAACCGTTGGATCGTGCCTGTTTGGAACAGCTGCAACCTAACGTTTTAGATTAGGCGTCCCATCGTAAGCGAATGGACATCCCCTACACGAACCGCTATGAGTTTATCTAACGGTTTAGATCAAGTCATTTAGGATTTTAAACCCTTTGATCGGATTGTTTAATCACAACCGTTGATCTGTTTTACCTCGTCAAAACTTTAGGCTCCCATGCTCGAAGCGACGATGCGCACGTGCGAAGTGCCAAGTGCGCGTCAAAGTGCGCAATGCGCCCTAAGTCGCCCAATCTCCCTTTCACGCGCCGCGTGTCGCGATTGGTGGTGCTTAAGCACCACCGCGATGCGTAGGATCATAGCCTCTTATTTGACTTGTCAACTAAGAATTTTAGTTGTCCTTCAATTGATATACCACTACTTTTTGTAGTATTCTTCCAATGTGGGACATTATGGGATTTTGAGCACTCCCATATCTTTCACACCATTTGCTCATGATTCTACCTTCTAAATTAAAACCCAAACTATGTTTAAAATAAAACACCGATAATATAATAAAATATTAACAGCTAAAAAATAAAATATCAATAAATATTGGAATTTATCCAACAATATCTACTTGATACTATATTATAATGCAATTGGGATATAAAACTTGGTAGAAAAAAATTCCTTACGAATTTACTTTTCAATATATAATTATGGGGGTAGTGGTTAACTTCAAGGCTTCTAAATTTCCAGAAGAATGTTAGTTTTGTCTTGGTCTAACAAATATATTTATGTAGATATTTGATAGTACATCTAAACACATTCTTAACTATCTAAAGTTATTTGTTTTATAGGAAGAATGTGTTTAGATCTACTATAAAATATTTTCATAAACATATCTCTTAGATCAAAACAAAACTAGCATTCTACAGGAAATTTAGAAGTCCTAAAGTTGAACATAACCCCCATAATTATATATTTGAAAGGAAATTCTTTAGGAAAAAATTTCTACGAAGTCTTATGCCCCAATTGCATTATAATGTAGTACCAAGTATATGTTGGAGATTTTATAAAATAAGTGAGTAAGAGTTTTGGGTGTAAGAGCTTAAAGAGCTTGTCCCACATTGGAAGTGTGTGGAAGACGTGGGAAGCTAACCCAAATATAAAAGGGGATAGTGTCCCACATTGGAAAATGTACAAAGCTAAGTGTCACCACTAAGCTATAAAAGGAGTGGGCAACCTTTGAGCCCCACATTGGAAAAATATTAAGAATTTGTTCACTTAATAAGTACAAATGGAAGATGAAGAGTTAATTCATCTAGCATTTAAGAGGCTATTCAAGAGACCTCAATACGGTGCGAAGCACCGTACGCACACGCGCACATGCGTGCGGGTGCGGGGCAGTGGTTGTAGAGGCGCTATAGCCACTGCTGTAGCACCTCTACAGCGCGCATGTGCGGGTGCGGGGTAGTGGTACCGGGTTGCTGGGATTCGTCCGGGTTGGATCGCAGTAGCTCGGGCGCGATCAGTTTTTGGTTGACCCGTGAAAAACTGATTCGGTATTAATTGTACCTGTTTGGAATTGACTTAAGACTGTTAATCCAATAGTCATGACTCTTGAAGACAAAGATTTTCATTATCTATAAATAAAGGCTGCCTAAAACGAAATTAGATTGATAACAAAAACCCAGTTTCATATTTCCAAACCCTACTATTACTCTCTTACAATTTTCAGGAGATAAAAATTCTTTTATTCTGTTTTGTGCATAGAAACAGAATAAGAACTTGATTGACTATTCTTCGCTGTTGCATCCAAGGGCTGTCTTCAGACATACAATTTGCAGACAGTGCAATTGCTTCATTGTATCTTGAGTACGAATTTGTTGATTCCCGTTTGTATACCGAAGTTATTCGTGTGAGGCAAATACTGTATTTACGAAAGTTACATCACGCCTTGAAGATTCATAAAGTTATATTGTTGTATTAAAGTTGACATTGTTTTGATACAATAAAGAGTTCTATTTCTGTATTTGCTACATAATTTCCAACAGTATATCTACAACATATTAATATTGTTAAAAAAAAACTTATTTCATATAGCAATTAGATACTTGCGTATACAGAGGAAGGAAAATATAAATAGGAGAGTTAGATAGAGAAAATAATATATATATATATATATATATATGTGTAGGCAAGGGGTATATAGAGAGCATATAAAAAATGTCTCCAGTTTGATTATCATATACAATAAAGAAGAGGAGAAACAAAATCACAACCTAACGAATCATCACCCTTACTTATTGCTTTGGATTTTGTTAACATATAGAATGAAGACTTGTGAACAACCAAAAATTTTGAGATCTGAAATAAATAATCAAAACTGTTAACAAGAAACATTCATACACATTTCAACAAGCACATGATGGCCTTTACCCACAACAAAGTTAACTAAAAGACTTAAAGTCATATAACAAAGACCTAAGTATTTTGAATTATAGAGGGAAAGAACCCAAACCCTTATTGACCAAGAAAGAACAAATTAAACGTGAAAGAAAATGTCACTCCCCGAGCAATCCGACTGACGGGGTGACCAGTCACCGCCGCCGAACTACGTCGGGCGTGAACTAAATAAAATATCATTCTTAGCCTGAGACAGATATGAGAGATAAATAAATCAATCTACAAGATAAGTAATTGAATCAATCCCAAATGATAATAACAGCTGAATGATAAAAGATCCATTACATGCTAAAACTGCAATTTAAATCCAATCTCCAACAAATTTTTTTATTAAAAAACAAAAGAAACCCACTGAAATCCTCTAGCAACATTAGAACCGAATGTCCCAATAAAACTCAAAAGGTGTCTCATAATGGAAATATGACCGAAAAGGAAAGTCTAAACTAAAGTAAAGCAGTAAAAGAATAACTCCAGCTGCACCTCCAAACGATATCAAATAAATCCTATGCAGCTACTCCAACACAAATACCTGAAAAAGTTAGTCAATGCACGAGGTCAGAGCCCCGAGCATGAATACACACTACTCCCCTCAAATTGGATCCTTTAATCTAGACAGTAGCATTATACGCAATAAATATCACAATAGAGTATTTTATATTAAACGTGATAAATATAAATCACTAACTACCCGCAGAGATCCCCATTTTAAAGTCACATCAATATGATTTTAAATTCCCAAGTCCCACGATGTTAATTAATTAAATTAACCAACTTTTATTATTTTTCTTACTTTTTATTATGATTGTCCTCCCATCCTGGGTGGTAATTTCCACCAAAGTGTCACACTTATCCTTGCCAAAACGTCAACCGAATCCGTTTAAAATGTCGATCCCCCGCAATTGAACAAGGTTCCACACATGACACGACATAAAACTCCATCCAAATCCGGTTAAACTGACGATCCCCCGCAATTTATGTCACCGCCAATTTTAATACCCGTTTTTATCTTCGGCATTACTTCTCAATTTCTCAATTTCACAATTTATAAATTATCCCACCCTTTTAATCGATGTGAGATCCTCAAAATATCATTTAGTCCCATGCCAAAAGGTTCCCATGTTATCAATATGTCCTAATCTATGTATAGGATGAATTTCTAACATAAACCTCGACCTAGTCTTATGCCTAGGTTAGCGTAACAACGATAAAGTATCAAAAATCAACCCACCGCCAGCATAATAAAGTCATAATAATCTACCCTCACTAGTCTCATACCTAGAAGGTGTAAATCATCAAAAGGCCTATCCACTAGTCCCATACCTAGAAGGCATCATAAAATATAAGGAGAGAAAAAATACCCAACAACCCGTCACCACAAAGGCAATCTAATAATACCAACAAGTCGCACAAACATGCATAATAAATCAACGTATAAAACTACGCATAATAGTCCAATTCAATTAAATCTTAATAGAATTATCGCAACGTCAAAATACATAATTAATATCATTTAATTATTTTAAACTAAATACACCTAGATTTCATCATTAATACATCATATTACCAATTTCATTATCTCTACACTATTTACATGAGTTATATGTCCCCCAAATTCATTTAATTCAAAACCAAGGTGTTTCTACATGTAACCTGCACCAATAAAATCCAAAATCCACTCATAAATCCTACGTACCCTCGGTTTATGAATATTATTCAGTTTAAAAGATTTAATAAAAAATAGTCCCATAATTAGTGTCCACTTTTTCTAATTAAATCACTACTTTCTTTTAAGAAAATATGTAATTAATAGGCAACACTTAAAACGCATAGTACTAAAGGAAAAGAATAGAGTGTTCATGCCTGAGATTGAGTTAAAGAAAAATTGGTAGCACGGTTGGATTCCGCTCGAAAAATTAACAAAAAAGAGTTCTTGAACAAACTTAATTAAACCCCAATTAACCCTTCCAAAACTTGGGAAAAAAACTTGATTATGTTGGAGGTTGATGATTATGGTGGAGAGGAAAAACTGTTGGAAGAGCTCTCTGGTGAAAAACTTAGGAAAAAGCGATTATGAGAAGTCCCCCCACGAAATAGAATGGTTAAATACCAATTTAGAATCCCAATTCCACTCTATGAACCGCCTCAAATCTGGCATAGTCGATCAATCGACTCCCTAGGCCGATCGATCGATCGATCAGGTATGCTGCCTCTGCCATTTCCCTTCGTTTTATTCCATTTAACTAAAAATCAAACTTTTCATTTGTCACGGCCTAAATCCGTGACAAATGTTTTTGTTATCCCATTTAGACTCCAATTTTAATTTTGATTAAAATCCCACTTTTTATTATAAAAACTCAACATATTTATTTATTAAAATAATTAAATCAAAAAATTTATTTTTCTCCAATTTCCAAAATAAATTTAAAAATTACAATTTAAAATTCAGGTTGTTGCATAGTTCCCCACTAGAAAAGAATTTCATCCTCGAAGTTAGATGAAGCATACACATCAAAAGTAAATCTCGCAAAAGAAAATAAGGCTCACATATGCCTACCTATAGAATGCTATAATCAGGCGCCCATACACCCAATCCTACCATCACGAAAACTCACTATTACCAAAATACAATTTATATACCTACACATACAGTATCTAGAAAATAGTGATTACGTACTGACACTCCACTAGCCACGCAATCTATCCACCTCTACCTGACGCTGAGGTACATAGTACCTCCCATAACCGATATTGGTTGGTGATGCGACCACCCCCTGCGCACCTGATGTTGTCGGTGTTGTCGGCTCTCTATGAACACTCGTTGCTGCTAAGACTGGAGGCCTCAGTCCTAGTTGTCCCTGAACTCTTTGTCCTTGCTTACCTTGCATGTCTTGACTCGATTGGGCATGAATTTCTTGTTCTTGTTGGCTCGGTTTCTTGAAATACCTATTCGTTTGATGTCTTACTTTCCCACAAATAAAGCATTCACCTTTAAAAGGTTTGACACGTCTAGAAGTTTCTCGCTCCTCACCTTGACCTTGTTGTTCCTGATTGGTCCTCTACCTCTTCCATGCTTGATCATTGCGACCCTTACTCTCACTTCCTCGTCCGTTAGACTCTTATCTCTTTGCTAACTTCTTTTGATAATTGTCCTTCGCTTGCCATAGTAACATTGCGACATCCACCACCTGAGCATAGGTAGTGTACGTCGGATTTCTCAACACCATCTGACTAATCGACCAGGACAATCCCTTAACAAAACTCTCCATTTAATTCACCTCAGTACTAACCTCATCTAGTATAAATATGGATAAATTTGTGAACTCCTATTCATACTCGACAATCGACTTTGAACCTTTCTTCAAGTCCATAAATTATCTCTTCTTCGCGTTCATAATTGCATACCGAAAGTACTTATTGTTGAACTTTATCATAAACTCTGCATAACCCAATTGATCTCTGTCCTCTGATGTGGTGGCACTCTCCCACCATTGCAACACATCCCCTGTCAGCTTAAATGTTGCTAACATCTGCTTATACACATCCATACAGTCCACCATCCTCAAATTCCTCTCCATGTCTCTCATCCACTGCTGAGAAACTTTTGGGCCAGATCCCCCTCCAAAGGTGGGAGCATTACCCTTAAGGAAGATGGTCTTCACCCTATCCTAAGACAAAGTGTGTGTATCTTGATCCTGCCCCTGCAAAGTTAACCCTCTCTGACTCCCCATATCCATACCGGCCGTTGTGACCTCACGAATGATAGCCGCTAACTCCTCGACCTTCAAAATAATCTAACGCCGCCTCTCCTGAGTCGCGGGACCAGAGACAATCTCCTCCCTCATATTCCTTGTTCTCCTTGTGTTCACCATTTGAATAGATAAGAACAAAACAACATCAGGCTCGGAATGATAAGAGTACAAATCATCAAAAGAAATCAAAGATAATCAATGCGGAAGCAAAAATGGACTCATAACATTCGAGACCTAAGAACATGCTCTGATACCATCTATCACAGCCCGCGCAATTCGATTGACGGGGTGGCCAACCACCACCGCCGAACTACGTCGGGCGTGAACTAAATAAAATATCATTCTTAGCATGAGACAAATATGAGACATAAATAAATCAATCCACAAGATAAGTAACTGAATCAATCCCAAATGATAATAACAACTGAACGATAAAAGATACATCACAGGCTAAAATTGCAATTTAAATCCAATCTCCAACAATAAATTTTATTAAAAATCGAAAGAAACCCACTGAAATACTCTAACAACTTTGGAACCGAATGGCCCAATAAAACTCAAAAGGTGTCTCATAATGGAAATACGACTGAAAAGGAAAGTTTAAACTAAAGTAAAGCAATAAAAGATTAACTCCAATTCAAATATAAATCTAAATCACTAATGTTAAACGTGATAAATATAAATCACTAAAGTAAAGCAATAAACGTGATAAATATAAATCATTAACTACCCGCAAAGATCCCCATTTCAAAGGCACACCAATATGATTTTAAATTTCCAAGTCCCATAATGTTAATTAATTTAATTAACTAAGTTTTATTATTGCTCTCACTTTTTATTATAACGGTCCTCCCATCCCGGGTGCCAATTTCCACAAAAGTGTCACAATTGCCCTTGCCAAAATTCTAGCCAAATCCGTTTAAACTGTCGATCCCTCGCAATCTGACAAGGTTACACGCATGACAAGACATAAAATGCCAGCAAAATCCGATTAAACTGACGATCCCCCGCAATTTATGCCGCCACCAATTTTTATACCCATTTTTATCTTAGGCATTAATTCTCAATCTTTCAATTTCACAATTTACAAATTATCCCACCCTTTTAATCGATATGAGATCCTCAAAATACCACTTATCCCATACCTAAGGGTCCGCATGTTATCAATACTTCCTACCCTATGTATAGGATGAATTTCAAACATAAACCTCGACCTAGTCTCATGCCTAGGTTACCGTAATGATGATAAAATATCAAAAATCAGCGCACCCCGACACAATAAAGTCGTAATAATCTACCCTCACTAGTTCCATACCTAGAAGGCATAAATCATCAAAAGGCCTACCCACTAGTCCCATATCTAGAAGGCATCCTAAAATATATGGAGAGAAAAAATACCCAACAACCCGTCGTCACAAAGGCAATTTAATAATACCAACAAGTCACACAAATATGCATAATAAATCAACGTATAAAACTACGCATAATAGTCCAATTTAATTAAATCTTAATTTAATTATCACATCGTCAAAATACCCAATTTATCTCATTTAACTATTTTAAATTAAATACACCTAGATTTCATCGTTAATACATCATATTACTAATTTCACTATCCCTACACAATTTACATTAGTTATACGTCCCCAAATTAATTTAATTTAAAACCAAGGTTTTTCTACATGCAACCTACACCCAAAAAACCCAAAATTAACTCATAAATCCTACGTACCCACGGGTTATGAATATTATTCAGATTAAAATATTTAATAAAAATAGTCCCATAATTAGTGTCCACTTTTCCTAATTAAGTCATTACTTTCTTTTAAAAAATATGTAATTAAGTGTTTAGGCGACACTTAAAATGCATAATACTAAAGGAAAAGAATAGAGTATTCTTACCTGAGATTAAGTTGAAGAAAAACTGGTAGCACGGTTGGATTCCTCTCGAAAAATTAACAAATAAGTGTTCTTGAACAAACTTGATTAAACCTCAATTAAGCCTTCCAAAACTTGATTATGTTGGAGGTTGATGATTATGGTGGCGAGGAATTTTTTTTGGAAAAGCTCTTTAATGAAAAACTTGGGAAAAAGTGATTACGAGGAGTCCCCCCACGAATTAGAATGGTTCAATACCAATTAGGGATCATAATCCCACTCTAACACTACAAATAAAATCATCAAACCTCCTCAAATATGGCATAGTCAATCGATCGACTCCCTAGGTCGATCGATCGATCAATCGATCGGGTACGTCGCCTCTTCCATTTCCCTTCGTTTAATTCCATTTAACTAAAAATCAAAATTTCTATTAGTCACGGCCTAAATCTGTGACAAATGTTTTTTTTTCATTTAGACTCCGATTTTAATTTCGATTAAAATCTAACTTTTTATTATAAAAACTCAACATATTTAATTATTAAAAATAATTAAATCCAAAAATTTATTTTTCTCTGATTTCCAAAATTAATTTAAAAATCTGGGTTGTTACAGAAAACTAAAGAGCGATAGGTAGGACATGTAAGGGTTTCTTTGACGAACAAGTAGCAGTGGACATGGTTGATTTATTTTATGTGAGGAGATGCTTAAAGAGACAAGGGTTATTGTTTAACAAAAGATTGAAAAAGACAGGAGCTATGTAGAGTTTAGAGGCTTTTTGGTAGCAATGAAAACTATATAGAAATCTCAATGTTGTCACATTCGTGGGAGCATTTTCCAGAAATAATTATTTAAAATTACTGATAAGGTATTCAATTTACCAATGTGTATCTCAGCCGCCACAGTGGTGTCAAACCATTTGAAGTGTGCTTTTCCATCACAAACATGACTTTATATATGAACGTAAAAGTTTCCTTCTTTTGTGCATGAGCAGCCTGATATAAAAATGGCAAAAGATATTTCCTAAATATTAGTCCATTTTGTGAACAAATTGTAAAAGAAGTTACTTGTAAGACTTTTTTTTGTATCTTTAGGACCCTTATAAATGTTAAAGTTTAATAGGTGACATAAAAGCTCTTAAGTAATTATTTTACGATCCATTATTTAAGGACACAACAAGCATTGACTCCCAACATCAAATCTCATCCCTTAATTTCTTCTCCCAACTTTTTATATCCCTCAATTTTCAATCTCAACCCCTACTTGTCACACACCAAAAGACCTTTAAAGCACATGATATTGTGCTTTATTATATATACTCAAGAATAACCCATAATCTAAGAACATCCACACACACACACACACACACACACACATAAACACACACACACACACACACACACACACACACACACACACACACATATATATATATATATATATATATATATATATATATATATAACCCCCAATGCAACTAATCGAACTCAAATAACCTCACCTAAATCGTGTCGCCCCTCATGTCTAAACCCTACCGTGTATAATACATACATATACCTAACATAATACATAGAGTATACTAGACGCTAATATACTCGAAGCCCATGCAAAGACCCAAACCGTATTATATTGATAATAATAGGTTTTATATACTCAATTAAGGGTTCAATATCAATATCTTAACATACAAGAAATTGTTGATCTTATTCATGCAGTTCAACCCAATTAATATGCGATTATAATTAATGATTTCTTTAAATATGTGATTACACATAAATCAATTGTATAAACTACTACATAAATCAAAATTATAATGCATAATGATTCACATCATATTAATCAAGGGTATTATCACTAATAAATGATATTATTCCAAGTTAAACATGCATTTTAACATAAATGTGGGTTTAATCAATTAATCAATTCAAATCTACAATTAACAAGTTATAACACCACACGAAACTAGACATTTAGCCACACTTTTAAGCTGTGATGGATCAAGGGTGAAAAAGTTAGGTTTATGAATTAGTAATGGTTCTAGGCCGTGAGAAATTCAAGATAAAAATTTCACAGCTTATAGCCCTGATAATGATAGTTTTTACAGTAATTTTCCCTTTTATACGTTATCATAGGTAATGACCATGAAATGTAATGGATCCAGGTTGTGACTAAATCTATCACAGTTCTAGACTGTGACTAAATTTGTCACAGTTTGAGTACATGGCAAATTTTCTACGAATTCTAGAATTCAAATAAGATTTTAAACGCTTATAATATATTTATAATTCATTAGTCTATACATAACAATGAAAGTCATAAATTGGTTACATATTAAAACGGTAAATAAGATAATATTTTTTGCCTTAAACGAAGCTTGAATCTTGATTCTTGATTAATTCCTCTTTAATGTTCTTCCTCTTCTCCCAAAACTTGTCTCTTGAGACTAATGTTTTAATTAGGATGTATTATGACGTTTAATGAGGGTTATAAACTTATTTAAAGTTCCAAATCCGAAAGTCCCCTACGGGCTCATTTTTGGACCCCCCCCCCCCTCAAATACACCCAAGCCTCTAAGTAGATAATCCTACAACTCGGCCCAAAGGTATGCCTACCCCCAGGACCTGATTTTCAACATTAAAAATACAATTACGGGCCTCTATAATATTATATAGATATTAGACACTATTATGCTTTATTATATACATACTCGAGACTAATCCATAGTCTAAACACACACACACACACACACACACACACATATATATATATACACACACACAACACACAAAACCCTAAAGTGCATAATATATACATATATTTAACATAATTTGCACATAGGATATACTATACGCTAATATATCTGAAGCCTATGAAAATCCCCAAACTGAAATTATATTAATAATAATTGGTTATATACTGACTTAAGGGTTCAATATAACCATCTTAACATAAAATCAATAGTTCATCTTCTTCACATAATTTAGCCCAATTAAAATGAGATTATAATTAATCCTTTCTATAAACATGTGATTACAAATAAATCAATTTTTTAAACCACTACACAAATCATATTTATAATACACGGTTATTCACAATGTATTAATCAAGTGTATTATCACCGATAAATCATACGATTCTAAGTTAAACATGTGTTTTAACATAAACGCGGATTTAATCAATTAATTATTCAAGGTATACCTACTCTCTAGACCCGATTTTTTAACATTAAAAACACAATTTCATTCCCTTTACACCCTTAGAGTCCCGTCTAATGTACCAACCTAAAATATCAATTTAATTACCATCGAGTTGAATTAGTTTATGAGTCATCCACAAATTATTTAAGGTTATCATTTAAAATTTTAGTTAATAATGCAAACCAATTAAACCTAATGAGTTACCTATTAATTCACATGTGTAAATATTAGTCTTCAAGTAAAAATACATTTAATTAATTCCTTAAAATATGTGGTATGCAATCAAGGATGGCAAGTAATGAGAATACCTACCTAGAAGTAAACACCTTTTTCAAGGAACCAATTTATAAGCTAATTCCTCAATTAAAAGACAATCCATACTATAAAAAGCCTCCTAAGATGACGAGTGACCCAAATGATAGGACATCAATCTGCGGTGCACTTATTATCATAATCACAACCATAAGATAACTAAATTCAAGATGTTCAAATGTCACTTGGAGGATGTCGTCTAGGCTAGCTACCTCAGAGAATATATTACTATCAAAAAAGAAAAACATTTCATCTTGGGTCAACGTCAATTTGAAAACAATGATGACTATATCCCACCATTAATAATGATCATAGACATTCATAAAATTTATGAAAACATATGTAAAATTTAATAAGTGCCATCTCTCATGTCATAATAGGAAATTAGTTAACTAGTTGTTGTAATTATATAATGCACAGAAAATACAACGTATTATATTCCTCCCCTTAAAGGGAGAATTTCCTCCTCAAAATTTGATATACTTGACTTGAAGTTTTCTGGATATCTCTCACACATGTTTTCCTCTTTCTCCCATGTAAAATCAACCTCGTTATTGTGTCCCACTGGACTTTAACTAACGAAATGGCTTTCGATAGTAATGTTTGCTCTTTCTGGTAAAGAATGCATTTTTTCCTCTCATCGTAGCTCGTGTCTAACTACTAACCAATACCATTGAGGTTGATGTGCGATACATTAACTCGCGGCTCAGGAACTTCCTTAATATGGACATGTGGAAGACAACACATAACTGCTAAAGATGATAGAGTAAGTCTAAACGATACACCACCGAAATACCATATTTAAGATCATCAAGGGACCAACATATCGAGGTCATAACTTCACCTTGGATCGAGACCTTCACAAGTACTCGATCCCCCACTTGAAACTATAACTTACGTTTTCTCTTATTAGCGTAAATATTTTTCTCATCCTGATCAGTCTTCATACATTCTTTTTATGACAGATCCTTCTTTGAGGTGTCCCGAATGACATTTGGCCCAAACATCCTGCTATCCCCTATCACCAACCAATAACTCCACAATGCTTTATAAGATTCCATACCAATAGTTTCTAATGAATTTTTTTATAAGGATACTCCATGAGTGGCAAGTGTTGATCCCAACTCCCCTTAAAATAAAGCGCATATGCATATAACATTTCCTTCAAGATCTGGTTCACCCGCTCTATCTGACCATTTGTCTGAGGGTGAAACGTGGTACTCGTATTCATTTCTACCCCCATCACCTCCTCAAAGATCCTCTAAAATAGGGAAATAAAAGTGTTGTCCCTGTCAGACATAATGTTGAGAGGTACCTCGTGATGACACACAATCTTTACAGCAAAAAATTCGATGTACTTCTCTACGTTATAATGTGTCCGCACTGGAAGAAAATGAGCCATATTGATCAATTTATCAATGATGACCTAAGTAGAGTACTATCCTCTCTGGGACCTTGAAAACCCCACTATGAAATCCATGTTGATGCTCTCCCACTTCCACACGATTCTAACTCCCCTACTGGTCTATAGTGACCCACCTTTACTAGTTGTCATGTGGCATACTCACACATAAACTTGACAATGTTTCTTTTCATCCCAACCCACTAATACCATCTCCTAGTGGCATGTTACATCTTGTCACCCCTAATATGCACATTAAACCATGAAACATGTGCCTCAACTAAAACTGACCTCCTTAGCTTAAGACCCTTCGACACAACCAAATTCCCGTAATATCTCAATCCTCCATCCGAACTAATCGAGCAAAAGATAACTCTTCCCAATAAAATATTTAACACATTATTCTGATAAAAGGATTCAAAAGTTTGGATCAAAATCACCCATACCGTAATATTAGGTGTAATGGCCATGAATACAAAAAAATGCCTCTAACAAATACAATGGTCGCAAGGTATCACACTTCCTCACCCATAAATCAAATAAATCATCCTCATACTCTGCCCAAACATCATCCACCATTATGGTCAGTGTAGGACTCAAAGCATCTTCTATGACATTCTCCTTTCCCGAATGTATTGAAATGAGAAGTGATAGTATTTAAAAAACAGTAACCATCTCCTCTGGCGCATGTTCCACTCCCATTGAGTGAAAAATACTAAGGACGCTTATGATTGGAAAATGGTGTAAATCTCTGACCTAACATGTAGTGTCTCCATATATGAAGAGAAAAGACTGATGTCACCAACACCTAATCATGGGTGAGTTATTTTCCCTTGTGAGGCATAAGCTTATGGGAGACATAAGCTATATGCCTCTCCTCCTGAATCATAATTCCTCCAAGACCCTTAAGTGATGCATTATTGTAAACCATGTATTCCACCCCGCCCCGTGGTAAAATAAGTGCTGGTGTGGTCGTAAGTCTATCCTTGAACTCCTTGAATGATCTCTAAAAATCTATACTCCATGAAAACGACACCCCTTTTCGGGCAAGGTGAGTCAGTGGTTCGATAATCTTCGAGACGCCCTAAATAAACCTCTTGTAGTATCTTGTCAAACTCAAGAAAATCATAAACTCCATAAGCATCATGGGTTATTTCTCCCCCATCACAAGTGATGCTTTGTTATAATCCACAAAAGTCCCAGCCTCCAATATAACATTTCTAAAAGATTCACCTCCCCTAACAAGAATCCAAACTTAAAGAACTTAGCATACAACTTATGCTCCCAAAGTGTCGATAAAACAATTGTCAAATAGTGTGTTCATTACTCCTCAGACTAAGAATACACTAATATGTCATTAATATATACATTGACAAACTGATCTGAAAATAAGCGAAATAGCCGATTTATCAGGTCCATAAACACTCTTGGTGCAATGGTTAATCCAAATAGCTTGACCCAAAACTCATACGATCCATACCATGTCATCAAATCCATCTTCCGAATATCCTCCACGTAATTGATGATACCTCGAACCAAGTTGATCTTTGTGAATAATAATGCTCCCCTCAATTTATCAAAATCGATATGTGGCAATGAATACTTATTCCATATTGTTCAACTACCGATACTCCATGTAGAATCTTAGTTAACCATCCTTATTCTTTACAAAAAAACATGAGCTCCCGAGGGAGATGTACTATTTTTTATCAACCCTAATTCAGAAGTTGTTGAACCAACTCTTGAAACTCTCGTATCTCTAACAAAACCACCCGATATGGTGCCATCGCAATGGATCTGGAGCACAATGCCAAATTAATAACAATTTATATTTCTCGTGTTGGCGATAACCCCGGTACATCATCAAAAATGTCAAAAAAATCCTAAACAATCAGTACGACTCTAATCATACGATGATCTCCTCCGATGTTAGTCACATAAATGTAATATAAGTGAGTGATAGACCCTCCCACAAGCCTAGGCATGGCTATAAGAAACACACTTTCTGGGAATGGAAAATGTCATTACCCAATCTGTGCGTGGTACTATTCTAACTATTCTATCCCCAAAATAACATCGTAAGTTTGCATATATAAAATCAATAAATCTTTCGAGAAATACAAACGTCTAATGTCCACTTCCACATCCCTACCAATATGATGTAACAAAGCTCCCCTAACTACCGAGGTATCCACATGCATAAAATTATCGATAACAAAATCAAATAACCCCAAAGTCTCAGCAGAAGCATAACTAAAAAAAGAATGTGATGCTTCAGTCTCAAATAAAACTTGTGAATAACTATTGTAAACATAAAATGTACCCTTTACTGCATGTGGTGGGGTTTGTTGGTTGTAAGGGCAATATTTCCAATTAAGTCAATTGTATGTATCTGACTTATTCCGAGAACAAAACATATTTTTGAGTCAAAGATTGATTTTTTATTTGTCACGATCCCACAAAGTCTATGACATAAAGTTTATTGAAGACGTTGCAGCCAAACTTCAAAGATTTATCATGTCGAGATTAATTTTGTGTTTTTTCACATCTTCATTGCATTCCGATCTCTCAGGTATGAATGCGTAATGTTTATGGGACTCGAAAAATGTTTTTAGGATGTTATTTTTATTAAAAAAATTATTTTAGAAGAGTTTTTCTTCGTTTATTTTGAGATAATGATTGTTGAGAGTCGTATAGAATCTTCCCTTGTGTTTAGTTGGTTCAAAAGACATTCACAGTCCTTAAAATGATATGTGGAGGTTGTTGAAACAACATGGATTTGTCATTCAAATGACATGGCTATCTCGTTTGAATGATAACCTCATCTCGTTCGAACGACGCGCCGACTTAACTTTCTTATTTGACGCTTGTTTCACTCAAAATTTTGTAAGTTACAGAACTAGGAAAACAGTTCACAGACAATACATTTTCTGCATAAGTTTTCTAAGTTTTTCAAAGACTAAAAAAATCCTTAGAGTTTCAAGATCTGAGCTTTCATACTCTTATGCTATAGAGATCTTGGTTTGAACCATTGGGATATTGTTCATCACTTTGAATGTTGCGTTCTGTGGTGAAGAAGAAAAGGAGTTTGTGTTCAATATCGTAGATGTTACCAAGCCATATCAGTGGACACTAAGGAATAAGTGGACGCATATGTTCTGGACATGTATCGTATAAGGACTTCTACGTGGGCACTGTGGAGGAGTGGTTGAAGGATCATAGGAGCATCAAGACTTGTGGGGATCGAGTCATTGAGTAAGTCTATCATTTGTACTTTGTAATACCGCATCATAGTGATTGTATGGCTTGGGTCGTCCTAGGTTTTTTCCCTTTATGGTTTCCTCATACATCTGGCTTCGCATTTATGAACTTATTTATTTTACTTGCCTTAATAACATAGATGCATGTTTAGGATTAAATAAGATAAAATTGGGCTTAACTAAAATTTGTTCACATACTTGATGCGTATAAAATTTGGAAAAGAGTTTTTCAAAAAGAAAGTAATTTTTCACATCCTTAAAACACATTCGAAAGAAAAGGGGCATACAAATTGCTAAAAACATATTTTTTCTATGTGTGTTGATCCCTTGTGTTTTTAAGATTGAATTTCAAAAAAATTAAAAGTATCAAAGCTCCTATTTTTTATGGCACTAATTATGCTTACTCGAAAATGCGAATGACAAGTTCTTTGAGATCAATTAATGAGGATATGTGGTTAACAGTTGAAAAGGGTTGGACTCCACTGGTTACACGAGAGGGTGAGGCTAATAATTTAAAACCCGTTGAGTCATGGACCGAAGCTGAACATAAACTTGCACTTTACAACTCTAAAGGTCTTCACGTTGTTTCCTCACATGTCACATTGGAAGAATATAATAGAATCATAACATGTGAAACTTCGAAAGAATCTTGTGATATACTTGTACTTACTCACGAGGGCACTGGCACGGTTAGGGAGTCTAAACTGTAAAACACCATTACACCGCTTGAGATGATTAAGATGTTAGAGAGTGAGTCATTTTATGATTTTTATGCTAGACGGTCGAATATTATCAACTTGTCTTTTAATCTGGGAGAGAAAATACTCGACAATCGTGTCATAAAGAAAATATTAAGGTCTTTATCGAGTAGATTTGATGCAAAAGTGATCGTTATGAACTCCTTGGGAATGTTTGAATCGATGAAACTTGAGGATATTATAGGTGACTTATAAACCTATGAACTCGATATGCTTACCTCCAAAAAAGTGCCAAAAAAAGAAAAGGGCATTACTTTAAAACTCGGAAGGAGGAGACTAAAGTTTTGGATGATGATTTTGATTTCAATTTTGAGGATATATCCTTGTTGACAAAGAAGTTCAAACAGTTTCTTAAGTTCCAAAAGCAATCGAATGATGCCAAACGACTTGAGAAGTTCAAGAACAACAAGGTCGATCCCCTCCTAAGGATAAGAGTGAGAAAGTTAAGAGGGATGAGTCGGATAGGTGTTTTAGGTGTGAGGGGTATGGTCACAAGGTTGTCGAGTGTCTTACTAGAATTAATAAGGATGGTAAAAAATCGATGTCATATAATGCCACCTTAAGTGATAGTCAACCGAAAGAGGGGGAGGGTTCCCCCATTGAGCATAACTTTGTAGCGTTCATGGCATGTCATGTGAGCAATAGCAATAAATCTTCCCATGAAGATTCTCATGTGCATGACAATTCTGAGGCTGTTGAGTGTGAATCCAAAGCGAGTGAGGATGGGCAGATTAATGTAGGGGAGTTACAAGTTGCCTTTAATGAGTTATATGCTGAAGTGGTAAAGGTAAAAAAAGGCCAACTTAAAATTGCATGCTAAGTTGAATGAGTGTTCCAAAGAAAATAATGATGTTTTAATTCAGGATCTTAGGGCACGAGAGGAGACTCTTAGGGAGAAGCTAGAATATGTGGAGAGAGAGAGAGAGAGAGAGAGAGAACGTCTTTGCGATTTGATGGATACTTTGAAGAAGGAGGTTCTAAATTTTTAGGAGTCTAGACGTTTGCTTGAGTCTAGGATTAGTAAATTAGAGTAGAGATTTAGAGACTCGAGTAAGGTGAAGTTTGATTTGGAGGCTAGATCGGAGAAGTTGTATAGGATCTTAGGCACCATCCAAATCAAAGGAGATATGTTTTGTATAGGCTATGATGATAGTGTTGTTCCCATTACCAAAGCCAATATCAATCGTGTGAGAGAGCCGACTAGGAACATTAGGAGAGGTCAAAATTTTGATAATCATTCTTGTCGTATTTACACTTGTTCCCATTGCGGTAGGAGATGTCACTATAGATGTTTTTGCTATGACCTTAGGAATGCTCCTAGGAAGTTTAGGAATAAAGTCGTTTCGGTTCCAAAAACCCCCATGCATCATTTCACACCTACTTGGGTTAGGAAATGGGACTTAGAGGCTTCAGAATTTAAATTTCATGGTTCTTGTTTGCTAGCACTTGATTCGTTCCACGCTAGATGTATTGGATGATTGTGTTGCTATGTTTGTCATACGCTAGTCTTTGCATCATGATTTATATTTTCTAGTATTACGACATATGAATCTTTTATATTATGTTTTTTTATTTATTGAGTCTTAATTGAAAAATGCAAAAAGATTTTTTTTTTGATAAAAAAAAATTCGAAATACAAAAAAGAATTTGGTTTTAAATATTTTTGAGAAAAATGCGAAAAGATTTTATTTTTGGGTCAAAAATATCTTTAGAAAAACACAAAATGATTTTTGGTTTATCTTTTGTGTGTCGTGCATTTTTCATGTTTGATATGGCATATTGGTGTTCTTGGACCCCCATAATTTCATTATCCATATGGTTAGGACATTTGGTCATAATTGTTGATGCGTTGAATGATCTTAACCAATTGTCCTAATGGGGGTTGCTTCGAAGTTGATATGCATTTGAATTCAAATTTGTATATATGACATCTTCACATACATGCATGTGTTTATATGAAAGTTTGACATCTCATACATATTTGAGTTCGGTGTGACATTATTATCTCAATTTTTTCATCAATGCATAATTAGACTTAGGAGGAGGTGTGCATGTAAGAACCATTTACCGTGAGGATTAATATTGCATATATTGAAACAAAATAATGAGTGTTTATGGGAAAGGGCTGCGAGAGTACAATTAACTCGTCGTGAAAGCCACCGTTTAAAAGAGACCGAGAAAAAATCAAGGCAATAAAAAGAATTATATGCCAATAAAGGGTCAATAGGATCTCTCTAAGTTGAGAAAAATAGAAACCTTAAAAGAACTTGAAAAATAATATATATCTGAGGGAGTTTGGTTGAAAACATTTAAGAAGTTTGCCCCGCAAATCCCACTGTTGAAAAATTGGCATCATGACGCTTTTGTTTATAGAATCGTCAATATTCCGGATTTGTGTGTATGTTGTTGTTTAGTTCATTTCGCTCAATATATCAATTGTCACATATGGATAAAACTAAGCTTGATGACATTTTGCTGTCAATTTGAGCTTTTTAAACGTTTCAATATGTCGAAGTTGTGATTCATTTGTTGTAGTTAAGGCCAATTCACTTCATATACATGTTTGAGCACATTGATACTATGCTGGCATAAAACTCACATTTTTAACTTGTTTATACTTTTTCTATTTTGAGTATGTTTTAATATTGTTTGCTATTTCCAGTTACTATTTTCAAGAAAAAATTTCGCTGGACAAAACATCAACATTTTAGAACTGGAATTGACAATTTTTTATGTCATTTGAACGACATTTGGACTTTGTTCGAGCGACAAGTCCATGTCGTGTGATAGTTTGATCTTATGAGGTTCGCACGACTTGATGCAAAGTGGCAGGTATGGGTCGCGAGATAGGTTGTGAGAAGGTCGCTTAAAAGTTTCATCATGCGAGAGGCTACTGGTTTGTCTTTTTTAAGGTCGCGAGATGCATGGTTCAAATGACATGCAAAGTCGTTCAAAAGACGTAGCATTGTCGTTCGAGCGACCTGAGGTATTTTTTTAGGATTGTTCCTGTTTTGAACCTACTTCATTTTATTGATAATATCATATTGTTTTTGGTACTTCTGGGTAGTTTATCTGCAGTGTAGGTTGATTATGCATTATTTTTTAGTCATATCATTACTAATTTTGATGATTTCTTTCATGTGCCTACTATTATCTAGCTACGAGTTGGTTCTGTGTGATTATTTTTAGCTGGTAGGTTTGTGTTTATCTAGATATGCTTCACTGATTACTCACTTTTTAGATATTTGATGATTGTTTATCTTTTTCACTTATTGTCTATTTGAGACAAAAGGGGGGAGAGATATATGTGATGTAGGGGGAGAGTTTGTTTGATGAGCACAGAGTTTTTTTGTTGCATCACAAATTGATATCGTATTCTTTCATGTTTATATATTGGTAAAAATTAGTTTGCACAAATTGATATTGTGATTTCAATGTTTTTTTCAAATTGGTATCAAAATATTTTTCTCACATGTTAGTTTGTCTTTACATATTTCTATTTTTATATCATTTGTTCCTCCGTACTCACAAGGTATTTGTCTGTTTCATGTGTGTAGGTATTCTTAAATGAGTTAAGATTTCAAGACTATATTACATTCAAACAGTTCATGCTTGTCGGACTAACATTTACTAGTCTTGTCCTATATTTTATTTATTTTGGGTTTTATGGGATAGGATTTATGCGTCATACGGCTTGATGGGACGACTTACGCATTTCACTGTGTGGGGACTAGTCAAAGGGGGAGATTTGTAAGGGAAAATATTCCAATTGAGTCCATTGTATGTATTTGACTTATTCTTAGAACAAAACATATTTTTGAGTCATAGATAGATTTTTTATTTGTCACAATCCCACACAGTCTATGACATAAAGTTTATTGAAGACGTTGCGGTCAAGCTTCAAAGATTTATCATGCCTAGATTAATCTGGTTCTCATTTCATGTCATCATTGCTTTTCGATCTCTCGGGTAGGAATGCGTAATGCTTATAGGACTTGAAAAATATTTTTAGGATGTTATTTTCATTATTAAAAAATGTTGTTAAAAGGGTTTATCTTTGTTTATTCTGAGATAATTATTATTGAGAGTCGTATAGAACCTTCCCTTGTGTTTACTTGGTTCAAACGACATTCAAAGTTGTTCAAATGACATGTGGAGGTCGTTCAAATGACATGATTTTTTGTTCAAACGACATGGATATCTCATCTGAACGACAACCTCATCTCATTAGAACGACACGCCAACTTAACTTTTTTATTTAAGGTGTATTTCACTCAAAATTTCATAAGTTATAGAACCAGAAAAATAGTTTACACACAGTACATTTTTTGCACAAGTTTTCTAAGGTTTTCAAAGACCAAAAACAGCCTTAGAGTTTCAAGATCCGAGATTTTTATACTTTTATGCTATAGAGATCTTGGTTTTCACCATTGGGAGTTTGTTCATCACTTTGAATGGTGGGTTTTTTTGGTGAAGAAGCGAAGAAGTTTGTGTTCAACATCATAGATGTTGCCAAGCTATATCGGTGGACATCGAGGCATTCATGGATGCATATGTTGTGGACAAGTATCATAGAAGGGCTTTTGCATGGGAACTTTGGAGGAGTAGTTTAAGGATCAAAGGAGCATCAAGATTTTTGGGGATCGAGTCGTTCAGTAAGTCTATCGTTTGTAATTTGTAATACCACATCATAGTGATTGTCTGGCTTAGGCCGTCTGAGGTTTTTTTCCTTAGTGGTTTCCTCATACATTCGGCATCGTGTTTGAGAAAATATTTATTTTACTTGCTATAATCATATAGATGCATGTTTAGGATTAAACAAGATAAATGTGGGTTTAATTAAAATCGGTTCACATACTTGGTGCGTATGAAATTTGGAAAAGAGTTGTTGAAAAAGAAAGTTATTTTCACATCCTTAAAACACCTTCAAAAGAAAAAGGGGCCTACACTCGTATACATTGAGCACATGCCAATAATACATCCTCGTACTGAGGTGGGGTTAGCAAAACATGAGTCTTCCCTCGTTGAAACTAGGCCTAACCAGCCTGATTGCCCCTTAAACATTTCCAGAATGTGTTCCCTACTCGTTATAAGTAAAATAACCTCCGTTTAATTACCAACCTTAACCCTAGCCTTTTCATCCCTAACTTCTATGCCCATGACCTTACTGCCCTTGGCCCACAAAGCCCTGTGATCAGTAACTCCTTTGGTCACCCCAATGGTGTTAAACCTCGAATCCTCTAAACCTCTTAAGGAGATGCCCCCATGTGCTAGTCTCTATGTTAATGTTATGAACCTATTAATTCTCGGGATAACTCACTACCATCTTTAGTCTTTCAACCTTGGTCGGACCCAACCTTCTCCTTCTTTTATGATCTCTCTCTATAAGTTGTGGTTATCCTAGAAATGCAACAATGCGGCGTCCAATGCATGAATATAAGTAATGGAGGTATAATTGCCAAGAAACACTTACCAAATCATCCATGTAAGGACCTAAATAAACCAATCCATCCTCTTCGCTTTCGTGCTAACCTCATTGTTGATGTAAAAAATTAGATCGTATCTAATTATTCAATCACAGATAAAAAAAATGAGACAAAGGAATTTTTAAAGTGGTTCAGCCTTATAAGAATGGCGTACGTTCACTGTTATGTTATTGCTGAATGTTTGGGAATTCTCGATTACAAGTTCTATCAAGAAATTCATCTCCCCTTACAATGAGGATTGTACAATGTATTTATAGCCCAAGGCTGTAATGTGAAAGGGTAATACATTCAATGCGTGTACATGTGAAAGGGTAATATATTAAATGCCCCTTAAGTTTATACATCTGAATGATAAGCATTTAATGAACAGTCAGACTGTTGGTTTTACTGCTATTAATGCTTTGTTCGAGGTGCAGCTCGGACCGCCTAAGCTGCTCGGACCGCCTAAGGTTCCTCGATGCTCAAAGTTCCTTGGTACTCAAAAGTTCCTCGGAGAGTTCTTGTAGGTCGGAGCGTCTGAGTTCCTTGGGGAAGCAGTGTTCCTCGTTGTAGTATGGTTCCTCGGAGCGTCTGTTGTTGCCACGTATATTGCCACGTGTCTTTATTCAATTGGGCCATGTCAGCAGATTAAACATGGTATCAACAGAAGCCCCCAATGTTTCATAGTTCGAAATTTAAGGAGTCTGGAACATTCTTTCTCGAAATGTGGTAGTTTTAAATGGTCCTCCTGATTTTTAGGAGTGTTTCCTTTGCATTTATTTTTCCTTCCAAATTCGTAGGATCAGGATTTTTGAATTTTTATAACCGCTTCGATTGCCGCGCCCTTTTTATCCTTCTAACCGCCGGTAGCATAATCGTTTCTTTTTGTAATCATTACTTTTTCCTTTTCCCAAGGCAAGGTATTTAAGCATCACAGACAATCCCATCGTCTTCTACTTTTTCAAATTTGTATCTTCGAGTTTTCCGTCGTCTCTTTCTCTCCTGTGTATTCATCTCTTCCATCGTTCGTTATCAACAGATCCGCTCCTTTTCTGTAAGATCTTCTTCTTTCTTCTTCATTTCCTTTATTCATCATGGTTTATCCTGTTGAATCTCTTGATAAGTTTCGCTCTGATTTTTCTATTCCCTCCTGGGTTGTTCTGGAAGAGCTTTCTGAGCCTTCTGACTATTTTCGTTTGGCTGAGGGACATTGGTTCCCGAGTCTCTTTGTTGCTGAGTGTGGATTTTCTTTTCCGCCCAATCCTCTATGTCTGGAATTTTGTCAATATTTTGACGTTGTTCCTGCAAGAATAGCCCCCAATACATGGAGAATAGTTAATGGGGTTCATAGGTTAAATCAAATTCATGGAACTCTCATAGGAATTCCAGAAATCATGTTTTGTTATAGATGGGCAGTTGGTGATAACACTTTTTATTTAAAAACTAGATTTTTAAATAGGGCTTTAGTGGTTAATCTCCCGGATGCCAATAGGGACTATTTTGAGCACGGGGTTGTCATAAAAAATTGTCAACATGTTCCTTTATCTGGAGATGAAGTGTATCAGGGTCCCAGATGCCCTCCTTATGGCAATGGGATAAGTTATTTTTATTTTATTTTATTTATTTTGAAATTATGCTTCCTCTATGTCTGATAAAATGTGCCATTGATATTTCAATGTTTATTTATTTGCAGTTGACAGTAAAAGAAAGTGTCCAAAGGAGGCAGACGTTAACATAAGACATTTGAAACTTATCTGGAGTTTGCATCAGTCTGTTGCCGACGAGCACATTAGGTCAGCTTTATATCTGCTGCAGTACAAGAGCTACACCACTTCTTTTACTGCTCGTCCGATAATAAGCGACGTAGAGCCAGTACCAGCCTCTACCATTTCTTCGCCTGAGTCACACGTTCCTTTAAGTGAAAGGATGAAGAAGAGAAGACCTCCCACCCTTTTTGAGAAACCTGCCTCTGGTGCTGGAGAGGCAAAAAGAAGTAAGGTTGACGTCCCAGAGGGGACAAAGAAAGTTGATGCGCCTTCCTCGTCTTCTCTTGTGAAGGTTGTAGAGAAGCCCCCAATGGCTCCGAGCAAGTCTGATGCTCCAGGAGAAGTGATTGTAATATCACCGACCAAGAGTTCCTCCTTGGTTGAATCTATTCCTGCTCCCCCGAGGAAGCTGAAAAAGAGTTCCTCGGTCAATTTGGCTGACACTGTCTCTCAGCCCCCGACTAGTGGAGTTCCCACTTTTGTTCCCCCGAGCTCTGCCATGAGCTCGGTGAAGACTTGGATCATTCCCAAGATCTAAGGTATCGAAGAAAACCTTTCTCGGGACATGGTTACCTCTTTGGCAGCTCGCCACATTGCTTCTGTAAGTCTTGTTGCTTTGAACTTTTCATCTTTCTCTTGTTATATCTGTCTCTGACTTGCTTTTATTTCCTTTTCACAGTTGGTGAGCTGCTTTAACACAATTTTGAAAAAGGATGAAGCTATTAAAGCTTTAAGCTCCTCGTCTGGTGTAGAGGAAGCTTTGATAGGCTTGGGACAGTCTCTGAAAGAGTCTCGCCAAAAATATGCTGATGATAAGGAAACTTGGGAGAAGAAGCTTGCCTCCACCGAGCAGGATAAGGCTCGAGTTGTTGAAGTCTCCAAGGGGTTGGAGAAGAAAATAAAGGACTTGAAGGAGAAAAATAAAGAGCTTGAAGGGAAGCTCAAGAATGCTGAGGAGTTTGAAGATAAACTCAAGGTTACTGAGGAAGAATTAATCCAACTTTGGGAAGTAAGTCAGCAGAAGGAGGAGGTTGAGAATAAATTGAAGACTGCTGAAAACCTTCTGTCCGAGAAGCTTTCCTCGGAGAAGTTAAAGAGAAAATTGGCTGTGAAGAAGTCTTTCAGCGCTGGCTGGGACAAGGGGTGGAACAAGGGCTTGGCTGCCATGATGTCGCAAGTAGAATATGGCAGCCTCAAGTAATTTAGGTATGGATGGGTCGCTGCTCTACAGGAGATGAAAATGGATGAAAATTCCGAACTCTTTCAGCGACACATCCCTGGTTCCCCTCCAACTCCTGAAGACGAAGAAGAGGACGAAGCTGCCTCCGAAGAGTCTTCCATGGTGATGGGAGATCATCCCCCAGCCATCCAGCCTGCTAACGAGGAACTTCAGCAGCTCGCTACTTCCTCCGAGCAACCTCCAGCACTTCCCCAGCTACTATCTGCTCCATCCGAGAAACCTACCTCCTCGTCCCAGCCTCCCGAGAAAGTTTTGGGAGATAAGGAAAAGGTGTAGAGTTGTTCGGATTTCTCTATTTTATTTTTCTTTAACAAATGTAATCCTGAACATGTAACTCTGAACCTTGTACTTCTGACCTTTATGATATAATAAAACTTGAACTTGTGTTCATTTATACTGTTGTCTCTTCTTCATGCTCTGTTTTGATTATTGATTACTGCTTTTTCTTCCTCTACTAGTTTCTGGCCAGGATGGAATTACTATCTGCTCATGATACAAAGTTGTTGCGATAATGAAATGATTATTTTAAGGATAGTCATACAGATCTGAGTGCAGCACAAATCGTCGACATCCTCGGCCAAGATGCTTCGGAATAGGCAATTGAGGCCTACCAATACTTGAAGTGTCTGTTTGATTATGCAGTGGCCAATAATGTGGCTTATTATGATATGATCAAGGATTTCCAAGGCACTCTTTAAGACCTTCATCAACGATACAAAGAATCCACTGCCCTTTTGCACGAGGGGTATGAGAAGAAATATCGGCAACTCAATGCTGACAAGGGATACGAGTAGCGTTTTGCTGGCTACGATGTGAGGGAGAGAACTCTGAAGGCTGAGGTCGAGGAGTGCAGACAAATAGCTGAATTATTAGAGTAAGAGAATAACAACCTGCAAAGAGAGTTGTCACAGTTGAAGTCTGCAGCTTCCACTTCAAAAGCCTTGATCCCAGTGACTGATGAGGGATTCTCATTCTTGAAGGTCGAGAACGCCAACTTGAGGGACAAACTGGAGACTTTGAAGAGAGCTAGCCTCTCTACATCTTCTCGTGGACGAGCAAGAGCTCCTTGGGGACGAGCAAGAACAACTCGAATTCTTGTCGAGGAACAGAGGATTCAATCTGCCTTAGAGAACCAAGCTTTCCAATTAATGGCAAAGAACCAGGCGTTGGCTGAAATGTCAAAGAAGATCAGGGACCTGGAAGAGCAGCTTTCTGCGCAGAAGTCAGTCTTGGAGAATAAGGAACTCTTCATAAAAAATCTCCACGAGCAACTGGAAAGATTGATATATCAATTCCATAAACAGCCCAGGGAGTTCTGGATGGCTGGGTACAACGAGGCTCTCTACCACTTGGACGATCGTATCCAGAATGCCAATAATGAGGGCTACAAGCAAGGCTGGTTGAATGCCTTAGGTGTGCTGCAATTCGAATAGGGTCATTACCTGTGGGACTACCATGATCCTGGGCTACTCGACCTACCTGTGCCACCATTCAAACTAGATATGAGTTGGATCCCTGCTCAGGCCATTCCTCGATGCTTGATTTCCAAATATCTCGGCGACCACAATCTCCATTCAAATGTTGAGATATCTCGCCCCGAGCTCCTCCTAGATCGACCATCCGTGATGAATATCAGGATGTTAAAAGATTTGAACTTTATAAATTCTCCTCTTGCTTTAAATGATCCGCCTGCTGGCGAGGAACCTGTTTCAAAAGTAGAGGGGAAGAAACCAATAGAGTAGGAATTTTGATGTAATAGTTAGTATACATTTCATTCTCAATGTAATTGTTTTTTATTTTGATGAAAGACTTTTATTTTTGTTCGCAATCTTAATTGCTATTGTCTTGTAAAACACTTTATACTTGTGCATGTGTATCTGATAAAAAGATAATGATATTGTGTTATTCGTCGACCAACTTATTGTCGAGTAGTTTGAATTTGTGGTAATCATTTAACAAAAATGATGTTTTGCTTCTTGATCAACTTACTAAAAAGTTACGAGTATCAAAAATGTTGCTCGATCACTTTCTCGTTTTCATAAAATGTTTCCGACCAACCAAGGTCGATAAATTTTCCTTGTCGACCAACTACAGTTAGTGGGTTTTTATCCCCGACCAGCCATAGTTAGTAGATTTTTTCTTTACGAGCATATATTTACCTCTCGACCAACTCAAGTTGGCATTTTCGATAATATATTTACTTCCTAAACAATATAAATTGGCATTTTTAGGAATACTTTTATTTCCCGAGGAACACATAGTTTTACTTCCCGTAGGAATACAAGTTTTACTTCCCGGAGGAATACAAGTAGCTTTACTTCCCGGAGGAATATAGGTAGCTTTACTTCCCGAAGGAATATAGGTAGCTTTAATTCCCGGAGGAATATTTTACTTCTCGGAGGAATACAGGTAGCTTTACTTCCCGGAGGAATACAGGTAGCTTTACTTCCCGGAGGAATACAGGTAGCTTTACTTCCCGAAGGAATACATGTAGCTTTACTTCCCGGAGGAATACAGGTTTTACTTCCCAGAGGAATATATGTTTTACTTCCCGAAGGAATACATTTATTTCTCGACCAACCTTAGTTGGCGTTTTCGAGAAAATTTTTGAGTAGTCCGAGTTTTGCCGAGTAGTGTGTAGCACTAGTATTCCCTGAAAAACTTTCAATAAAGGAAGAGAATTCGGCAGAATATCTTCATTTTATTCATCACTGATAATACTTGCGTAGGTGATCTGCGTTCCATGCATTCTTAAATTCCTCCCCTTCTAAAGTTGCTATTCGGTAAGTTCCTGGTCGAATAACTTCTGTAACTCAGTATGGTCCTTGCCAGTTTGCCTCTAGTTTGTTGTGCTTTTGAATCACCTTCTTTAGCACATAATCTCCTTCTTTCAGGTCGCACTTCTTCACCCTCTTGTTGTAGAACAAAGCTGTTCGCTGCTGGTAAGCAGCAATTCTAATGGCTGCTTCTTCTCTAACTTCCTCGAGCATGTCTAAATCCAATCTTCTCATTAAGTTGCTGACAGGGGAATTGAAATTCAGTACCCTGTGTGCTGGGAGGCCCAACTCGGTAGGTATAATAACTTCACTTCCAAACGCTAGCATATATGTAGATTCTCCAGTTACTGCTCGGGGAGTAGTACGATAAGCCCACAGTACTGACTGTAACTCGTTGATCCAATTTGCTTTCGCATCGTCCAGTCTTTTCTTCAAGCCATTCAGCAGCGTTCTGTTTGTCACTTCAGTTTGTCCATTGCTTTGAGGATGGCCTGGTGCTGAGTGGATCTTCAAAATGTTTGACTGATGACAATAGGCAACAAACTCCTCGTTATCAAATTGTATTCCATGGTCTGTGATGAAAGCATGAGGAAGACCATATCGACAAATGATGTTCTTCCAAACAAATTTGTACACCTTGTCGTACGTCATATCAATGAGAGGCTCAGCTTCTACCCACTTAGTAAAATAATCCACTGCGACGACGAGGTATTTGAATCTTCCTCTGATCGTTGGTAGTGGCCCGACCAAATCTATTCCCCGCATGGAAAATGGCCAAGGGGAAGTTATGGGTGTCAACAATGCTTGTGGAGTTCTTCGGATGGAGGAAAAGCGTTGGCACTTGTCACATTTCTTGGCATAGGCTATAGAATCAGCCCTCATCGTCGGCCAGTAGTATCCCTGCATCATCACCCTTTGTAAAAGCGTCCGACCGGCTACATGGGCTCCACAAGACCCTTCATGGATCTCTTCAATCAATTCTTTCACCTCGGTGGGATGCACACATCTCTGCAAACCTTCCATAATTCCTCGTCTATATAGAATACCGTTAGTTAATACATACCGAGCAGCTTTAAACTTCAATTTCTTAGCTGCGAGCTTGTCAATTGGTAATTCTCCCTCTTCAATATATGCCCTGATGGGATCCATCCAAGATGGTCCTAAATCAAGGGTAATAAAGTTCATTGTCAGATCTTCATCGATACTCCGACCAGCTAAAACTTTAATTGGGATTGTTCTCCGAAGCTCAGTACGAGTAGCTGAGGCTAATCTAGCTAGGGCGTCTACTCTCGCATTCTCCCTTCTCGGTATTTTGACTAGCTGAATGGCAGCAAATTCCGACACCAGCTTCTTTGCCTTTGCGTGATATCCGATCATTAATTATCCTTTGACTGCATATACTCCCATCATTTGATTTACGATCAATTGAGAATCACTAAAGACAATAACCTGCTGCGCCTCCATAATTTTTGCCAAACTAAGACCTGCAATCATGGCCTCATACTCAGCCTCATTATTAGAAGCTTTGAATTGGAAACGTAGGGCGTATTCCATATCGACCTCATCCGGAGTGCTCAAAACTATCCCCGCTCCATATCCTGTAGTGCAAGATGAGCCATCTACATATAGCCTCCATATAGGTAACTCGTCTTCAAATCTCTGATCTGTCAGAGTTCCTCGGTGAAATATTTGTTGCTTCCTTTCATCTTCCCCTGATATTTCTCGCTCTTCATCGATCATCTTTTCTTGCCCTTTTACCAACCGGAGTTGGTCTGAGCTGGAATTTGATGATCCTGTAACATCCACAGGTTGATCAGCGAGCAACTTTCGCTCCTCGGGGGTATTAGGATAGGTGAACTCTGCTATAAAATCCGCTACAGCTTTCCCTTTAAGCGATGATTTGGGTTCATAGACTATATCGTATTCACCGAGCTCTATTGCCCAGTACATCAATCTCCCTGATTTTTCTTGTTTATGAAGGGCTTGCCTTAATGGCATATCAGTATATACGACTATAGTATGAGCCTGGAAGTATGGCCTCATTCTCCTACTCGCCTCAATCAGCGCCAGTGCTAACTTTTCCAGCCTTGGATATCTGGTCTCTGCTCCTCGGAAGGCCTTACTTGTGTAGTAGATTGGTTTTTGTACTCCATTCTCCACTCTTATCAACACCGAGCTAACTGCATTCTTCGATACTAATAGATACAAGTACAATTTTTCTCCCATCACAGGCCTGGACAACAATGGAGGTGCTCCCAAGTATTTCTTTAAGTCTTGAAAAGCCTTCTCACATTCATCATTCCACTCAAAAGTCTTTCGGAGTGTCTTGAAGAATGGGAGACATCGATCAGTTGCTCGTTATACAAATCTGTTGAGTGCTGCTACTCGTCCTGTAAGACTTTGCACCTCTTTCTTCGTCATTGGAGATCGCAACCCTCATAGAGCTTTGATCTTTTCAGGATTTGTCTCAATGCCCCGTTGATTGACAATGTACCCGAGAAACATGCCTTCTCGTACTCCAAATATGCACTTCATTGGGTTCAACTTCATTTCATATTTATCCAGTTGATCAAAAGTCTGACTTAAGTCAACTAGATGATCGGCAGCTTTCTTGCTCTTTGTCAGTATATCGTCAATATAGACTTCCATATTGCAACTGATTTGTTCAGCAAAGACCTTGTTCATCAGCCGCTGATATGTCGCACCTGCATTTTTTAAACCAAAAGGCATAACATTATAATAATAAGTTCCCCTAGGGGTAATGAAAGAAGTACTTTCCCTGTCTTCAGATTTCATTTTAATCTGATTGTAGCCAGAATAAGCATCCATGAAGCTCAGCAGCTCATGTCCCGAGGTAGCATCGACTAGTTGATCAATTCGGGGCAGTGGAAAGTGATCCTTTGGGCATGCTTTGTTGAGGTCGGTGAAGTCTACACACATCCTCCATTTATTGTTCTTCTTCTTTACCATCACCACATTGGCTAACCAGTCTGGATATTTAACATCTTCAATGAAGCGAGATTTCTGGAGCTTCTACACTTCCTCCTGTATAGCTTGATTCTTCTCGGAGATGAATACTCTTCTTCTTTGCTTCACAGGCTTGATCTCCTTATTCACATTGAGTTCGTGACATAAGAAATTTGGGTCTATCCCGGACATATCCTCATGACTCCACGCAAAAGTTTGCTTTCTGCTTCTAAGGAAAGTTATCAATTCCTGTTTTAGTGAGGCTTCCAACGACGAACTTATTTGGGTAGTTCGTTCAGGGTGCTCGTCGTCCAGAATGATATTTTTAGTAGTTTCCACCACTTGACCCTTCATGAGTTGTGACTCATCTCTAGGATCCAATGTTTCAATTTCTGCACCTTCATCCACTTGATAGGTAGTAGTCTTTTTCCTTGATTCCTCCAGTTCTTCTTGCTCGGCGGATGAATAATAGCATTCCCGAGCTACTTTCTTATCACCTTTCACAACTCCTACTCCAAAATTTATTGGAAATTTTAGGCACTGATGCACTGTAGATGGTACAGCCTCGAACTTCTTTAATCCTACTCTTCCCATGATGATATTGTATGATGATTGAACATTCTTATCCATCACGAAGAAGGGTATTCTTTCTGTTCGACAAGAAGGCCACGTACCAATGAATATATCCAACTTGATCGTCCCAAGTGGAAATACTTTCTCGCCAGTAAAACCGATGTGGGGTCTATGATAAGGCTCCAATTGAGATAGCTTTAGATTTAAACTATCGAAGCACGAGTAGAACATGATGTCTGCCGAGCTACCATTGTTGACCAGTACTCTTGAAATTATTATGTCCTTCATCCTCATTTTGATCACCAATGGGTCATCATTAGGATATAGAACACCTGCAAGGTCATTCTTTGAGAAACCAATGACCAATTTCTCTTTATTTACCTTTCTTGGGCGTTCCTCCTCAGCTATATTTATCCGTTGAATGTATGAGCAAGCTTGAGCTTCACAGAGGTAAGCTTTTCTCTCGGCTGTAAGGTCTCCTCCTCCTGCATCTCCACCTGTTATAACATTACAGTCAAATGACCCAAAGCGTATTGAAAATACCTCTCGTTTTGGCTGCCTTGGTCTCTTGGGAAGATTGGGGTCGTCTTCGGGATCAACGTCATGGTTTCTTTTCTTGTTCTCCTCTACACGATGAGGAGATCTAGACATCTCTCTTGTTCGGTCGTTGTTTCTTCTTTCACTTCCACGATCAACATACTTTGCCAGCTTTCCTCATCTGATGAGTGTTTCAGTCTCATTCTGAAGACCTATGTAATTTTTGGTCATGTGGCCATGATCTTTATGAAACTCGCAATACTTTGCCTTATTCCTCTTGTCAGGGTCTGCCTTCATTTTCTCTGGCTAGTTTAACTCCTCGTTGTTCTTGATTTCTTCTAGAATATGGTTGATATCCTTCTTCAAAGGAGTATAATTATCAAATTTCTTCATTACGTCCCATACCGACCTAGTTTTTGAATGTTTGTCATTACCATTGTTCTTATGCTCTTTCTTCTTAGCTTTATCACCTTCCACCTTGGTTTCTTTAGCATCCATGTTCTTCTTTACAGCCATAGCCTCCTCGGCATTCATAATCTTGGACGCTTTTCCCATCAGGTCCGACATGGTTCTAGGTGGATCTTTGGCCAAAGTGTAGTACAACTTGTTTGGCAGTAGTCCACTCACCAAGGCGGTAATCGTTGTCTTCTTCTCATAATCAATGACTTCAAGTTTCTCGTTATTGAAACGAGTTATATAATCTCTGGTGCTCTCACTAGCTTTTTGTCTAACACTTAACAAATGTGCTACTCGTTTAACTGGCTTTGCCCCAAAACAGAAATTCCCAATGAATAACTTGGCCAGTTAAAGAAAGTTAAGATCTTACCCCGAGGAAGATTATTATACCATATTTGAGCAGATCCGGTAAGAGTTCCCGAGAATGCCCTGCATCTCATCTCATCTGGAACAGCATAGATGTCGGTTGCATCTTAATATTGTTCTATATGAAGGACGGGGTCAGACTTTCCATCATATTTGGGGGTTACAACAGGTGCTTTGAATTTTGATGGTGTTGGAAAATCTACAATGGCCTGGACAAAAGGTGTTCCTCGAACAAAAGTTCGTTGTAGAGGGTTCTTAGCTTTAACCATTTCCCCCAATCTATCCTCCAACCTTTGAATAGAGCCTTTCCATGCATCATTTCCTTCATCGGGCCTGTTGGTTCGAGTAACTGATTGCGTTGAGGTGGCTTCCTGGGATCTATCTTGACGAGCAACTGGTCGTGACTGGGCAGATCCTTCCCTTAAGTCTGATGGTCATAGAAAACTTCTCGATGCGACTTTAGGAGGACTTCTATTTCTTCTAGGTCCTAATCGATTGAAAGGTGATACCCTGCTTAACCTCTCTAGAGCACTAGTCCTTTCTGGAGAGAGAGTGACACGTTTTGCAGTATCTGTGGCTCGCACTGACGAAGTTCGTCCAGGTTGATAAGAAAAATCTTCACACTCCTCATTACGATATGAATCAGTACGCCTAGTACGCGAAGAAGGTGCACGGGTATTTATTTGAATGCTCTGTGGTCCTGAATGGGTTGGTGCACCGCCATGGAGGGTTTGTATGAGTTGTCACATAGTTTCTTGCATGACGGTCTGGCCCTGAGCTAGATTTGTCATTATTCTAGCCAGATCTGGAATATTTGGCGGAGCAGATGGATTTGGAGGGCTTCCAGCATTTCGATTGCTGGATTCTGGAATATCAGCCATTTGTGATGAATTATTTTTGATGAAAAACGATATTACCAGTCGTTTCCCACAGATGGCGCCAATATGTTGATGTAAAAAATTAGATCGTATCTAATTATTCAATCACAGATAAATAAATGAGACAAAGAAATTTTTAAAGTGGTTAAGCCTTATAAGAATGGCCTACGTCCACTGTTATGTTATTGCTGAATGTTTGGGAATTCTCGATTACAAGTTCTATCAAGAAATTCATCTCCCCTTACAATGAAGATTGTACAATGTATTTATAGCCCTGAGGCTGTAATGTGAAAGGGTAATACATTCAATGCTTGTACATATGAAAAGGTAATATATTAAATGCCCCTTAAGTGTATACATCTGAATGATAAGCATTTAATGAACAGTCAGACTGTTGGTTTTACTGCTATTAATGCTTTGTTCGAGGTGCAGCTCGGACCGCCTACGGTTCCTCGGTGCTCAAAGTTCCTCGGTACTCAAAAGTTCCTCAGAGAGTTCTTGTAGGTCGGAGCGTCTGAGTTCCTCGGGGAAGCAGTGTTTTTCGTTGTAGTATGGTTCCTCGGAGCGTCTGTTGTTGCCATGTAGATTGCCACGTGTCTTTATTCAATTGGGCCATGTCAGCAGATTAAATATGGTATCAACACTCATCGCGGGCAAAGAAAGTAAGGCGAGTAAACCTTCATTCCTACTTTTTGACAATGAGATCCCCCTGTCTCCTCCTTATGTTCTCAGATTTAAAACTCGTGTACTTAGAGGGTAGGAAGTACTTTATTTCAAACTTACTCCAAAACTACTGAATACTCAACTTTGACATATATTCCTCGATGGTAACCGACTCCCACCACTGCAATACATCCCCCATAAGATTAAAACTTACCAACATATGTTTCTACATCAATAGCACTCTACCAGACGTAAGTTAATCTCAATAAATCTCCTTTTTTGTAATCATATGATGGGATCCATAGATATAGAAAACTCTTATGGATTGTGTTTATCGAAGTTACTCTGAGCTCTTTTCCATATCGATGTAGTGTGAGGTGTGGGTAAAACCACAAGTGGCGGTAATGGAGGCTAATCCTGGAACATGGCTTACATGGTAGCATCTATTGTCTATGCCATAATAATTGTCAAATATGTACGCGCGAGTGCTGGAGCCTTCCCCTTTGGATGATGCGATTGAGGTTGTACTTTTGCTGACACGGCATTCATAGCCTATCTAGGATGTGCATGTCTCCTCCGAGTGTTCATCATCTGAAAGATAATAAACAAAATCTTTAAATAATCATACAACAATAAGAGTACAAAAGTATAAATAACAAAGCTCTAAATTATCAAATAACGCAATGTGAAAAAGCGATGGATGCATTCAAGACCCTAGGTCATTAGAACCTAGAGTTCTCTGATACTAATTATGAAACCCCGTAAAATCCATAATTAGATTGATTGGGTCCAAATATAAATGATACATGAGTCTGAAGAATAAGTATCATTCTAGGTGAGAAGACAAGACTATGTGATAATTGATTAACTTCGCAACTTTCTAATATAGCACACTTATTTAATTTCAACCCCTAAACATGCATCTAAGGTGCGTGTGTCAACCCATAAATAAATAAAGCATGTGACACAAAATATGCTGAGACACAGATTTCAGGAAAAAACCCCTTTCGGGTAAAACCTTTATTTCACTATGAATATACAAGTCGCAACTTACAATTACATAGAGAAATCTGCAATGGATCAACGCACAGCCAACCCACAAAGACACGCAGTCTTGAACTCAGCAAGAGAATAAACGCAGCACCCTCCAAGGACTCACAGCCCAAACAACGAAGGAAGAACTGCAGCTTTCCTTCATGGCACACAGCCAGAAAACTTTGTAGAGACTCCCTCAGCAATGACACGCAGCCCTCGGTTGCAAAGATCTCCCCACAAAGATTGAATAATAGCAAAGCTTGTGTTCTAGGGTTCCAAAATATTCACAAAAGTAATTGGGATTTTTGGTGTGAATCAAAAAGAGTCTTGGGACTCAAAAAGGTGAAGACTTAGAGTATTTAGGACTCTGAAAATCGTCTTGAAAAGTCTTAGAAAATAACTCCCCGAAGTTGGCTTAAATAAGAAAACTTTGAGCCTAAAAAATCTCGAACAGATCTGGCCGAATTTATCCCAGGCGGACCGGTCCGGCTTGGAGGTGGATCGGTCCGACCTCGGATCGGTTCTTTTAAAAATTGTCTTCTTCGGTTCGCTTTCGGTCCGGGGTTTACTGGATCTGCAGCAAGAGGATCGGTCCGGTTGAGGGGCTGACCGGTCCGGTGGTGGATCGGTCCGGTATAGAGGCCGACCGGTCCGGCTTCCCAGAAAACTAAAAAAACTTTTAAAAGACTCATTTTGCTTGAAAAAACTTACTTCTTATTTTTATAAAAAAACATTTTATAAAAATTTCCCAATACTAAATATGAACTTTAAGGAACTTAAAAACAAAACTTTACCAAGTTCATTCTTACAGAGGCTATGATGTCGAAGACACTTTGATATTCGGATCCGTTGATGTAGATGCGATATTGAGTTTCTTCAACGGTGTAACGGTGTACGACATACAAATTGATAATGGACAAAAATGTCCTTACACTAGGCATGACTTAAACAAAGTAAAACTACAATAATAAAGGTAACAGTAATATAAGAATAAGCCAAAAGAAACCTTAATACCAAATCTCATGGAAAATAAAATTCCATCACTAGAACACCATAATTGTATCAAAATATAAAATCCAACCCTGAGTACAAAAATAACAATCCAATGAAATTAGTTTGTAACACTAATATCCTACGCTGACTATATTAAAAAATTAATGGAAGAAATAAGAACGATCATGCAGGATCAACACCTAGTCCTACAAATGAGCTAAAACTGGAAATAACTAGGAGAGATCAGGGTTATGGCAGCGGATGCTGACTGGGACCTGAAAATAGATTCCACAAAATAATATTAAATCGAGAAACTCTCCAAAGATTAACAATCTAACTGAATTTGTGCTACAATAATAATAATGCATCTTCCTCTCATATTTTAGTTTCTTTTAAGTTATCCCAATCCAACCAACTTCATTATAACATGCGTGTTTGATCTCATATCCCAAGTGATCCCAACAAGGGATAATTATAAATCTTCCTTATTTGTTTATAATTAAAGGATTCCATGGTAAAGGTCTCGTATATACATCACTAGTATAATATCAATAAAAAAAGGCAATCACATACGTCCAATATCCAAGTAAGTATGTCCCTACGATCATCCAAATAATTGGACTATCCAGAAGCCTACATATAAAGGTAAGAATACCTATCCCAATTGCGTTCGGGGATCACTCGTGTGTACTAGGTATAGCTATAGGCCATCCCAGACCTATAACCTCAAACACTCAGTAAGGGAAAATAATTATGCATTTATGTCATATCGCACGGACTCCATACCTAAGGCTATACGATAGATTCCCTTGTTTATTCCCTAACGGGACATAGGCACGTCAAACATAGGATCAAGGTAAAAGGACCGAGGTAAAACAATACAGACCATTGGGGTACCAACATGATTAACACCGTGCACACCCCCATAAAATCCCGAATAGTACGTCCCCCATGAGTATTTAGACACTATGGTATGATTTACACATAAAGTTAAGATACAACAATCCAATCCACTCATAGATGACTAAAATAAAGTCTATATTCTCTTATAATTAACCCCAATCATCTAACGGTTAAAATTCAATCTGATGAAAACACGTTCAAACGATATCACTAAATCACTCTAATGAAATACCACATGTCATTCGAATAAAGTTCAAAGTCGTTCTAATGAAAATCCACAGTCATTCTAATGAGATTTTATATCTCGTTTGAACAAGGTCTTAAACTCTTTCTAATGAGATTGATGCAGTCTAATCTTCTCTGAGGTTCAAGCATGGCCATTAATAACTCAAAACCTAAATCTAAAGCCTCTAATCGATCTGAAACCCATTCTCCTTCATCTATGATATGTATAAAAACATAATTAACTTATAACTACAAGTTTTAGACGATTAAGTTATGGATTTATGTAATAATTCCATATTATCAGATTAAGAACCCTAAGCTCATAAGGCTACCTAATTCATCTTAGATTTGGTTACTATCCTTTAGAATATATCAATTTCGTTTAGATCTTAAGACTAATTCAAAGGATTTATCATCAAAATATCCCTAATTCATTAACATGAGATTAAGGCTTAATTTACCAATTAATTTTATTGCGAAAAAATAAGTTCCAAATAATTAAAATCATACTATAATAGTGTTAATTCATTATCCAATGAACTATCGCTATTCTAACACAAATAAAATCAAATTATTAATCAATGTACAATTTGCTTGGAACAATTGGTGAATCAAAGTCCCAAAACCTTCAATTTCTCTTAAATTTTTGTATGCCTCTTTTCCCTAGATCTCTAGGGTTTTCTCTAATTTAGGCTTGTCTAATTAACCAAATATGAGTGATTCCCTCGACATTAAGCCTAGGCCCAATATAAGCATCAACCCAATGCTCCCAAAACATACTCTAAATGACTGGAAACTAAAGCCATGTAATAGCCCAAAATACTTAAACACCACTATTTTAAGCCAAAATAAACCTTCTAATCATCTCGAAAGTCAATAATAAATATGAAAAATCCTAATAAATTAATTATCCCATTACGTTAATTTATAAACTGGTACGATCTAATTAAATCAAAAATTATTTATAAATTATTTACATACGACTCGATATATAAGAAACTATTTTGCGATCAGTTTCAACTTTCCCAAAAAAATAATAAAACCTACATCTTCCTTTCCCTTGGACATAAGCAGGACGATCTGTTGAGCCACGTATATTATTGTGCTAATTTTTTAATTTTCACTCATATTTGTGATAAAACTGGTATCTAACATGATGGTATAATTGACATCCCATACAATTATGAAATACAGTGGTTACAAAATTATAGATAACTGTGTTATTTTGGTTTATATATGTCTATTATATAAAAGAAAAACTGTGCACATAATGGATTATGTTATATGTTTATGACAATATGCAGTGTTCTTTATATTTTGTCAAAAAAAGGTTTGTACTTTATTTGTATGGGACGTGTGTTTATTTGGTTAACTTCAGCGATAGAGTCAGACTATGATATTAAGAGTTTCTCGACAAAATTTTATTTTGAAGATAACACGCTATATTATTATTATTATCATTATTATTGTTGTTGTTGTTGTTGTTGTTGTTGTTGTTGTTGTTGTTGTTATAATAATAGTTTTTCTGGCTTTAGTCCCATTTTTCAAAGATTTTAAGATTCCACTCCTACGTATTTTTAAAATTATAATAGGTCCCATAACCATCGAAAATTGTCCATAATTGCCTTGTAACCACCCTCTTTGTTTTTTTGAAGAAAATGACACTTGTCTCACATTTATTATAATTGGATTTGAAGTGTATCTTAAAAAAGTGGACTCACATTTATTATAACAGGATTAGAAGTGAATCTTAAAAAAGTGGACTAAATACCTAAGATCCTTAATAATAATAATAATAATAATAATAATAATAATAATAATAATAATAATAAGAAGAAGAAGAAGAAGAAGAAGAAGAAGAAGAAGAAGAAGAAGAATAACAATAATAATAATAATAATAATAATAATAATAATAATAATAATAATAATAATAATAATAATAATAATAATAATAATAATAATAATAATAATAATAATAATAATAATAATAATAATAAGAAGAAGAAGAAGAAGAAGAAGAAGAATAATAATAATAATAATAATAATAATAATAATAATAATAATAATAATAATAATAATAATAATAATAATAATAATAATAATAATAATAATAATAATAATAATAATAATAATAATAATAATAATAATAATAATAATAATAATAATAATAATAATAATAATAATAACGACAACAACAACAAAAGTAATAATAATAATAATAATAATAATAATAATAATAATAATAATAATAATAATAATAATAATAATAATAATAATAATAATAATAATAATAATAATAATAGTAGTAGTAGTAGTAGTAGTAGTAGTAGTAGTAGTAGTAGTAGTAGTAGTAGTAGTAGTAGTAGTAGTTAGTAGTAGTTGGTAGTAGTACGAAAACCCTCGCAATGCGTGGGTGCTTACACAACGGATTTCATCAACACTAGCCTATTAGTAAATGTAAATTATAATACAAAGGTTCTCAAATAAATCACCAACTATAATTTAATAGAAATCTTGGCAAAGTCTTAATTTTATTTTCGTGAAAACCAACTTGCTAACTAATGTAAATTATTAGAAACAAACTCTCAAATCAATCACCAATTATGATCTCTTCAACCGAGAGAATTGAATAAAAAAAATTATCTAAAGTCAACCGTAAAATAATTCAACCGTATCCAATTCTAAATGCTAAACTATAATACCAAACATTTAAAGTTATTAATTTATCGGGTGAAGGATCAGTATAAAGTATAAAGGTTTAATGGCTGCCACATAAGAGAGGAGAAAACAATTTGTTAATATTGTTTAAATATAGAAATGCAACTAAAAAAATGTAAAGAGATAAATTTGTGAATATACATATATAAATAACACATATCATTTGTACTAAAGTTATCAACATACCTTTTATTTCTTGATGTTTTGTTATTTTATTTGCAATAGTTATTTGGCGTAGATACAATAATAATGATAAGCTAAAGATTTTTCTTATTGCTTGCAATTATTGGTGTTGTTTCATATTTAAAACTAAAAAAATACCGAAAATACGTGTGAATATTCATTTTGTAATGGGTTTGTAACATAATAAACATGTATAAAAATCAACGTCTAATATTTTGAGGGAAATGAGAAAAAAGAACTAAATAATATCTATTATATTTCATAATTCAAAATCTTATGAGAAATGAAATAGAAATATTCTTTTGTATGACATTTCATCAGAAGGTTTGTGTTCCATATCCCATGTTAAGATGCAAAGATCAAATGAAAAGTTTTCTTAAATTAAATTGCAAGATCATATTGTAAATTTAACTTAATTCCTCGATGTGAAAGCAATAAGTAAGTGAGCATAAGATAAAAATGTGCTTATTATTTTTTAGTCCTTGACTTCTTTTCAACATGAACCTTCTTATCATTGAAAAAAATAACATAAAATATTAACAACATAAGGTGTAAAAACAAAACATTTTGATTAAAAAACTATTTAAAATAATCGGCGACAACCCATCATTGAACTTGACATCAACAATGACACCAATCACCTACCACACCTAGCCAATGGCACTAGCTCCCACGAACTAATTTGTGATCTTGCCACAATTTCCCTAAGCCTGTGGTGATTGAGATTGTGTTGATGGTAGTGTTGGAGATGTTATCGCATTGGTGTAATACATGATATGGTTCAAGAGATGACATTAAGGAGAAGTTGATAAAGCCTTGGGGTTTACAAGTAAGGGTTTAAAAAGGGAGAAACGGGTTGAGGAACGAAGTACGGTGGATAAGAGATTGCATGAATCCAATAATGAGATGAAAATGTGTTTGGGTTTTTTCACATTGATGTGATGAGAATGTGTTTGGGTTTTTTAAAAGGGATGAGATAAAAAAGAAAGCATAATTAAGTGAGAAAGCCATAAAAGCTAGAAAACCATAACACAAAGAGAAAGGAAAAATACTCGATCGACTCATGACTCACTATGGGATGGGAAAGTTCAAGGTCTAGCAGTGGGTGTTAAAGGTGATGGGAGGAAGATTTGTGAAAAAGATTAAAACTAATTCATTTACTATACACATAAATAACCAAATGTCAACAACTTATTTTGAGAGCCATCTATTGGGATGTAAATAATGGAAAACTTTTAATATAGGAGAGTTCATTAATCACATGCCACATGAAAAATTATGGTAAACCTATAAATTTATTTATAGACTAAAGAATTGATGGGGACCATAGACGTTAATTGACACACAGATAAGTTTTATAGGATGGTAAATATTATGTAGGGTTTAATTTATGTAATTGATATAATTAAATTATATGACTAATTTAGTTTTGTTTTTTCTCTTATTTGGCCCATATGCTTTGATGCTTAATGTATCCTGAATGAGTTGTGTGTTTTTATTGAAGAATTCTCATGTTTTCCTATCTTCTATTGTCCCTCACTTTATAACCCATCATTCTTTCTTTCTAATTCTTTTAATCTCATTCTCTACTTTATTTTTTTAGAAATAACATTGAACTCGATTAATGTACAATACTTGAAAAAAAGTTAAAATTCATGATGGCCCTCTTCAATCGGCGTGGAAAAATGTTTAATGAAATAACTGAGGACTTAAGTTTAATTAGAGAAACCCTTGGTGATTTAAGTCAATTTAAGCATAGAATTTGGAGGAGAAAACTCAGATGTTCCAAAAATAACTAATTTTAACAAGGGAAAACGTTCTCTTAAAAGAATATGGGGTTTCTTTGCAAGAGAAATATATACTATGTGTTTTCTTGATACTTTCGTATATCCTATAATTTAAGGGTTTATGGAACAATTATCTTTTTATGTTGAAAATTATGATATTATGTTATTATCTCACACAGGTTGAGATTTATTAGTTTCATGGACCTTTTCATTTTCTTCTTGACTTTTAGTGAAAAAAAATCGTGTGATTTGATTTGGCAACGAAATCACGAACCATGTGATATTAGTAAATTATGTTTAAGTCTATGTCAGAATATAATATTGTGCAAATTAGTGAAAATATGGTAGAAGAGCTTAACCTATATGTTCAAAATTACATGTGTGGACATCAAAATTACTCTTTGTAGAAAAATCCCAGAATGTTTCTTGAGGTTTATTGCAAAACATTCCATCCATGTGATCACACATTCATTTAAAAGGAAAAAAGAAAAATGAATAATTCAAACTATAAAATAAGGATTCAAAGCTTAATTTCTTGAGGTTTATTACATACTCTTTTTTTAAAATACTGTATAACGAAATTTCCTTCGGGAACAAACATATTTTTTGGTACAAATTATATGCAAGTATTGGTTCAAGATTTCATAAAATATATGAAATTAAATAATGAGATATTTATGAGATTTTGCAATTGCAACCCACACGTCAAAGAAACCACTTGTTGGATTGAGCCAGTAGAAGCTAAAGTTGAAGCAAGGATTGTGCCAGTGGAATCTATAATTGAAGGCCCAACTGGTTGTAAAAGACACTGAATACTTTCATCATCAGATTTGTAGCCTAATTCTCTAGTGAGTTAAAAAATCTTGGCATCACATAAGGCAGGTGTTGATGAAAAAACTAGACTAGGCTAATTAATGGATCATAGATAAATAAAAATAAGAGACAATAGATTTTTAAAGTGGTTCAGCTTAAGGGAAGACCCTACGTCCACTGTTGTATATTGTCTTGGGATTGTTCAATTGACTCTTTTTATGTGTCTCCCTGTATGTGGTGTTTACAAAATATTATAGCCCCTAGGGGGTGTACAAGAGCTGGAATATCAAAGGATTGAATGTCTTTATATCTTATACATTTACATATGTACCATCATTAATGTATACAATTGTTGGTGTTTGCCTATCATTGTTGGTCGGCATCCCTGATGTTAGTTAGCATCCCTGAAGTTGGTCGGTATTCCATCCTTAATGACTAGTATTAATCTCTTACTGTATAACACGTGTCAATATCTGAATGGTCCATGTAGATGGAAAATTTTTGGTATCAACAGAAGCCCCCAATGTTTTATGCTTGAAGTTTTGACAAGAGTATAGAGCATTTGGCTCTTAAAGTTGCTCGGGCAACAATTTTAGGCCTGGTCGGTTGCCGACTTCCCCTAGTTGTAAAAATTTATGGTTTAATTATGGAAATATAATGCGTGTGGTATTTTTGAAATTGTCCACAACTTTAATGAATCATTTTTGGGCAAATCCGTCTTTTTTGTCTTTTAGTCTCCACCAGTTCAATCGACGTTGCCTTTTAATCATTACTTTTCTAGTTTTCGAGTCAACTTATAAAGAGCGGGAAAATCCACGAACTTTTTATATCTCAAATCTTCTGAGTGTTTTTTGCTACAATGTCTTCAAGCTTTCTTTTTCTCTCTTAAGCGATCATTTTATGTTCTTTAGTTCTTGATGAATCCTTAATTCCTATAAGAATTCTTTCTTTTCTCTTTTATTCGTCATCATGGTTTACTCTGTTGATTCACTTGATGAATTCATAAATGAATTCAAGATTCCCTCTTGGGTTGTTGTGGAAAACGCAATTTTACCCGCTAATTTGTTCTCACTTACTCAGGGTTACTGGTTTCCCTCAATTTTTATCGTTGAATGTGGCCTTACTTTTCTTCCCAACCTACTATGCCTTGAATTTTTTCTATACTTTGATGTTGTCCCAGCTAGGATAGCCCCCAATACTTGGAGGGTTGTGAATGGAGTGTATAGGTTAAATCAAATTCATGGAACCCATCGGGGGATTCTAGAAATAATGTTTTGTTATAAGTGGGTGACTAACGCCACCATTTTTTATTTAAAGACTATGGCTATAAATAAAGAGTTAGTAGTTAATCATCTAGACTCCAATAGGGATTATTTTGCGCATAGGGTTGTTGTAAAAAACTGGCAATATGCCATGTTGGCTGGAAATGCTGAGTATTAGGGGCCAATGTGCCCTCCTTTTAGTAATGGGATAGGTTATTCCTCATTTAACTATTTTCCTTGCACATATCTATTTATATGTTAAACTAAATGTTTATCTGTAAATTTTTATTGCAGTTGATAAGAAGAGAAGGTGACCAAAGAAAAGTGAAGTGAATCTGAGGGAGTTGAAGTTTATTTGGGGACTTCATCAAAGGATTGGCGAGGAGCACGTCAGGTTTGGATCTTATTTGCTGCAGCACAAGAATACAATCTCTTCCTTTATTTCTTGTCCTACTCCTTCCCCTGTGATTGAACTTGAGCAACAACCTCATTCCACTTCCTCAGCCACTGCATCTGGCAGTGGTGATCTTGCTGCCCTTTACCCTTCCTCCTTAGATTCAAATTTGCCCCTCATTGTATCCATAAGGAAGAGGAAGATTCCTAACATTTAGGAAGACATAGTTGCCAATCCCCCTTCCAAATAAGCTGATATAGGGGTGAAAAATAAAAATAAGACTCGAAAGAAGCCCCAGCCAAGCAAATTGAAGAGAGCTCACTGAAGAGAATAAAGAAACGTCTGCCTTCTAACTTAGCAGAAAGTTTTTATGCTCTTCCCAACAACCATGAGTTGGTCAACATATCTTCTTTTGCCTCTCTAGTGGTCCTTGGCTCTGGATTGGCAAGATAACTAATAAAGTCTGGGACTTTGTCGAACCACAAGAGTGCTGTTGTTGCATTACCTCACTGCTACAGTTCTGACAGGGCTGCTCAAAGCCTTGCTCTAGTATATTCTTTTTGCATTCTTTAATTTTCTGTCTCTTGATTTGTTCTTCATAATAATGGATTTCCTTGTTATTCTTGGGGAGTTACTCGTTGAATTTAATAATATGTTGGAGAAAGATGAGGCTTTGATAGCTTCTTCCTCGGGCGAAGTTGAAGAAGCTTTCAACGAGTTGAAAAAGTCATTGCTTGATTCCCAATAAGCATTGGCTAATGAACAAAAGAAATGGGGGAGAAGATAAAAGTTACTGAAGAAGCTATTGAGAATTCTCAGGGTCTGGAAGATAAGTTGCAGAAAGACTTAGATGCTAAGAAAGTCAAGTCTTCCTAGCTACAGAAGGACCTAGGTTTTGAGAAGGTGAAGAGTTGAAAGGCCAGAATGGTTGGCTTCAACAGAGGTTAGTATAAGACATTTGGTGAAGTTTTTTATATAAATTGAGTTTACGAAGAAGAAACTATTCAAGGATGGTAGGCATGCTACTCTGGTGGAGGTCGGCACTCCGAAGTATTTTGAGCAATTATCGTCAGATGATCATGGGAATCATCCAAACTTGGATGAGGAAGTTGACGATGGGTGTCCCAGTTAATCTTTGATAATGGTGGAGTCTGCCAATCAACACCAAGATGTTGATTATACTGTGCCTTCCAAAGTTAATCATCCTCTTCCTTCATCTCCCGCTTCTTCTTCAGTTAATCCTGGGCAGATCAGAAGAAGGTGTAAAACCAAGCAGCTTTTGATTTCCTTTTTTTAATATTTTTACTTTTTTTCTTTTTTGAAGAAGTATCTGTACGTACCTTTTAATTAATGAAAAGAGAACTATTGTTGTCCCTAATCTAGTGTTTTTTAATACTCTACACGTTACTGATTGATGACATTCTTCTTCTTAATAGTTTATGGATAAATTAGAATAATTCTCATCTACTGACTCTGAGCTACTTTAAAGGTGTAATGAGATTTTCAAATCTGGTCACTTATCTCTGATAGAGGATGACCTACTAAAGTTTCTCCGGGGAAGGAGTATCCGAGCAAGCTAAAGAGGCCTATGTTCATCTGAATTATCTTCTTGATCGGGCAGTAGCCAACAATGTTGCCTACTATAAAATAATTGAAGAGCTGCAAGAGGACAATAACAAAGCTAAGGCGCGTATACATGAAGATTATAAGAAGAAATTATAGGCCCTTAGTGAAGGTTGGGGCTTTGAGAAAAAGTTGGATAAATTTACTTCTCATTTACGAAGACAAGAATTCCCGTTGAAACGTGAAGTGGATGAAGCAAGGGATATTGTTAAGCATATAGAGGAAGAGAATAACAACTTGAGAGATATAATTGATGCCCTGAAGTCACCCACTCCTATTGCTACTACAAATGAGGGTCATTCCTTCTTGGAGGCTGAAAACACAAGGTTCAGTGAGGAGTTAGAGGCTCTGAATAAAATATAACATGCTTCTTAATATTCTCGAGATAGAGTAAAAATAGCTGAGGTGTAACAGCCCGCCTAATTAAATACCGGGTGATCAATCCTTTATTAAATCATAATCAAGGTGAACAGTTGGTTCATTCTTAGCATCACTGTCGCAAAAATGAATTTTCCAATTTAAACACCCTAAATAATTAAGCTAAGTGTCAAAACCATTTAAAACATTATTTTCATTTTATTAAATCCAATTATGAAAACCTTTAATAAGTAACAGTTTAAGATTCACACAATTATTAAGACTAGAAATAAACACCCGTGAAATTAATCATTCATATAATCCAATACCAACTTTAAAATTTCAAAGGAAAACAATCCTGACCGTAAATAAACCCCAAAGTGTAAAAATGCTAAAGATAAATAAACATAATCTCTCGACAAATCCAACTGAGTAAGGAAGCGGACGTCACATGCCCTAATTAATCAGAACTAAAATGAGAGTAGATACGACATCGAGGTCGTCTAGGCAATGTCCTGCAACTCCCACATAAGCTGCAGCTCGTCCGGTCCAAAGGATCTACGCAAGACGCCCCTATGTCTGGGCACTAAAAATATGTACATATATATACAAAAGAGAAAAGAGATAACAGGAAACGGGTCAGAGCCCGAGTGTAAAACAGTTTAAAATAGTTTAGCAAGTATTTGAAAAGCTTACCTGCTAAAGCAACAACCATGTTAGTATGCGACACTCTCTTGAGATTTCTCACCTCTCATCTAGTGTGCACACCTACCCTGCTAATAAATCTCACCAATTTCCCTTATCTTATTCTCCATAAGGTTATAGCATGCGAAAAGTGAGGTTATGATATTTACTTTAGGAAATTATTCTCTTCAGAATTACATACGTAATTTAAAACAACTCATTACCGTTATAAAGTTGCCGAGTACTTATAATAAAGTTGAAGCATTTATTCATTACTTATCTACTTATACGCACAGTAGAATGTTCCCATATAAATCTTCGTATATATATTAGTTACGCATATAATATATATACTAACGGAACCCCACATAAAATCTATGGTGCTGGCATACTCTGCTATGAAGTCCCTATATCACACAAATAAAGGGAAATACTAGTTCGGAATCACTTTCGAACTGTATTAACACAAAACACATACAAATGGAGGCGAATCATAGTTCCAAGTCACTAAGAGGTCAGCACATTCCCTCACGTCTCTTAGGACCATCTAACTATCAATCAGATAGCCTGTACCAAGGAGTCGTATGTTCTAGGGTACAAGTCAATATCCCCCATAAACGTCCCATCGAGATAAGACTATCCCGGTGCGGTAACCTCCGTGATAGCAAGTAGCACGGGTACGATTTTAATACAAACATATAATATATGCACAATCACACAGTCATATATATATAAATATTCACATTTCCAGATTAGGTGCGCTCACGACCCATAATTATAATTATCCTTTCTTAACACATATTACTCAATTATCTCACATAACGGATTCGTCTCCTTTATTCTCATTTATAATTTATTTTATACTTACTTCTCATCTCTAGAAGTATTATATCTCACTAAGTATAATTTCAGTAGGTATACTCTCACTTACCTTATGATATAAGTCCTAATTACGATTTCCTCACTGTCGCGATCTTTAGGGTAAACTTATCGTCCCAAATATTTAAATCATTACACCTAAATAACTCCCAATAATTTTGTACTATTCTGGGTTCCTCGGATACTATTTTTCCTGACTCAAATTAATCGTTCACTAAAATAGGGGCAAAAAAATAAAATTCCCTAAAAGTTGGAAATCTCACTCGAACCAGAATGGATCTCGCTCGAACGAATCCCACATGTCGCTCGAACGACTTCGCGCGACATTGACATCTCGCTCGATTGAATTTGCGCGACATCGCGCGAACTGGACTGTTTCATTTTCAACCTTTGGCAGTCTCATTTTTCACCATTTTTAGGTCTAAAAACCTCTACAGTTTAATCCCAAATGTCTCATCGTCAATCCCAATCAATAATAACAAGGTTATATATCATTCCTAACCTCCTAGAATTATTAATCCGTCCAGAATCATTAAGATCTCAAGAAATCCCCAAACTAATTTATAAGAACACTAGTTTACAAATTTTCAATTAAAGAACCCAAACAACCTCAATTCGTTCATCAATATTATTTCAAATTTCGTGATAAGACCTCTACATATGATCAAAATTCAGGCAACATAGATTCTCCCTACAACACATGCGATTTTTCTTCCAAAACAGATAGTTCTTCAAATAAAATATATGATTCTCATTCCTAGACTAACATGGAAGGAACATTAACTAGAAGTCAGCAAGATAGATACTTTCCTGGAAATTTTGTTTCTGATTTGTGGAAGAAAGTGGCGTGGTTGCGTTACTCGTCACACGATCTTCCATTTGGCGGTGACGGCGGTGCAAACGGTGGAGTTCTTGGCCTAGAACTCCTTGGAAAGCTTCTCCTCTTCCTCTCCCATGGCCGTCTTTAGTTTTTGGTTCTTATAACCCTAGAAGAAAACTCCTAACATCTGATATATACTTGGTAAATTCGTGGGTTTAATTACCCAAAAATATGAAATGTCTGAAACGCCCTCCTGGGATGCTAATTAGGCCTAAAAACGCCCCGAGACCCAAACTAAATCCCCGGGTACATTATTTTGACTATCTCGACCCCTCCTGACGCATTGGCGCACTCAAAAAGACCATATGAGGGACTTATAATTTATTCACATTTAATAATCATAATATAGTCCTGATGCGACACAGGCGCGTCCCGACTTAAATTTTCATAATTGCCATTTTATTCACTCGTGACAATTTTTATAAAATCAATCTTATATATTACTTTACTCATGTAGTAATATTCGAAAAATTTCAAATAATTACTAACTCTCGTCACGCTAGTAAATAATAAACAATTTTTCGAATTAATATTAAATTAATTTATCTCAATTAAATTTTATACATCCCTAAATTTAAAAGCCATAAAAATACGGGGTATTACATACTTCCCCCCTAATAACGGAATTTCGTCCTGAAATTCGGAAAAATAAGGCCTACCTGGTAAAACAATTCTGGATACCTTATCAGTACGCAACTATCTACATAGTAAGGCGTTTAATTACTATAGCCCCCGCCTCGCAGCAAGCTTGTTTAACATTCTCATTAAAGACACTTCACATGGAGCTCCTAACCGACATCATTCGCATAAGACATGCCTATATATTATTAATTCTCATCATTTCAATATCATTAGGAGGACTCACCTCACTACATGACAACTACTCCGATTTATAAACCCAAAACTCCCACTCTGAGGGAAACCATACGAACATCTGACCACTCTTGTTCGCCTAAAACAGTGGTGGAATCCTACCATTAGGTAATATCGTCCCCATTTACCGTACAATACTACACTTGCTAGTTATAACCGTTGCGAAAGTGAATCGACCACAATGAATTCAAAATTACATTCACGCGGCTCCACCAATCGTTAATCACCGTGCGCCTATTCCCCGGCTATGGATGATACATCCTTCTCAAAATGGAACGTTACTCCCGCTGCTTCCTGAAATCCCGTATTGAAGGTGAGATTCAAAAATCACATCCCGATTCAAAATAATTCCGTGTAGGACCACGTACTGGCGCAATCCTTCCTTGCAAAGGAAGATTGAGGAACACTAGCGAATATTGTATGTCACCCCAAAGGAATATCAATCACTTCCTTCTTGGGCGACTTATTCCACATGTTTGGATGAACGCTTGATCTTGCCTTGAGAATGTCAACCCATCCCGGAAACTTTACCGACTTTACCGGCCCCTTCCATTATAGGAATTGTCGATAGCCCCATAATTTCTCTGGTTGATCCTATAATTTAAACCGATCTCTACCTATGAGTGGTTCATGTAGAGACTCCTCACTTTGTCCCTCTAAACATCAAATTTTACTTAAAATGTCTCACATTAAGTGACACTTAATACTCCCCTTCTTTCCTTAGCGTATTACCAAAAGTTTTGACCCGTGTACTCTTTCTCCACAATATGCACTTCTGGACTTTGTATACCATACTAACATCATCACTCTTTATATGCGCAATTCATTCTCACATTTGACTAATTATAACTCCATTCCGAGTGTCCTCCATAATAATTAAATTCTACATTTCTCAAGGGATACTCCTTTCAGATGGCTTCTCACAGTCTTCCAACCAAATTCGGGTGTGCTACTCTAATCGCACACGTTTATATGGGTTATCGTCCCTCATGCGATGCTTAATCCACTCTACCACTTCCACCTCGTTATGCTAATTTCACAAACATATATCCCACACATCCATTCCCACGTCCCTTCAACTCGGACGATTCTAATATTAGCTAACTAGGATCCCTACACACCCTATGAACCGTGCATACTAGCGTAGGCATCATATACGCTTCACACATAACACCTAATTCTTTCTTATCGTGCTCACAATGTGATTACAACACTTGGGTACTCTCAATCACCCTAGAAATCAAAATTTTTTAAATTCTCCTTATAATCGTTCCACTCCTCAACTCTTGGTGATAAAACTCTTAATGCTTTCTTACCACACAACCGGCTCCACTGGCCTTAAATCATAACTCAACTTCCAACTTACAAATATAATTACCTGTTCCTATTACGACCGAGGTACCAAACTCATGGACTAATGACCGAACATCTTCCTATTTTCAACCTTGCGCTAAATTTCATGCGTGGGATGTCTCGCAAAGCGAAATCCAAACAAGGAACCCCCCCGATACACTACTACCTAGCATTGTCGATTATCGAAATCCGTTAGGCCCTCCGTCCATAGCATGTACCCCTTTATTCCGTCTCTTGACAGAAAAGTTACATCTCTTCTAGTAATTATACTTAACAACAAACATTTTGCCAATTGTACAATCATTCAAAAATTGGTGGTAATCTCACTCTATAAACCTCGAATACATACACTAGGGGTTCTTGAAATCCTGTGCCCAACATATGGGTCCAACTCTTAACTCTCACATCTCTAAAGGATAGATATATCAATGCGCTCTTCCTATCACCAAGTATTGAGCATTAAACATTATAACGAGTTAAATCTTTTCACTCACCAGTAAACCTAATACATACTGAATCATAACCACAAAGTCCTTACACGCTTCGAGATCGAATATCTCGAGCTCACTATCCCCTCCGAAGTCTCTAAAATAGACAATATAAGTGCGAGTCCGACCCTCTCGCAAGTGAGGCCTCGCCAGAATAAAACATACTGCACTAATGCAACCATTTCTATAGCCTTGCAATAACTGCCTACTATCGTACTAACCATTACTATAAAGTTGTAACCAAGACAATATCATACTCGTATATCACATCACTAAAACGAGTAATCTCAATAAAGTATAAAACACTATTAATAAACCCATTCATCCTCCGCGAATAGCACTAAGGGTAATCCCGCTACACTAGGAAAAATATTCACATAATAATAATGTTTTTTAGTTATACACATTAAAATCATTTCACATGCTAATCTAGCAATGAACAAAGAAGTAGTGACTCGCTCGGGTCATATAAAACACGCCTCATCCGTCGAGGATAAAACTCACACTTCTACCTCGCCAATCGTGTTGAGTGCACAGATGGTCTCCGATCGTGACACACCTGTCTAAACTAAAATAAATCTACTTTAATCGTTGTACCTTACTAGACACCATACTCTTGTCCCTTATACTTGCTTGGGAAAAAATATTTTAGCACGTGTGATTTCACTCACCACAAAATACCTCGATACTTAATCCACTTATCACCTGATATTCTAACCATATTAGGATTTTCCTTCGCTCAGACTTTGGTAGACTCGATTTCTTATGGCTACCCCCTTCGTTCCCTTAGCCTTGTTGGTCCTAAATAACATGTTATTGAATACATTAGTCCTTACTGAATCTACCCTTTCTTGGTAAGAATTCAGCTATCCGAAACATTCAAATGGATCCCCTGATGTGCATCCACACCCTCTTGTGGTGCTACACTACCACCGTTGTATCTAGTCTTATTCTTGACCAAATTCTTCGATTCTTTTAGCTTCCCACACAAAGAAGCATTATCATCTCCATTGACAAGGTACGACATTATCAACCTCTTAATCGACCATCCAGCAGAATTCCCCTTTTAAGTGTTATTAATTATTATTATTACAAGTCGATCTCCCACTTGGAGTTCTCTCCCCCATTTGTATCTACATCCTCCGATACAAGATTAGATAATGGTTCCTGATTCATATTCACAAATGGATCGGTGTCAGGTTTTCCTGTGACGAGTTCAGGACAACATTCACTTCTTATTCTGAGCATCTGATAAAGGAACATGCGGCCTAAGATTCTCCTATAGGCATAGCATTCCACTTCTAAAAGTAGTGGCTGACTCCCACCATGATAACTTTGTTCTTACAAATCACGAAAAATTTTCTTCAAATTTCCACTTTCAATTAGCCACACTCCGTCCTATGTCCAAACCTTCGAATATTTTACCTCCTCAGACTAAAACACGCGATTTTCGCATTTTTAAAATTCCCAAAATTCCCACTGACATGTCTCTTAAATGTTTCTTCTGACTTCTTCCTAGTTATACCACGTTTGGTGAGTTTACTCTTGCACCTCTTTCGACTATAGCAGCACATGGAAATCATAGGCTGTGCCCTAGCCGTCTTTAAAGTCCTAGATTCTTGTGCCATAATAACGGTGACCTTAACTATGGTCATCATCCTCGAATATACTTTACAACCTCAACTAAGCCCTAACTCCTGAGGTCCGCATAACGGTCCCCGTTCGACATCCTTCATTGTTCGGCATACGCTAACATCCGAACGCAATTAGAATTCACTAATATACATATGTTATAGCAGGAGAACGAAATCTCATCATAGAAATCAACAATCCTAAACTTACGGCTCTATATCAAACAAAGCAACGCTAGAAGCATAATAAGAAGCATAGATCCTAAAGGACACTAGAACCTAACGCTCTGATACCACCTGTAATACCCCGCCTAATTAAATACCGGGTGATCAGTCCTTTATTAAATCATAATCAAGGTGAACGGTTGGTTCATTCTTAGCATCACTGTCGCAAAAATGAATTTTCCAATTTAAACACTTTAAATAATTAAGCTAAGTGTCAAAACCATTTAAAACATTATTTCCATTTTATTAAATCCAATTATGAAAACCTTTAATAAGTAACAGTTTAAGATTCACACAATTATTAAGATTAGAAATAAACACCCATGAAATTAATCATTCATATAATCCAATACCAACTTTAAAATTTTAAAGGAAAACAATCATGACCGTAAATAAACCCCAAAGTGTAAAAATGCTAAAGATAAATGAACATAATCTCTGGACAAATCCAACTGAGTAAGAAAACGAGCGGCACATGACCTAACTAATCAAAACTAAAATGAGAGTAGATACAACATCGAGGTGGTCTAGGCAATGTCCTGCAACTCCCACATAAGCTGCAGCTCGTCCGGTCCAAAGTATCTACGCAAGACGCCCCTGTGGCTGGGCACCTGAAATATATACATATATATACAAAAGAGAAAAGAGATAACAGGAAACGAGTCATATCCCGAGTGTAAAACAGTTTAAAATAGATTAACAAGTATTTAAAAAGCTTACCTGCTAAAGCAAAAACCATGTTAGTATGCGACACTATCTTGAGATTTCTCACCTCTCATCTAGTGTGCACACCTACCGTGCTAATAAATCTCACCAATTTCCCTTATCTTATTCTCCATAAGGTTATAGCATGCGAAAAGTGAGGTTATGATATTTAATTTACGAAATTATTCTCTTTAGAATTACATACGTAATTTAAAAAAACTCATTACCGTTATAAAGTTCCCGAGCACTTATAATAAAGTTGAAGCATTTATTCATTACTTATCTACTTATACGCACAGTAGAATGTTGTCATATAAATTTTCGTATATATATTAGTCACACATATAATATACATACTAACGACAGCCCACGTAAAATCTATGGTGCTAGCATAATCTGCTATCAAGTCCCCGTATCACATAAACTAAGGGAAATACTAGTTCGGAATCACTCTCGAAATGTATTAACACAAAACACATACAAATGGAGGCGAAGCATAGTTCCAAGTCACTAAGAGGTCAGCACATACCCTCACGTCTCTTAGGACCGTCTGCCAATCAATTAGATAGCATGTACCAAGGAGTCCTATGTTCTAAGGTACAAGTCAATATCCCCCATAAAGGTCCCATCGATATAAGACTGTCCCGGCGCGGTAACCTCCGTGATAGCAAGTAGCACGGGTACGATTTTTATACAAACATATAATATATGCACAATAACACAGTCATATATATATAAATATTCACATTTCCAGATTAGGTGCGCTCACGACCCATAATTATAATTATCCGTTCTTAACACATATTACTCAATTATTTCGCATAACGGATTCGTCTCCTTAATTCTCCTTTATAATTTATTTTATACTTACTTCTCATCTCTAGAAGTATTCTATCTCACTAAGTATAATTTTAGTAGGTATACTCTCACTTACCTTATGATATAAGTCCTAATTACGATTTCCTCACTCTCGCGATCTTTAGGGTAAACTTATTGTCCCAAATATTTAAATCATTACACCTAAATAACTCCCAATAATTTTGTACTATTCTGGGTTCCTCGGATACTGTTTTTCCTCACTCAAATTAATCGTTCACTAAAATAGGGGTACAATAGGAAATTCCCTAAAAGTTGGAAATCTCTCTCGAACCAGAATGGATCTCGGTCGAACGACTTCCACGTGTCGGTCGAACGACTTCGCGCGACATCGCGCGAACTGGACTATTTCATCTTCAACCTTTGGCAGTCTCATTTTTCACCATTTTTAAGTCTAAAAACCTCTACAGTTTCATCCCAAACGTCTCATCTTCAATCCCAATCAATAATAATAAGGTTATATATCATTCCTAACCTCCTAGAATTATTAATTCGTCCAGAATCATTAAGATTGCAAGAAATCCCCAAATTAATTTATAAGAACCCTAATTTCCAAATTTTCAATTAAAGAGCCCAAACAACCTCAATTCGTTCATCAATATTATTTCAAATTTCATGATAAGACCTCTACATATGATCAAAATTCAGGCAACGTAGATTCTCCCTACAACACATGCAATTTTTCTTCCAAAACAGATAGTTCTTCAAATAAAATATATGATTCTCATTCCTAGACTAACATGGAAGGAACATTAACTAGAAATCAGCAAGATAGATACTTGCCTAGAAATTTTGTTTCTAATTTGTGGAAGAAAGTGGCGTGGTTGCGTTACTCGTCGCGCGATCTACCATTTGGCGGTGACGGCGGTGCAAACGGTGGAGTTCTTGGCCTAGAACTCCTTGGAAAGCTTCTCCTCTTCCTCTCCCATGGACGTCTTTGGTTTTTGGTTCTTCTAACCCTAGAAGACAACTCCTAACATCTGATATATCCTTGGTAAATTCGTGGGTTTAATTACCCAAAAATATGAAATGTCCGAAACGCCCTCCCGGGATGCTAATTAGGCCTAAAAACGCCCCGAGACCCAAACCAAATCCCCGGGTACATTATGTTGACTATCTCGACCCCTCCGCACGCATTGGCGCACTCAAAACGACCATACGAGAGACTTATAATTTATTCACTTTTAATAATCATAATATAGTCCTGATGCGACACAGGCGCGTCCCGACTTAAATTTCCATAATAGCCATTTTATTCACTCGTGAAAATTTTTATAAAATCAATATTATATATTACTTTACTCATGTAGTAATATTCGACAAATTTCCAATAATTACTAACTCTCGTCACGCTAGTAAATAATAAAAAAAATTCTGAATTAATATTAAATTAATTTATTTCAATTAAATTTTATACATCCTTAAATTTAAAAGCCACAAAAATACGGGGTATTACACGAGGTACTACAGAGGAATTTAGGACCCAATAGGCCCTTGCCAATCAAGATGCGTAATTAAAAGCTAAAGATAAAGTAATTGCTGAGATGTCCCGAAAGCTATAGGCCTTGTCTGAACAACTATCCACTCAATCTTCTCACTTACAAGCTAAGAATGGAGTGTTTAAGAAACTGCATTCCCATGTTGACCAATTAACCTTTCAATTCCATAAATAACCAAGGAAAGTCTGGATGGATGGGTATAATGAAGCTCTGGGGCATCTTGATGATAAGCTTCAAACAAGCTAAGAATGAGAGCTATAAATGGAGTTAAATAAATACTTTGACAGTGATGATAGTGGATCAAAACAGCTCATTGTGGGACTGGTATGATCTAGGCTATGCTTGATTTTAAAATACTTGGGAGATTATGAGATTCATTATGAATTAGAGATCATCCGACCTCTTCACCTTCTTGATTGTCCTAGTAGCAGCAATACCAAAATGCTTTAGTATTTTAACTACATCAAATCTCCTTATAATTTATATCATCCTACTAGTGGAATGAATCATGTTTCAAAAGATGAAGGGAAACGTCATGCAGAATGAAGCTTTGTACTTTGTTTTGCTAACACAGTCATGTAATTATTTTGATTGAATGAAATGGAAATTTGATTAACTTATATTCTATTGAATGTTAATCCTTTCTTTATCATTAATTCTATTGATACACTTTGATTAAGTTGAGTATCAATGATTAATGAGTGCATATGTTATACTAGAGTACTTAGATTAAAATATAAATTTAGAGCTAGTTAGATGAATACATATACTAGCATACTTTGATTAAAATCTAAATTTAGAGCTAGTTACCCATGTGTCTCCATAGGTTTTACTAACGCACCCAAGTATTGGATTTTTTCATTTAATACTAGTGGTGTGACCAGGAATTTATGGAATATGTGCTTACATTCCTCTTGAGGAACCTTTGCAACGTTCTTCCTATACTTTGCCCAATAGGATAAATTCTTTTTTATCCTTATGTTTGTGGACCAAGTTTCTTGAGGATTTAACAACCTGTTGACTTGGACTTCGTGTATCAAAGATCAAGTTTTGTGGCTACTTCGATCAACTTGTTGCTTCTGTCGAGCAATGTTCAGGGCAATATTTTCTGAGACGAACAATAATTTTCTATCAAGCAACATTTAGGGTAATATTTTCTGAGTCGAGCAAGCATTTCCTAAACTGAGAAATAATTTATAACTTTTTATCAAGTATCTAGAGTAGTGTATAGCACTAGTACTCCAGAAAAATGAACACCGAAAATGGAAAGAAACTGAAGATTTTATCAATATTGGAAGCTAAAAACTGATTACAATATCATTGATAATACTTTCTAAGATGCTCTGCATGCCATGGGTTTTTGAATTCTTCACCTTCTAAGGTTTCAATTCGATAGGTTCTAGGTCGGATTACTACTAAAATATGGTAGGGTCTATGTCAATTGGCCTCAAGCTTATTATTTTTCTACAGCACATAATCTCCTTCCTTCAAGTTGGTCATTTTCATCCTTTTATTGTAAAAATGGGTTGTTCTTTGCTGATAAGACACATTGTGCAGGGTAGCGTCTTCTCTTACTTCTTCCATCATGTTTAGATCCAACCTTCTCATTTGGTCACTTACATGAGAGTTAAAGTTTAAAACTTCATGGGATGGTAAGCCTAGCTCGGCAGGAATGACAGCTTCAGTCCCAAATGCAAACATATATGGGGATTATCCAGTTATTGTTCAGGGTGTTGTTCGATATACCCACGAGATAGAGTTTATTTTGTTTATCCAATTTCCCTTGGCATCATCAAGCCTTTTCTTCAACCCATTAATCAAGGTTATGTTCGTAACTTCATTTTGTCCATTGCTCTGAGGATGTCCTGGAGAAGAATGCCATTTTTTAACATTGGACTGAGCATAGTAATTTGCGAATTCATCATTGTCAAACTGTGTTCCATGGTCGGTAATGAAATCATAGGGCAGACCATACCTACAAATGATGTCTTTTCATATGAATTGATAGACCTTTTCATAAGGCATATCTATCAAAGGCTCTACCTCCACCCATTTTGTAAAATAATCCACACCGACCACCAAGTATTTAAATCTTCCTCAGGTGGTTGGAAGTAGCCTGACCAAGTCTATACCCCACATGGAAAATGTCCATGGTGAAGTAATTGGAGTGAGATCATCCTGTGGCGTTTTATGAATTATGGAAAATTGCTGACATTTATCACACTTCTTGGCAAAACTTACACAGTCTGCTCGCATTGTTGGCTAGTAATACCCTTGAGTGATGATTCTTTACAGAAGTGTTCTCCCTGCTATATGAGCTCCACATGATCATTCATGCACTTCTTGAATTAGATGATTGACCTATGATGGATGCACACAGCGCTGCAAATTGATTGTTAGTCCTCTCATGTACAAAACACCATTATCTAATACATACCGAGCTGCTTTGTATTTTAACTTTTTTGCTTCCACCATATTTATTGGTAGAGTTCCTTATTTAACATATGCTTTGATGGGATCCATCCAGGATGGCCCCATATCTATGGTAATGAAATTAATCATCAAATATTCATCTATGCTCCTATTGGCCAAAATCTCAATGGGGATAGTTCGTCGGAGTTCAATTCTGGTAGCAGAGGCTATCCGAGCAAGGGCATCGGCTCGAGCATTTTCCAACCTTGGGATTCTATTCATTTGAACGGTTGGTAATTTTTTAGTTACTTCCATCGCCTTGGATAAATACTTGGTTGTTAATTATCCTTTGGCTCCATATAAACCCAATTTTTGGTTTACTACCAGCTGAGAGTCACTGTGTGCCATAACTTGCTCGGTACTTAATGAGTTGGATAAACTTAGACCCGCAATAAGAGCTTCGTACTCTGCTTTCTTATTTGAAGCCTGGAATTAAAAACGTAGTGCATACTCATTATCAATACCACTAGGAGTGTTAAGTATTATACATGCTCCATTGTTGGTTGAACAAGATGACCCACCAACATATAAGTTCTATATGGGGACATTATTATCGAATGCTTGATATGTCAAACTCCAATAGTGGAATATTTTTCTCTTTGCTTCTTCATACTTCCTAGTCATCTCCAGTGTTCGAGAAGAGGAGTCTAGTAGGTTTGCAATCACTTCTTCCGAAGAAAGTTTTCGGGAGCTTTCTTGGTAATATTACTTTTTCATGATTCTTATTCTATCTGCTCACTTTGTTGCTCACGGACCTCAAAGTAAGTGAATTTTGTAATGAAATCTTCTACTGCTTGGCCTTTTAGAGAATACCTTAGCTCATATATCATATCATACTCCCCCAATTCCACAGCCTAGTACATTAATGTACCAGATTTCTCTAGTTCATGCAAAGCCTACCTTAGAGGCATATCAGTGTAAACTATGATTATATGGGCTTGGAAATAGGGCTTCATGCATCTAGATGCTTCAATAAATGCAAATACCAATTTCTCTAAGTGAGGGTATCTGATTTCTACTCCTAAAAAATCTTTACTGATATAATAGACGGGTTTTTGAACTCCATTCTCTTCTCGAATCAATGTGAAACTCACAACTGACTCAGAGATAGCTAAATAGCGGTACAATTTTTCACCTGTGATTGGTCGGGAAAGAAATGGAGGTGACCCAAAATACTTTTTCAACTCCTCAAAATATTTTTCACATTCTTCATTCCATTCAAAGCTCTTTCTGAGCACTTTGAAGAATGACAGACATCTATCTGTAGCTCGAGACACGAATATATTCAAGGCTACTACTCGTCTGGTCAATCTTTGCATGTCCTTCTTACAAGTTGGAGATTGCACTTTAATTAGTTCATTGATCTTGTTTGGGTTTGCTTCGATTCCCCTTTGGTTTACTATGTACCCGAGGAACATTCCCTTTTGCATTCCAAAAATGAATTTGGTCAGATTTACCATCATCTGGTGCATCTCAAGTTAATCAAAACTCTGGCTGGGGTTGGCAATGTGATCAGATGCCTTTTTGCCCTTTGTAAGCATATAATCAAAGTAGACTTCCATATTCTTACCTATCTGTTCCTCGAACACCTTATTGACCAGCCGTTGATAAGTAGCAGCTGCATTTTTCAAACCAAAAGGCATAACATTATAACAGTATGTTCCTCGGGGAGTGATGAAAGAAGTGATTTCCATGTCCTCGAGTTTTATTTTTATCTGGTTATAACCAGAATAAGCATCCATAAAGCTGAGAAGCTCATGTCCTGATATTGCATCCACGAGTTGATCTATTTGAGGCAAAGGAAAATGATCCTTTGGACATGCTTTATTTAAATTTGTGAAGTATCCACACATTCTCCACTTGTTGTTTTTCTTTGTGACCATAACTACATTGGCCAACCAGCCTGGGTATTTCACTTCATTAATAAAAGATTCTTTCTGAAGTTTTTTAACTTCTTCTTGTATGGCTTGATTCTTCTCAGGACTGGACACTCTTTGCCTTCATTTGACTAGTTTAACTTATTTGTTTACGTTGAGCTGATGACAAAGGAAATTGGGATCTATCGCAGGCATGTCTTCATAACTCCAAGTAAACACATGCTTTCTCTTTTTAAGGAATCTCACCAGTATTATTTAATAATAGGATCTAATGTTGTTCCTATTTGGGTGATGCGCTCCGGTTTATCATCATCTAACATAATGCTTTCAGTTTCTTCGATAATATGTCCCTTTACCAACTCTTTTTTCTCTCTTGGATCTACGGTTTCTACCTCATATTCTTCATCAAGTTTAGGAGTATCCACTTGGTAGGTAGTGGTTTTCTTCTTTATTTCTTTCACGTCTTTTTGCTCGGCAGAAGAGTCGTAACATTCCTGAGCTACTTTCGAATCACCCTTCATAATTACCACACCAAAATTAGTAAATAATTTTAGACACTGGTGAACAGTGGATGGTACTTCTTCGAACTTCTTTAGCCCTATTATTCCCACGATTATATTATAAGTCGAATGGATGTTTTTATCCATTACAAAGAAACGAATATTCTCTGTTTGGCTAGCTGGCCAGGTGCCTATCATCACCTTCATTTTAATGGTTCCCAAAGGGAAGACTTTCTCACCTGCAAAGCCTATTAGTTGTCGATGATAAGGTTCTAATTGGCTGAGTTTAAAATCCAAATTTCTGAAACAAGGATAGAACATGATATCCACCAAGTTGCCATTGTCTACTACTACTCTAGAGACAATGATTTCTTCCTTCCTGACTTTGATTACTAATGGGTCATCGTGAGGATACAGTACTCCTGAAAGGTCATTTTTAGATAAACCAATTACTAGTTTATCTTTGTTAACCTTCCTTGGTCAATCTTCCTCTGCAAGGTTGATCCTCTGTATGTACGAGCAAGCTTGTGCCTCATGGAGGTAAGCTTTTCACTTTGTTGTATGATCTCCTCCTCTTACGTCTCCACCTAAAATCATTTGGAATCAAAAGAACCAAAATTTCTATAGAATACCTCATGTTCTGGTTATCGAGGCATTTTAGGGAGATCAACATCATCATCCTGATCATTTTCATGTGTTCTTTTCTTACCCTCTCTAGGCTTGCAAGGAGATTTTGATCTACGCCGAACTCCTTCGTTACTCTACCGATCAATGTACTAATTCAACTTTCCTCTTTGGATGAGAGTTTCAATCTCATTTTGAAGAGCTATGAAATGTTCCGTCGTGTGACCATGATCCCTATAAATTCGCAATACTAAGTTTTGTCTCTCTTGGTCAGGGAACTTCTCAACTAATCAGGCCAACGCACATCTTTACTATGCTGGATTTCTTCCAAAGCATGATGAATTCCCATGGCTAACAGATTATAGTCATTGTACTTCTTGAGTCGCTCCAAAACTCCTTTCTGTTTTGATTCCATATATTCTATGGGGTCTTTGTGATTTTTCCTATCATTTTTGCCATCAACTCTTTTGCTCGAGCTACACTTGGTTGCCATTGCCTCCTAGACATTCATGATCTTTGTTGCTTTAGCCATAAATTCATCCATTGTCTTTAGAGGATCCTTATCAAGAGTGTAATATAGTTTTTTGGGGAGAAATCCACTCATGAGGGTAGCTATTACAATATTCTGCTCATAATCTACTACTTCTAGTTTCTCGATATTAAAACGAGTGATGTAATCCCTGGTGCTCTCTCCTTCTTTTTGTCTCACACTAAGTAAGTGTGCCACCCTGTTCACACGCTTTGCTCCAAAGAAAAGTATGCTAATGAATAGCTCAGCCAGTTGGTTGAAGGTAGAAATTTGTCCCCGGGGAACACCATTGTACCAGATTTGGGGAGATCCAGTAATGGTTCTAGAAAATTCTCTTCACCTCATTTCATCGGAGATGGCATAAATATGAGTAGTTTCCAAGTATTATTGTATATGGAGGACTAGATCAATTTTTTTTATCATATTTGGCAATTACTACTGGAGCCTTGAACTTTACTGGAGTACGAAAATCCATAATTGCTTCCACAAATGGAGACACTTTTACAAAACTTCTTTATAGTGGGGTTCTTGTCTTCACCATTTCTCCTAATCTGTCTTCCAATATTTGTATGGATCCTTTCCATACATCATTGGCAGCATCGGATTTATATGTTACAACTTTATTAATTGTTGAACTTTCTTCCTAGAGTCGTTGCTCGGTCCGAGTAACAGTTCGTCGGGCATTTAATCTAGATTTAGACGTGATTTCCCTTTAATCAGATAGTCGTCTGGTATTACTAGATCTTTCCCTATGAACAATTATAATCACCCTGGGTCCCAAATGATCATAGGGAGATGCACGACTTAATATTTCTAAGGCGTTTGGACTTTCTAGAGAATAAAACTGCGTATGAAAAGATTCTGATGTCCTGAGTAATGAAGTTGACCTTGCATGGTTGGAGGCATATCTTGCTGATATTGAGTGGCTACGCCGATCACCTATTGGTGGGGGTGGTAGCATATTTCCTTGAGTAGATAAAGCAGGTGCTCCAGCTATAAGGGTTTGTGAAAGTTACCTGATAGTATCTTGCATGGCCTCTTGGCCTCTTGCAAGACTTTCCAGAATCTCGGTTGAATCATTTACAGATGGAGGAGCAGATGGAACAAGCAGAATACTTTTGTTCCTAAGACTTCATTTAGTAATTTTAGCCATTTAGATGTTTGATTGAATGAGATTGATTAGAAATATCATTCCCACAAACGGTGCCAATCTGTTGATGTAAAAAACTAGACTAGGCTAATTAATTGATCACATATAAATAAAAATAAGAGACAGTAGATTTTTAAAGTGGTTCGGCTTAAGGGAAGATATTATGTCCACTGTTGTATATTTTCTTGGTATTGTTCAATTGCCTCTTTTTTCATGTCTCCATGTATGTAGGGTTTATAATGTATTTATATCCCCCAGGGGGTGTACAAGAGCTGGAATATTAAATTATGGAATATTTTTATATCATAGACATTTACATTTGTACAATCATTAATGTATACAACTGTTGATGTTTGCATATCATATTTGCTCGGCATCCCTGATGTTGGTCGTCATCCCTGGCGTTGGTCGGTATTCCATCCTTAATGACTGGGATTAATCTCCCATTGTATAACATGTGTCAGTATCTGAATGGTCCATGTAGATGTATAATTTTGTGTATCAACACCTGGCATCCTTTTTCTATCTAGGTAGTTCAGAAATTTAACCATGTAAAATATTGTGGGTAAGCTATATATAGAGTAACAAAAATATAATGAGTATATTCTAAATCTCTAAAATCTGAATGATCAAAACACAAAATGTATGATCTTAATATCAACATGGTATTACTTCACATCAGTACGTTTTCAAAATTAACTAAGAACACTATGAATGGATTTGGCCAATTTTCACCGAGAACACTCTTAAGATATAGCTCCCTTTTCCAGTACATTGTGTCGAATGAACCTCTGTAAACATGTCGTGTTTTATAAACATAAAAAACTCGTGAATTAGTAATTTTAAATTAAAATGTCTAGCTATCAATTAACATATATTGGTCTCAAACATACAATTTCAAGATACATTATCAAAAATGATAATAAAACTAATATACATTGGTATCGAACTAATATACATTTTCACTTTTCTTGCAGGCGGCGCGAGTCATTCTCAAACACCTTTTTTATGTCTTGTTTTTTAACAATTTTTATATCTCGATAAATTTCTTGTTTCCCAAACTATAGAACATATAAAAACAATGGAAATTACCATGAGCTTATTGAATTTCTCTTGCCGTTGACGACCCGAGAATAGAGACGCATCCCAACGATGAGCAGGCTGTAATATTCTAGAATGCATTGAACAAAAATACAAAAGTAATAGAAAAGGTTGGTGAACTACGAAAAAAATTCGATAAACTACAATGTAATTCAAAAGAAATGTCAAGGAAATAAGTAGATGGACATTAATGATATCTATATATATATATATATGGAAGAAATATTAAACTCGAGTGATCATCTGGTCTGAATAGCAACAATATATTTCCCCTAAATTACAACTTTTTAATTGGGATTGCATAAACAAATAAAAATAAACTCAAATACATCATCTTAAATTGGTTACGAAATTTGAAAATAAAATGATTAAAGTATATGATTATAAGAACTTACATACTCAATGCCATATATAATACAGAACGAACGCCCCAAATTGATAAGTAATACAAAAGAGGTTTATTTTTTAATACTAAAAGAGAAAAGTTGTAAATGAGATCATTGAATTCGAAGACCACCCATGGACAAACTGAAGCTCTTTGACCAAATGGAGATACATTGAATTAGAAGCTATTTTGTGCCCATCCTAATGTACAAAAATCTCACAAATAGTTCTCAAACATTAATAATGAAAACATTGAGCCCGTTATCAGTAAATTAAATAAAGTAAAACCTAATAGAGCGCAATTTCTATCAACGCAACAATCCTTTGTGTAGTTTTTTACTTCACAAAAAGAAATGTAAAATCAATGGATCTTTATATTTACATATCTAAAACCTTTGTTAACATTTTCATAACTTAACGACAAATCAAACAAAACAAAAGATCGACAATCACAATAAAATAACCTAATAATATAGTGAAATATGATACTGAGTAATTCAAGTGTATATACCAAAAGTGGCAAGGATTGTTCAGTGAGTTATAAGAAAATATCTTCCAAACCCTAGGTCGTGATTCTTCCAAACCCTAGGTTTACAATTTGTAGAAGGGGAAGAGGTCACCATTAAAAGAAGAGGAGAGGTTGCGATTTGGAGAAGGGGAAGAAGAAGAAGTCATGTTTTGGAGAAGGGGAGAAGGTCACGATTTGGACAAGAGGAAAAGGAAAAGGTCTAATTTGGAGAGAACGTGTGTATAGCCTGGGAAATTCTTTGGGTTGGGAAAATTAATCCTTTTTTTAAGAAAAAAAATTACTTTTAAAATATTAAACTAATATTAGTAACACTTATCTAGCATTACTAACGGTAATGTAATGTTAGAAATAGTAATGGTATAATAATGTTAGTAATACCAACAATAGTCTGTTACTAAAGGAGTGTTTTGGTGTAATGCATTGATATAAAATTAACTAAAAATGGAAATCCCAATGGGTTGGCTAGGTGGTTGATTATTCATTACTGAGGGAATTGCACCCCCAATGTCACGATATTTATTTGAAAACATTATTTGAGCAGTGGGAATAGTCTGAGGTGCGCACAAGCTAGCCCAGGATGGATAACCCTTGACAAAAAAAAACTAAAAATGGCATGATTCATTAGATATAAGATTCACTTGAAATTTACATATAACACTATCCATACTCATTATTTTTAGGGCATTTCACTCAATTATAAAATATCCTGATTACATTCTTTGGATAAAATTTAGTGAAAGTTACTTTGTTTATGTGACCCGCGATCTCTACACCCAAAATGTATTTAACTATTTTCTTTGTTTATGAAACCTGCAACCTCTATATCCATAATGTATTTAACTATTTGCCTATTAAAGGAAAGCCAATAATATTACTTTTGAACTATTAACTAATTTTTAAATACAATATGACAAGGAAGGGGTTATACTGATTCACTTGTGTTCTAGGCTAAACACACAAATTCACTTTTTACTAGATTTTATCTTAATCTAAATTAAAGTGAACATACAATATAAATTTTGAAGCCAAATTCCAAACCAAATCTCCAAACTAAAGAGGAAGAAGAAGAAATAAAGAAAATATATTTTTTGGGCAAGACCTTTAATTCAACAATGTTTAAGATAAGATAGACACTAAACGACTTACACACTACTTAGATATCCATTAAGTATAACGTGGTAGACTCTTCAAATCTTCAACAAAAAAAGATGTAGTCCAACATCGTCCATAGGAAGAAGATCTTGCCTTGATATCCACTGATCAGTCTACAGAATCATAATTCCGTTCTTCTTCATCATTTGTAGAGCCTCGAATCCATAAATCAATAATAAAGAAAAACTCTATAAGGGTTTTAGAACAATGAGTGTGTTCTTCTTGATTTGGAAGAGTGATCTTCAAGTATCCAAGGGGGTTGGATGAAAAATTAATAGAGTTTAATCATGAATTTAAAAAGGCTTGTTGAAAAGTCTAATCTTGCATCTCTATTTATAAGAAAAGTTGTTACAATGATATATGGCTTAAAGATTTAGAAAGATTTAAAGAAAAATCAAAAACACGCTTACTCGTTCGAACGAACTGCCACCTAGTTCGAACAATGTACTTTATCTTGTTCTAGCGATTTCTAATGAAACTTCGAACGACATTCCATAGAGAACCCAAAAGACGATGTTCTATATCTCATTTAAATACGGGAACCTGGTTCTATCAACGCACGCAACTCGTTCAAACGATATTTCAATCTCATTCTAATGAGTTAGCAAGTTTTTTAAAAATCCTTTAATAATAATTTCATAAACATTTTGAAAACGTTAAAATACAAACTCTTTTAAAACAACCCGTGAACATCTAAATCTTTACCAAACTTCCTCATAACTCTTCTTAGGTAAAGTTGTATTAAATGATCTTTAACTTTGAAAATGCCTCTCAAGTTTCTTCTCTTTGAATACTTGAGAATGGTCATGAAGGTGATGTGGGGTGTAACGATATAAGACAAATCAATGCATGATTCTACAATTCCTAATTTCAAACCCCTCTTAATCTATTACATAGATCTATGGATGTTTTTATCGATGATGCATGGATTGTTACCCTAAACTCAAGCTAATATGATGTTTGGGTTGGATTTAGATTGATTATCATCATCATATGAATGAGAAGATTGGGGTTTTAGATTATATTGATCTATCTCAATTGGACGCGTTATTGTCAGGTATGGATTTTGAATGGATCGTGAAGTTCACTCGATTAGATCTATTTGAATGGACTTTGGGCTTGTCGTTGGATGATTTAAAATAGAGGTTTTATATTTTCAAACATCATACACATGGCATTTAATAGTCGGGGAATTTATTTTCAACAGAGTTGAATCGATTTTGTGCGGCTCAGATTTAAGCCCTTTCATCATCATCCTTTGAGTATTCTTCCTCACTAAGAGGATGGGTCCTTCCCCTTTCCTAATCATCATCTTAGATAAGAGAGCTTCAAGTTATATTTGGTTGGGGAATTCCCTATTGACCTTTGATGTCCCCTTCTATTGTTGGATATCCTACATTTTTCTTGATCTCCATCTCCGTAAAGAATTTCATGTCAGATCGAGTTGTATGGTTTTTTTGGGAGATGGAGTTTGTTTGGGTTCGTATTGAGTGTTTGAATATTTAGATTCATCCCTCTCTGCGAGTGCGCTTGAGATCTAAATAGAATGATTTATATAAGTAAATGTACACCAAACACAAATACAATTTTTTATTTTTAACCTAACATGTGGGTGATAAAATAGATAAGGTAAATCTTGCAATCAACAAAGGCAAAGTTTGAGGAAAAATACCTTATGGGAAAAAAACTTTTCTTTCAGCACTTTATAAATAATACAAGAAAGTTTATTTACAATACTACTTGATATAAACCACAAGTATAATGCGCTAGCCTTCACAAATCTCTAAAACATACTTCTTGTCTCCAAGTAGTCCACAGGTGGCATTCGACCCTGGGTATTCACAAATAGGCCCTTGTCTTCAGCAGTGATCCCTCGAGTATCACAAGGTCAGTAATAAAGATGATCTTTCTAAATGATTAGTGTATGTAAGGATAAAAAAGTATCTAGGTCTTAAAAGGATTGACACAAATTTATATGGGGATGAGTTTTGTGAATCAAAAGTGTCTTCTAAACATAAAACTATGAAATTTTGTTACAATAGGTATGCATAAGTTATTCTAGTAAAAGTCTTAGAAAAAATAAACATGAAACAGGTATTTATAAAGTGAACATAAATTTTGAGGGTGCGTCACTCGTTCAAACAAAATAAGCATCATTCGAAAAGAATAGCATCTCGTTAGAACAACAACGAGGCTATTACAACAAAAACACTATCTCATTTGAACGAGCTTCAGACAATTCCAAACAGTATGCCATTGTTTAATATGTAACAATTTTATCGAATAAATGATTTTTTAAATTCGGGCAATGGTTCTTACATGGACAACGTTTTACTATCTTATTTTTCACATTTCATTTTTAAAGAAAAATTGAGAAAAAAATACTATGATGGGCATGTGACAGGTAAGTCTAATACCCAGATAAGTTAGTGCTTGTGTGCATTAAATGAGACAAGGAGTTAAATATTAGCAAGTTGTCATCAAATCGTATCTTAATGACTCCACACATTATAAAGCACATAAATGCAATGATGTCACATCTCAAAACAATACAAAATAGCGACCTAGATTTGCAATGAGTGGGTGACTCGGACATCTTTAATGTTCATCCATATAAGATGTAAACTCTTTTTGGATGTTTTAAAAAAAATTATCAAAAATTAAATCTTTTTATCTTTTTCATTTTTTCTTGAAAGCCAAAAATACTTTTGTAATTTTCAAAATTTCTCATGAAAATAAAAAATCTTTTTGGATTTTTTAAAAAACATATCAAAATAAAAAAATATAAGTACAATGATAGTACACACTATCAATATGGATATAGTATATGAGCTTGAAAACACCCTATTCTAGTAACAAGTGATAACCTTAATCATTAGGACTGGAGGAGTTTTCCAAAGGAGATGACATCCAATGATCCATCAATTGTTGTGAAGTCTTGACTAAATATTCAACCTTCTCTCGAAAACTCAGAAAAATATCTCAAGTGATGTGCCCAAGTATGTGAAGTAACATGTGTGGGAGTTCATGTGGGAACTTGTGTAGGAGAAAATCGGGGAACATAATTATAAGACACTCTCCCTAGTTTAAAATTAAACTCTCTAAAGTGACCTCTTTGTTTGCAATGGGAACAAACATACATGGGCTTCGGTCTACCTTTCTCAAAATGTTTAGGATGAGCTCCCCTAGGTGGGTTCGATCGAGGGCCATAAGGATTTGAAATAAACTCGGGAATCGGCTCGGGTGCGGCATGAGAAGTGGATGCACCATTATAACCTATTCATTTCCTTTCGATGTTACCTAAAGCGGGATCGAGGAGAATCTTTCCAACCTTATTATATATGTCCTCTAAAGTGACCTTGACCTCCAGGGCACATTCGAGATCTCTCTTGAGTTGGGATAAATGAGCTACAAGTTTATCACGAGTCTTCAATAAACATTGAAGATCACCTGTAAGACTAGCCACAGTGTTGGTCAAATCGGTCTTTTCTTGGACTAAAATGACTAACTACCCACATAAAGAAATCTTCACCTTATCAAGTTGACTCACTAATACCTCACCCTCTCTCAAAACTTTCACCTCCTTCTCCAAATCTAACACCCTGAGAGACAAATACTTATGAACCTGTCTCGTTTTCAAAATCTCTATGTAAAGATCACAAAATGCCTTTTGGAGAACACCTTATCCCTCACTTAAACTCTCATCCTCACACTCACTATCTCTTGAATGAATCAAAACATCATCAAGGCTCTCACGTTTAGATATGTCCTCATCGGTGTGGGGCAAACAAAAAGTGCTAACGTGACTAGCCACAAATGCAACACACGATTTATGTGGTGATTCTCCCCCTGAATCAACCGACGCGAGGTCTATATCACTAGGAGTGGCTTTATTTTCAACATTCTTCACCTTTATCTTTATCCTAGTATGACACTCATGTGCCTTATGCACTTTACCCTCACATACTCATTCCTTCATTTTTATTTTTATTTTTCTCAAAAATCTTTTCTTTGGAAAATCTGAGAAACCTTTTGAATTTTTTTGCAAAAGGGCCAAGTCAAAAAAATTTAATATCAACCTTAAATTTAGACTCATAAACTCTCTCTTTATTCTTTTTCTTAGTTTGAGTCTGTAAATAAATCCTTATTTCCTTAGGTTTAATGGTTTTAGGGAACATATATGTCACACCACAAACCCAAAGTCTATTCTCATTATTTCATTTATAATAATTAAATCATAATCTTTAGTGCATTTGGAAAATAATTCAATTATCAATATTATCATGCATAATGTACATAATGCACATAATATTGTTCTTGTGCCATAACGAAATCAACATCAAAATCATAATTAGAGATTATACAATATTGTGATTAACTACGATTAAATTTTACAATCATCCAATCAATTCATGTTAACTCAATATATACCATGTGTGGGTGTAGTAAAATCCTCCGTGTGATAATAAAAAAAATCCCTCTATTTAAACCCAAGCTCTTTCTAACTGTACAGCACTCAAAATCACCGATCATATGATATCCTAGCTAGCAGCATACAAACCTGGAATTTATTAAAATATAAATTGTAAGCATTAAGATTAGTGAGGTACTCCTTCGCTGCAAGGAAATGACAGTCCTATATCGAATATGTGGATAAAAAAATCCAAACAATCCTGCCCATTGGCAATAACAAATCCTGGATCATAAGACCCAAACAATCATGTTCGTTGGCAATAACAAATCCTAGATCATAAGACCCAAACAACAATCCTGCCCGTTGGCAATAGCAAATCCTGGATCATAAGATTCAAACAATCCTGGATATTTGAATAGCAAAACAAATCATGAACACTAAAGTATTCAAAAAAATCCTTCTCTTAGAGCTATATTCATATATCTGTGTATATGAAACAATCATAAGTACACTCACTTGGAATTTAACTTGCTTTTTCCTTATCTTTGTCCGGTATTTGTTCATCAGCTCTTCTTCCCTACTATCATTCTTACAATATTAGTATCATCAAAAGAATATTAAAAATTCTAAGAACGACTTAAACATAACTCAATCCATAAGCATCATAATCACATAAGCTAATCATGATTTAAACATAATTTATTATAATTATATTCGGGTTGTCACAATATCTATCTCATACGTTTGAAGATCTCCTACAAGTTCTTCTAACCTTAGAGTGTCTAGGATCCCTAACAAATTATTGAAGGTGGCCTTAGGAATAAAGCCAGCAGGGAGTGACTGTAACAACCCGTGACTTTGGAGACTGAGAAATTAAATTTTGGGGAAAATAAAATTTAATTAAATTGTAGAATTTTAAAATATGGAATTGAGGTCCAAAAATAGAGAAAATTTCAAAGTATTTCGGATGCCATCGATCTCAGAAGGGTCGAGATAGTCAAAATGACTATCATTGGGTTTTATTTCGGCTCTGGAATATTTTTAATTCAGTTTGACTCGAATTGGAGTAAACGAGTCATTTAAAGTGTGTATTAACATTTAAAATTGGGACTTATGATTTAAGGTTTAAGAGGCTTACGGATCAAGCCTTCTCATTTGAGAGAAAGAGAGAAAAAGCCCTAGAGGGAGAAAGGACAGATAAAGAAGAAGAAAGTAAGAGAGAGAGGAGAAAAAGCATGGGAACTCCGGCCAAAACGCGACATCGAGGACGATCAAATCTCTACAAAATTAAGGCAAGTTTTTAATCTTGATATATAAGTCATTTATGTATTTGATTTCATAATTTGTGAGTAAAAGAAATGTATTTTGGGTAAAAAAATCCAAAACCTAGATTTTTGGGTTTAAATCTTGAAATCGATGTTTAAATATGGGTTTAATAGTGTAAAAATGGTTGGGATCAACTTTGGGTTGATTTATTGGCTTAGAATCATGATTTGATGAAGGTTTGGGGGTTAGATTAGAAATTTTAGGGTTTAAAATTCGTGGGTTTCTATGAAGAAGAAGAACCCTTCAAATTCTGTAGACCCGAATCGATTCGGCTTAAGCAAATTGGCAGGTCTGCATTGACCGAATCGATTCAGACCCAAGGCAAATCGATTCGGTCGGAGACAGAAGCCCAGGTCTTTGGACCCGAATCGATTCGCCTTGGAGGCCGAATCGATTCGAAAATAGGGCATTTTGAGGAATTTTCTCTAGAAGGATTTCTAACCCTTTTTGGTTGGGTTTATTCATTTGCGACTTCTCTTATGATGTAAGAGATATGTTTTGGATATTTATAAGGGGGTTTCTCACTTATTATGATTATGGGGATTTCTTTAAATAGTTTAAGGAAAGTATATGTTTACATGTATGGATTGGAGTTGTGTGTGTTTATGGAGATGGTGGGAAACCTCATTGGGGTTGGAAATCCTAATTATTAATCAAAAGTGAATATAGATATGATCGAAGGTTAAGAACTCTTAGAGTGAGAGTTGCGAGGGTATATTGGGAATTTATGGGCCGATATTCTTGTTGAATCCTTATAGTGATAGGATTCTATTAAGTTATAATTGGGGACTAACGAGAGAGAGGGGTTACGTATCCTTATAAATGTTTAAATTAAGGAACAATTGGTAATGCGATAGGAGTAAGGGTCCATAAGAACAATTTAACCCTAGGCAAAATTGGGAACGATTGGATCCTACTATCAACTAGAATAAGCGGTAGTATAATTCTAGTCAGGATAGTTTATACATGATTGTGTGGAAGTAACAATTGGGATTCACATATTTGAAATGAAGTTGGGATAAGCTGAGGTTTATAGACTATTAGTCATGTATATGCCAATGGTCAAATAGTACTAGAGATATTTATGTACTTTAGAATATAGATGAGATGTGTAGTGATGGTTTCCTACACTAAACTTTGGGGGATAACCCAAATGTTGAATAATAAATATATATTTTTGGGAGACTATTCATCATAGGAAAATGGATGAATATACTTCAAGTGAGGGATTATATTCACATATCGAGGTAAATTAAACGAGTTTGTGGTGACGGCTTGTATATTGAGGATTATGTATACCTGTAGCCGAGTTTATATATATATATATATATATATATATGTGTGTGTGTGTGTGTGTGTGTGTGTGTGTGTGTGTGTGTGTGTGGATATGTGGATATATGTATATCTGTATAGATATGAATATATGGATATATTTATGTTGTGGATATACATGGTATGAATATATGGATATATTTATGTTGTGGATATACATGGTATGAATATCTAAACCGTATGTGATGGTTTAATATTTTACCATATGATGTAATCATATGGATGTATATATATTGTGCATGTGAATGATATATATACTTATGTGGTTAAGCATACCCCGCTCATGTTATCATTGGGAAGTTTTCGCGCAGAGGGTGAGCATCTTGGCTCAAGGAGCAGGGTGTGGATATTCCCCAGGTCATAGTCGTCCAGTGTGTTATTATGTGATTTATATCTTCGGGGTGAGGCGTGGTGGTTATGTCTCGTCTCATTGACCGGTTAGGAGCTATGATCGCTTCCCGGGACGTCATGTGTGTGTGTGTATGGCCTCGATGTCAGTGATATTGAGACCGACCGTGGTCCCCAGGATGGTATGTGAGTAATGCCCTGGAAGATGATAGCATGGTGCAGTTTTATCGGCGATATATATAGCCGAGTATATTATGTGTATGACCATTATACATCATATGTAGTATGTACACTTGGATATGGGATTGGATGATTGTATATATATATATATATATATATATATATATATATATATATATATGGTTAGAATAAATACCTATATATATATTTATACATATCCTATAGGTGAAAGGATATGGAATCTTTATGGAGTAAATCTTGGATGATTATGATGTACTAGATCGATGGGGTTGATGTATCGCATTTAAGGAATATTTCGGTTACATCATCCCAAGGATATTATTGGAGATTTTAAGTTGTTTTTATATTGTAACCTAAATTTAGTAGTTGTAGTAGTATAATATTGTATGTATGGCATAATGGATCTCTAGGATCGACATTGTCAAGGAGTAGTGTAACGGGGTGGTTCCTTGTCTGGATTTTGCTTTGCGAGACACCCGACGCACGAAACGTAGTGCAGTGTTGAGATTGGAGAGAAGTTTTGTCAATAATAATTTGTATGCATGTTATTTAGTAATTAAATCATATAATTGTGTCCAAATGTATTTGGTTAACGTATTAAGAATTATAATTGAATAAATTATAAACCGGAATCCATTAAGCCTAGTATGGCATATATGTTTGAAAATAATCAAGTATGATTAGAAAGGGTTGGATTCTTGGGTATGCTAGGAAGGCAGGTATTGGGGTATAGGCTATGTCTATGGTAAGTTAGGTTGTCTTTATAGGTGCGGTAATTTAACTAAAATTTCAGGATACGAATAGGTGCACGCTGTTAGATGAGAGGTGAGTTGGGGTTTCACGAGATTACGATTCCACTTTAATTATAAAATAAGTGCATTGATATTTATTATGCACGGTTAACACACTTGCTAAATATTTTTACAACTCGGGCTCTGAACCGTTTACTTTTCTCTCCTGCATGTATATATATATATATATATATATATATATATATATATATATATATATATATATATATATATATATATATATATATATATATATATATATTACTACAGGTGTCCTATCGCATGGATGTCGGATGACCTTCTATCCAGAGTCTTGGGAGCCGTGACAGGTGCGGACTGTTGCGGGATGTAGAATGTAGTCTCTTCCCACTTCTTTAAAAATCTAGGTAGGATTCATATTGTATATCGGGTTTACACCCAAGGGATATTTATAAATGTTTATACTTATTCCATTTCAGTTATTGTACTGGCTGTGACCCGACAGCTTATTCGGGTTTATTTCTTTGTGGTATATTCAGTTGTAGTTACTCATTTCATTTTATTCTAGCATTTCATTTATCATAGTTCTTGTGTTCATCTTTCTTTTCTTTGTTAGTAGCTTATAGTGTTGGTTTGTTGTCTGTTTTATATTTTATTTAATTTTCACATCTCACTTACATGATATCAGGTAGTTAGTTTATATTATATTTGTGCCGACAGTTGGTGTTGAGATTGAGGCATCTGAAACTCCTGATTTATTATAGTATAGGGTTGGACACCCGTTATTATTTTAAGCGGGGTGTTATATATGGTATCAGAGCATCAGGTTCTAGAGTCTTTAGGATCTGTGCAGGTTTTTCTGCGTTCTTCCGTTAACGTTCTTGATATAAAGCCCTACTATTAGGATTGTTGTATTCACAACGTTTATCTTTTACTGTGAAGTGTATTCACTCGATCGATGTTCTGATAACAGTTGCTTTCGTTTCGTTTCGTTTCGTTTCGTTTCGTTTCAGACGTCGCCTAGATTATGTCGTCTAGGAAAGGACAAGATTAGAGATACAATACCCATAGAAGATTTTGGGTACACTTTAATTGGAGGTATTTGTTTTCCTCCATTCAGGCGGGAGTAAGAAAGAGAACTCTAGCAGTGATTCAGGGTGACCTATCGGTGGTTGAGTAAGAAAGTGAAATTACTCGAATGGCGAATCTTGGACTTATTAAGGTAAGTCTGAGGAGAGAGTAGTGTAGTCCTTGGGAGATTTAGATTGAGAAACCCGTCAACCTTCGTTAGGAAACCCGGTGTTGGTGACTTTTACCAACGTGAGGTAGGTGGAGTTGTCCCAATATCAGGAGTATTGCCTTCTGGGAAGAGGGAGAAAGAAATTGGAGACTCAGGTTCGTTGAGTAGGACTGAGGGATTTTTCGGTAGTCACAATCACGCTTTGTCCTTCAAAGTGGTTTGGAAGGATTTTGAGGAAGATGTTTCTCTCGTGGAGAAATAGATTAGGGATAATGATTGTCCTGGAAGAAGTAGAGGACCCTGAGTTGAGGTTCAAGGACGGGGTGAAATCATTGGATTATGGAAGTATAAGGTGGAATACATTTCTTTGGGTTTAAGTCATGCTTTGTGCGATATTGGCAACGTCGCGCGTTACGTATATTGAGCGATTAGCCGCTACGCCCCTAGGGTGTATAGAATTTCCTTGGAAGAAGGAGTGAGCAAGTACGGGCTTTGTATGGCATATTTTGAGACAATAGACCGTCTTGTAAAGAGATAGTAGAAAGTTGTACTATTATGTTCCGGAAGTGCGGAATGTCGAGGTTTGTTGAGTAGTGACTATAAGGTTATTGTCTTATGGATAGGTTAGGGCATGTAATTGTAGTGTTCCAATGAGGGAAGAACTTATTTTATGGAAAGGTGTTGATGTGATGTAGAGGAATATTTATACTTGAGAGGTTCAAGTTGGTAGATTTATGTTGAGCGGATAATTTAGCTCATAGTTGTGCTAGTTTTGAGTGCTAGGTATTGGTTAGAGTGTTGTATTTGTTGAGGCCTTGTGTCCTAAACATAAGGTGTTTGTTTGGCGTGTCGAAAGACGTGGAATTTAATTTATCATATTGTTACATAGGCCTTTGGGCAATATCTAAAATATGAAAATCTTTTATAAAACATTAACCCTGGTTCAACTAATCTCCATCCCCGACCTAGCTACACAGTAGTGTATTGGGAGGGTTCCTTGTTTGGATTTCGCTTGCGAGACCTCCCCCTCACGAAGGTGGCTAGTGTCAGGAATTGAGGAGAGTTCAACCATTGGGAATTTTTCAAACTTTTATATAGTTAATTTATAGATTATATTGGTGATATTTATATCATGATTGGAGGCTAATGGAGCCTGATTATAATTCTACGAGTGGAAGCTCGGGTAAGGGGTGTATGGGCGCCCTGGGTAGTAGTTTGCTTTAAAATCTATATGGTTCGATGTGAGAACTAGAAAGGATCGGTGTAGTGATCCCGAGGGTTAATGTAAGGACTAGATGAGATTGAGTTCCTAGGCATATCTTAAATTTCGCGGGCGAAATTTTTGTAAGTGGGGAAGTATGTAACAACCCGTGACTTTGGAGACTGAGAAATTAAATTTTTGGGAAAATAAAATTTAATTAAATTGGAGAATTTTAAAATTTGGAATTGATGTCCAAAAATAGAGAACATTTCAAAGTATTCCGCATGCCATCGATCCCGAAAGGGTCGAGATAGTCAAAATGACTATCATAGGGCTTTATTTCAGCTCCGGAATATTTTTAATTCAGTTTGACTCGAATTGGAATAAACGAGTCATTTAAAGCGTGTATTAACATTTAAAATTGGGACTTATATTTTAAGGTTTAAGAGGCTTACGGATCAAGCCTTCTCATTTGAGAGAAAGAGAGAAAAAGCCCTAGAGGGAGAAAGAAGAGAGAAAGAAGAAGAAAGGAAGAGAGAGAGGAGAAAAAGCTTGGGAACTCCGGCCAAAACGCGACATCGAGGACGATCCAACCTTTACAAAATCGAGGCAAGTGTTTAATCTTTCTAAATAAGTCATTTGTGTATTTGATTTCATAATTTGTGGGTAGAAGAAATGGATTTTGGGTAAAAAATTTCAAAACCTAGATTTTGGGGTTTAAATCTTGAAATTAATGTTTAAATATGGGTTTAATAGTGTAAAAATGGTTGGAATCAACTTTGGGTTGATTTATTGGTTTAGAATCATGATTTAATGAAGGTTTGGGGGTTAGATTAGAAATTTTAGGGTTTAAAATTCGTGGGTTTCTATGAAGAAGAAAAACCCTTCAAATTCTGCAGACCCGAATCGATTCGCCCCTTAAGAGAATCGATTCGGCTTAGGAAAATTGGCAGGTCTGCATTGAACGAATCGATTAGGACCCAAGGAGAATCTATTCGGCCTGAGACAGAAGCCTAGGTCTTTGGACCCGAATCGATTCGCCTTGGAGGCCGAATCGATTCGGAAACAGGGTATTTTGAGGAATTTTCTCTAAAAGGATTTCTAACCCTTTTTGGTTGGGTTTATTGATTTGGTGCTTTCTCTTATGATGTAAGAGATATGTTTTGGAGACTTATAAGGGGGTTTCTCACTTATTATGATTATGGGGGTTTCTTTAAATATTTTAAGGAAGGTATATGTTTACATGTATGCATTGGAGTTGTGTGTGTTTATGGAGATGGTGGGAAACCTCATTGGGGTTGGAAATCCTAATTATTAATCAAAAGTGAATGTGGATATGATGGGAGGTTAAGAACTCTTAGAAAGAGTTGCGAGGGTATATTGGGAATTTATAGGCCGATATTCTTGTTGAATCCTTAAAGCGATAGGATTCTATTAAGTTATAATTGGGAACTAACGAGAGAGAGGGTTTACGTATCCTTAGAAATGTTTAAATTAAGGAACAATTGGTAATGCGATAGGAGTAAGGGTCCATAAGAACAATTTAACCCTAGGCAAAATTGGGAACGATTGGATCGTACTATCAACTAGAATAAGCGGTAGTATAATTCTAGTCAGGATAGTTTATACATGATTGTGTGGAAGTAACAATTGGGATTCCCATATGTGAAATGAAGTTGGGATAAGCTGAGGTTTATAGACTATTAGTCATGTATATGTCAATGGTCAAATAGTACTAGAGATATTTATGTACTTTCGAATATAGATGAGATGTGTAGTGATGGTTTCCTACACTAAACTTTAGGTGATAACCCAAATGTTGAATAATAAATATATATTTTTGGGAGACTATTCATCATAGGAAAATGGATGAATATACTTCAAGTGAGGGATTATATTCACATATCGAGGTAAATTAAATGAGTTTGTGGTGACGGCTTGTATATTGAGGATTATGTATACCTATAGCCGAGTTTATATATATATATATATATATATATATATATATATATATATGTGTGTGTGTGTGTGTGTGTGTGTGTGTGTGTGTGTGTGTGTGTGTGTGGATATGTGGATATATGTATATCTGTATAGATATGAATATATGGATATATTTATGTTGTGGATATACATGGTATGAATAACTAAATCGTATGTGATGGTTTAATGTTTTATCATATGATGTAATCATATGAATGTATATATATTGTGCATGTGAATGATATATATACTTATGTGGTCAAGCATACCCCGCTCATGCTATCATTGGGATGTTTTCGTGCAGAGGGTGAGCATCCTGGCCCAAGGAGCAGGGTGTGGATATTCCCCAGGTCATAGTCGTCCAGTGTGTTATTATGTGATTTATATTTTCGGGGTGAGGCGTGGTGGGTATGTCTCGGCTCATTGACAGGTTAGGAGCTATGACCGCTTCTCGGGACGTCGTGTGTGTGTGTATGGCCCCGATGTCAGTGATATTGAGACCGACCGTGGTCCCTAGGATGGTATGTGAGTAATGCCCTGGAAGATGATAGCATGGTGCAGTTTTATCGGCGATATATATAGCTGGGTATATTATGTGTATGGCCATTGTACATCATATGTAGTATGTACACTTGGCTATGGGAATGGATGATTATACATATATATATATATATATATATATATATATATATATATATATATATATATATATATATATATGCTTAGAATAAATACCTATATATATATATATTTATATATATCCTATAGGTGAAAGGATATGGAATCTTTATGGAGTACATCTTGGAAGATCATGATGTACTAGATCAATGGGGGTTGATGTATCGCATTTAAGGAATATTTCGGTTACATCATCCCAAGGATATTTTTGGAGACTTTAATTGTTTTTATATTGTAACCTAAATTTAGTAGTTATAGTAGTATAATATTGTATGTATGGGATAATGGATCTCTAGGATCGACATTGTCAAAGAGTAGTGTAATGGGGTGGTTCCTTGTTTGGATTTGGCTTTGCGAGACACCCCACGCACGAAACGTAGTAGTTTGTTGAGATTGGAGAGAAGTTTTGTCAATAATAATTTGGATGCATGTTATTTAGTAATTAAATCATATAATTAAACCCATATGTATATGGTTAACGTATTAAGAATTATAATTTAATAAATTATAAACCGGAATCCATTAAGCCTAGTATGGCATATATGTTTGAAAATAATCAAGTATGATTAGAAAGCGTTGGATTCTTGGGTATTCTAGGAAGGCAGGTATTGGGGGTATAGGCTATGCCTATGGTAAGTTTGGTTGTCCTCATAGGTGGGGTAATTTAACTAATATTTCAGGACGCGAATAGGTGCGCGCTGTTAGATGAGAGGTGAGTTGGGGTTTCACGAGAGTGCGATTCCACTTTAATTATGAAATAAGTGCATTGATATTTATTATGCCCGGTTAACAAACTTTCTAAATATTTTTACAACTCGGGATCTGACCCGTTTACTTTTCTCTCCTGCTTGTATATATATATATTACTACAGGTGTCCTACCGCATGGATGCCGGATGACCTTCTATCCAGAGTCTTGGGAGCCGTGATAGGTGCGGACTATTACGGGATGTAGAATGTAGTCTATTTCCACTTCTTCAAAAATCTAGGTATGATTCATATTGTATATCGGGTTTACACCCAAGGGATATTTATAAATGTTTATACTTATTCCATTTCAGTTATTGTACTGGCTGTCACCCGACAGCTTATTCGGGTTTATTTCTTTGTGGTATATTCGGTTATAGTTACTCATTTCATTTTATTCTAGCATTTCATTTATCATAGTTCTTGTATGCATCTTTCTTTTCTTTGTTAGTAGCTTATAGTGTTGGTTTGTTGTCTGTTTTATATTTTATTTAATTTTAACATCTCGCTTACATGATATCGGGTAATTAGTCTATATTATATTTTAACCGATAGTTGGTGTTGAGACTGAGCCATCTGAAACTCCTGATTTATTATAGTATAAGGCTGGCCACCCATTATTATTTTAAGCGGGGTGTTACAGTGACCTCAAAATCTTTTTCACAGCTCTCATCTCCAGAATTTTCTCACCCAATTTAAAACCATAATTAGCAATGCCCAATAAATGTGAATAAAACTCATCGAATGACTTGGGCTCCATCATAGTGATGGTCTCAAATTGGGTGCTCAAAATTTGAAGCTCTGATAATTTTACAGCATTGGTACCCTCGTGAGTGAGATGGAGGGTATTCTATGCTTCCTTAGACATAGTGCACATCATTATGCGATGGAACTCATCAGGGGTGACGACTACATAAATAGCACTAAGGCCGTGAGAGTTAGAATTACTACACTTAAATTCCTCATCAGTCCATGAAGAAAAAAAATTAGGGCCAACAACATTATCAGCAATGACAGTGGGAGGAGTCCACCCTTTTTCACATAACTAACCAGACTCATTCTTCAATGGATTTTAAGGTAGACCTGATCCTACCTTTCGGATAAGCATAATTGTTACCATCAAAGATGGGCAATCGATTATACAAATTCTCCATCAAAATTCGGCTTTTCAAAGAACAACATTTTTTTTAAATTAATATCAAAGAAAAAAGTAATATGCGAAAAAATATCACACAGTATCTTTGTGTAGCCTGCTATGATACCAATTTGAGAGTGCGCTTGCGATCTTAATGGAATGATTTATAATTAAATTTCCATTAAACACAAATCCAATTTTATCTTTATACCCTAAGACATAATCAAGGTGATAAAAAAGATAAAGTCAATCATGCAATTAACAAAGGCAAACTTTGAGGGGAAATCTCTAACGGGTAAAACCTTTTATTTCAGAACTTTATAAATAATACAAGACAATCGATTTACAGTACTACCTTATATCATCCACACGTATAATGTGCTAGTCTTCGCAAATCTCTAAATAATAGCAATTATCTCCAAGCATTCCATAAGTGGCGTTACACATCTTGTTAAATTATGTTCACAAATCTACGTAGGCCTAAGCTATGCGGAAATGATAGAAATTATGCTCTTACAAATCTCCCCCTTTTGGCTCTTCCGGTACAAAAATAAAATCAAAATTCAAATTATATTAATATCCCCTAAGACAATAAAAATATCTTAATACCCTCCCAACCCCTAGAAAATGGATAGGTACAAGATAATGATGTCTTTAAATGATGTCTTCAAATCTCCACTTCTTCTTGTTCTTCTCTTGTGCACTTTGTCTTCATCTAGTGTAATGTGAATATGAATTCCAAAAGTACTTACATACACGAACCAAAGAAAATACTCGTGATGCATAGAGTTTGAGACATAAAATAAAATTCATAAAAATTCCTCCCCTGTAAATCAAACTCATGAAAACTCTCCCGTAATTTGTTCTCCTTAGTTTATTTTGTCCGAAATAGATAAGGAGTAGAATTTAAAGCAGTAAAATGGAGAGTATCACAAAAGAATAAGATATCATCAAAATAATATAAGAATAATGAACATCCAATGATAAACTCAAAGGCTCCACAAACTATTTTTGAATTTTTTGAATTTTTTCGAGTATAAAATTTAACAAATATAACACACCATGGAGAAACACAAAAATACCCAAATCATGGTAATGGAATGTACGGGTGTGAACATATTTCACAAGTTAATAAACGTAGAGAAAAATAACACATATGCACAAAGGATTGAGACACCACTAATGAAAGGTCTCAACATCAAATTTAGGTGTAAAATTGGTGAGCTCATGTGAAATTGACTTAACCTCTAATCAACAAGTCAAGACCGAAAGTGATTTTCACAAAAATGATGCCCAAAACCATGTAATGTTTTTTTAATATTTTTATAGTATGTGCAAACCCATCGATCTTCTATTTAACTCCATAAAAATCTCATATTTTGCAATTATACTCTCAATTATTTTGAGGAAATTAATACTCATTTGTAGTGAAGCATCAATGTTCAAGAAAATGGCCTGGGACTTATGTTTTCATGTGCCTTCAATAGTTTTGGCTCTTTTTACTGCAAATGGTAGTTTTTCACCTAAAGTCAACATGTCTTTCGTAGCCCGATTCCATTGCTTAATATATAACAATTTATCGAAAAAATTATTTTTTAAATTAGGGTAATGGTTCTTACATGCACAACTTTTTATTATCTTATTTTTCACATTTGGTTTGTTTTTAAAGAAAAAATAAGATATAAACACTATGACCGACATGTGGAAGGCAAGTGCAATACTTAAATAAGATCATGCTCGTGTGCATTAAAGCAGACAATGAATCAAACATGTAACAAGTTGTCATCAAATCACATATTAATGACTCCACATATTATAAACACATAAATGGAATGATGTCACGTCTCAAAACACTACAAAATAGCGACGTGGATATGGAATAAATGGTTGACTCAGACATCTTTAATGTACATCCATATACGGTGTAAAAAATACAAAACTCTTTTTCGATTTGTTTTAAAAATTTATTAAAATTAAATCTTTTTTGTATTTTTCATCTTTTCTTAAAAACAAAAAATCTTTTTGTATTTTTCAAAAAATTTCAAGAAAAATAAAACTCCTTTTGTATTTTTTGAAAAATATATCAAAATGAAAAATACAAGTACAATGATAGTACATACTAGAAATAGGAATATACGATATGAGCATGAAAAACACCCTATTCTAGTAAAAAGTCGTAACCACAATCATTAGGTTTAGAGGATTTCTCCAAAGGAGATGGCATCGTATGATCTATCAAATATTGTGAAGTCTTGACTAAATACTCAAATTTCTCTCGAAAACTCGTAAAATCTCTCAAGTGATGTGCGGGATCATGCGAAGTAACATATGTGGGAGTGCGTGCGGGAACTCGTATAGGAGCAAATCGGGGAACATACCTATAAGACACTATCTAGATTAAGACAATCTCTCTAAGGTGACCTCCTTTTTTGTAATGGGAATAAACATATACGGGCTTGGGTCCACATTTCTCAAAATGTGTAGGATGAGCTATCCTTAGTGGGTTCGGTCAAGGGTCATAAGGATCTAAAACAAACTCGGGAACCATCTCGGGTGTGACATGGAAAGTGGACGCACCATCATAACATATTCCTTGTCTCTCGACATTGCCTAAATCATGATCGAGGAGAATCTTTATAACCTTCTTAGATATGTCCTCTAAAGTGACCTTAACCTCCCAAGCATGTTTGAGATCTCTCTCGAGTTGGGATACACGGGCTTTAAGTTTCTCACGAGTATTCAATAAAGATTGAAGATCTCTTGTAAGACTAGCCACGATGTTGGCCAGATCTATCCTTTCCTAACCTAAAATGACCAACTTCTCACATACAGAAATCTTAACCTTGGAGATGACCACCGATGCCTCACACTCTCTCAAAACTTTTACTTCCTTCTCTAAATATAACACCCTAAGTGACAAATCCTTATTAACCTTTTTTCACTTTCAAAGTCTCCGTGTAAAGATAATTAAACACCTTCTGGAGACAACCTTCTCCCTCACTTAAAATCTCATCCTCTCACCCAATATCTCCCGAATGAACCGAACACCATCGAGGCTCTCACGTTTAGATGTGTCCGCATCGGCATGGGATAAACTAGATGTGATAATGTGACTAGCCATTAGCACAACACACTATTCACGTGGTGATTCTCCACCTGAATCAACCAACTCTATGTCACTATCACTAAGAGTGAATTTATTTGCAACTTTCTTGCTCTTTTTCTCTAGCCTAGTGGGACATTCATGTGCCTTGTTCCCTTTATACTCACATTCAAAACATATAATCTCTACCTCTTTCTCTCCCTCGCTCGTGCCCTCATTTTTATTTTTATTTTTCTCAAAAATATTTTCTTTGGAAAATTTGACAAACTTTTTGAATTTTTTGGCAAAAACATCCAATTCATCAAAATCAAGATCAGCCTCAGATTCAAACTCACAAACTTTCTATTTCTAATTTTTTACAATTTGAATCTTTAAAGAAATATTTATTTCCTTAGGTTTAATGGTTTTAGGGAACATATCTATCCCATACGTTTTAAGATCTCCTACAAGTTATTCAAACCTAAGAGTGTCTAGGATCCCTAACGAATTAAGCACGGTGACCTTATGAATAAAGAGGGCAGGGAACGACCTCAAAATATTTTTCACAACTCTCTTCTCCAGAATTTTCTCATCTAAGTTAAAACTAGAATTGATAATATCCGATAAATGTGCATAAAACTCATCGAATGGTTCAGACTCTATCATAGTGATGGTTTCAAATTAGGTGGTCAAAATATGAATCTTTGATGCTTTTACAGCATTGGTACCCTCGTGAGTAAACTGGAGGATGTTCTTTGCTTCCTTAGGAGTAGTGCACATCATGATGCGGCAAAACTCCTCAGGGGTGACGGCTCCAAAAATACCATTAAATCCACGAGAATTAAAATTAATCCACTTAAATTCCTCATCAGATTATGAAGAAATAGGTTAGGGCCAACGACATCATCAATAATACAGTGGGAGGAGTCCACCCTCTTTCACAAACTAACTAGACTTGTTCATCTACGGTTTTTAAGTTGGACCTCATCCTATCTTTCCAATAAGCATAATTGATACCATCGAAGATGGACAATCAATTATACAAATTATATATTAAAATCTGTCTTTTTAAATATCAACATTTTTTTTAAATTGATATCAAAGAAAAAAATAATTTTACGAAAAAAGATCACGCAGTATTTTTGTGTAACCTGCTATGATACCAATTTGAGAGTGCGCTTGCGATCTGAATCGAATGAATTATATAATTAAATGTCCATGGAAAATAAATTCAATTTTATATTTTTACCCTAACACATACATCTTAGTAATAAAACAGACAAAATAAATCATGCAATCAACAAAAGCAAAGTTTAAGGAAAAGTCCCTTACGAGCAAAATCTTTTATTTCAGCACTTTTTAAACAATACAAGACAATCGATTTACAATGCTATTTGATATCATCCACAACTTAGCGCGCTAGGCTTCGCAAATCTCTAAAGAATATTACTTGTCTCCAAGCAATCTACAAGTGGCGTTCCACCTTCGGTATCCACCGATCGGCCATTGTCTTCAGTATTAACAAGATCATCAGTAGAGATGACCTTTTTACAATAGTAGTGTATGCAAGGATACAAAACTATCTAGGTCTTAAAAAGATTCGCACAAATATATTTGGGGATGGTTTTTGTGAATCAGGAGTTTCATAATTTTTTGCATCATGTACGCAGAAGTCGTTCTGGAAAAAGTCAAAGAAAAAATAAACACGAAATAAGTATTTACAAGGTGAACACAAATTTCGAGGCAGCGTCACTCATTTAAACAAAAATAAGCATCATTCAAACGAGAATAACATCACGTAAAATCGACAACAAGGTCATTAGAATGAAAACACTCTCTCATTTGAATTCAAACAAGGCCAAACAGTGTACCCTCATTAGATGCTTGTTAGATAATGGTATTGAACTAACTTTGAACAACTTAGATTTCTCGTTCAAATGAGAATGCCTTCTTCTTTGAACGAGGCATGAAAATTTAACCAAACGTTAAAAATGCCTTGATTTTTTTAAAAAAAAATCATGTTTCAGTTTTAATAAAAATAAAACATCCTAAAATAAATTTAATGAATAAATTTAAATTCCAAAAAGCTTTATACCTTCATAAAGTGTAGAACCATAGAATTTGAAGATGTTGGATATTCGATTCTTCGTGACGGCTCAAGCTGAAGAGGTACGAAGATATGCCAAAATCTATGTAAGTCTGAGCTATGAGCAAATGATAGAAATTATGATCTTACACTCTTTGTAAAATTTCTCTTAGGGTAGACTCATTTCGACACACTTCACCCTCTTCTCCATGGATGTGAAATGTTTTCTTAGGACCGTCACCCTCTTCAAAGCTCTTTATGCCAGGTCAGTGAGCTGCTCTTTTTATACTATTTGGTTATTGTTTTGTGGTTGAGGTTGTGTTGTTCGGTGCTAAAAGGGTTATAGTATGGTCTTTATTCTTGTGTTCTTTTGGCTTCTTGTATACCATGTGTTTTGTACTGAAGTGTTTGGTTTCTTGTTGTGTTACGACTATTCCTTGTTCACTATTATATATTAGCTTGGGTACCATTAGTCATGCATCTTGAGTTACATTTTTAGGTAACTGGGGTAGCTTCTCTCGTGTCGGTGTGCCTATTTCCTATGACCTACCCATCCCCTCTACTTATTTCCTATGAGACGTCCCCCATCCTAAGAGAGTGTGTCATCTACCCTCTCTATCTTTCCATATCTACATTAGGTTATTTATGTCAAATCCGATTAGGGTGACATTTTCTTGCTTTGGATGGTTTCCCTCTTATGACGTTAACCCCTCTTTTGTTATTGGTTCCCTCCACTAATCGTCATCTTATTGAATAGAGCTTCCTTATCAGATCATATGGTGGATGTTTCTGAGCAATAGTGATTTTTATTTGAGGTACCATAGTGGATCAGGTTGAAGCTTTATTTCATCCTTATTTGGCGACTTTGTTTGGTTTGAGAACCACCCAAATTTTGTTTTCTTGGTGGTGTATGGCTTGTGTTAGGAGATATGAAATACGGATTGGGTTTATTGAGTGTTTTGTCATTCTTTTATCAAATATTTTAATGCGAGTGTTGCAATGTTGCGATGTTTTATTGGATATATCATTTAGTGGTACTGATTGATTTGGGTTATGCGTGCTAATTTTGGATTTAGGTGTGTTCCGTTAGTTTTTCTAATGCATGCAATGTGTTTGTATAAGGTTTGTGTAGATTGGGTGATGGTTGGTTTCAGCCATCTGTTTGTTATTTATGTCATTGTTAGTGCCCTTGGGGCCGTGTTATGGGATTCATTGTATATCCTTTCGTTATCCCCATGCTTTTGGAAGTGAACTTCAATTATAGCAAAAAGAACCTAACTGTATTCATAGGAAAAGTTGTATTTAGAAACATTGGTACTTGAATTTTCATTCAATATTTTTTAACTTATTAATAAAATGTTGCCAAGGATAACCGTACTTGATAAATTATTTTTAATCAAATATCTAAGTAATGATATTTGTCATGTTTTCTTAATTTTTTACTATCTCCCTCATAATGATTCTTGGCTTTATCCCTAGGTGTAATTTTAACTGAATGCTCATTGAGAAGGGGGTATATGAAGGGATAACAAGGCCAACCTTTGAAATGTTATTGTCAATTAGTCTAATCATTAATTACAAAATATGTTTTTATTACACTATGGAAAATACTTTGCTTACTGAACCTAAATAAAAAACTAAAGGAAAAAAATACTCATTCTGTGCATGCCCCATTATGTGAACTCAGCAGAATAATAAAAATCCACAATTTAGGCTTCGCCTCTCAATACTCAATTTAATTCATCATATCAATAATCTGAATTCAATGGAAAACCAAGGGCCTTATTTATTCCAATTCTAAGACTTCGGTAGCAAGTCTCCTAACTAAAAAGGAAACTAAAATAAACTAATTAAAATAGATACCTAATATCTAATAATTATCTTTAATACAAATAATTATTTAAATAATAACTAATAAATAATATATTAATAATACTAAAATATTTTTAATATTGTTTCCAAATCACATCATTCTCCCCTTCTTTGAAAAGCTCGTCGAGAGCGCTAAAACCTTGAATGTTGAAGATGTCAAAGAAGTATTGTCCTCCCCTTCTTCGAAACGTTGAAGCACGCACTATACGGGAGATTTGTAATAGTCTATGACACAAGAATAAACATTATGAATATTTACTCATTTTGTTTATTTTATTGGAAATGAAAAATAATTTTTCCAAAAATTTTTAGGCCGAAATATATTTTTTTTCAGCATTTTAAAAATTAGGGGCCACTCAAATATTTCCACACCAAAAAATTTAATTGAAGGGCCAATAAAATTTAAAGCAAGTGGTTTATCTCTTAAAAAGGGAAAAATTCAAATAAAGACCACTTGGGCAGCGCATACTCTTCCCACACAATATATCCTAACCTTTCACTAAAAAATCCCATCTCATCATAACAAATTTTATCTACCAATTTCTCATTACAACCCCTAGCAGCCTCTCCTCCCAACCAAATGTCCATGACACTTTGTGGACCCACTAGAGATGCCTTCAGTCCGATGACCTTCGCCCACCTCTAGCGCAGTCGTCAAATTCATAAAAGTGGTGGAACGATGGTAAGGGGTTATTTTTATGGAGGATCTAGGGTTTTCAGCAGTGGGAATTTGGGTGAGAAATTTGGTTATGATGGGGTTTAGCGGGTTGTTATCAGGGGTGTGGGTTTGGGGGGCACCCATCAAAGGAGATGTGGGTCAGTAATGGTGAAGAATGATTAAATATCTATGTGATAGTTGGCATTGTCTCCATGAGGAGACGGTATTGGGGATCCATCGGCGATGATGAACTCTTTGAAAATCGATAAGCAAATAATCGTTCGTAGAAGAACGATAGTCCACTTGTGGTGGAAAGTTTTGGAGTAAACATCGTCATCGAGTACACTTCATATGATAGCTTGCTTTGATCTCTTACCATAGCTCATGACCTTGACACACACACTTGTCCAGAAAATCCAAAACGAATGCAGCTCTGATACCTCTTTGATATGAGTGCAGGGGAATAATAAAAACACACAATTTATGCTTCGCCTCTCAACCCTCAATTTAATTTATCATATCAATAATATGAATACAATGGGAGGGCAAAGTCCTTACTTATTCTAATTTTAAGACTTAGGAATAATTTCGCCTAATTAAAAAGAAAACTAAATAATCTAATTAAAATAGATAACTAATACCTAATAATCTTTAATAATAATATAATAATAATTTATAAATAACTAATAACTAATATATTGATACTAATATAATTTTAATATTATTTCTAGTTCACGTCACCCCACCCCCCAAATTTAGTGAATTTATGTAAAATGTGCAATATCCAATGAACTTGTATAAAAAAAAGTGGCGCTAAGAGGGCCCACTATTTACTCCAAAATACCCCGAGACAATTTTAACTCTAAAATAACACACAAACCCATTATTTACTTAATTATACCACCATAAGGGCTACCCATTACATAAAGTTCAAAATTTTCATTTTCTCCCTTCCCTCATTCTCTCTAAACACAAAACCCTCTCAAGTTTTAACATCTAAACATCAACAATCGAGCTCTTAACTTAAAAGACTAATAGATCATCATCAACACCCCTTTATTCAGGTTGGTACCAAACATTGTTAACAATATCCATACCAAAAACTATGGATTTGACATATTTAAAAATGTTTAAAACCTTATTAACAATGAACATAAAGCCCTAATAATGTTTATGACACTAATAAAGTTTAAAATGTTCTTATCAATGAAAATGAACCATCAAAAACAGGTTGGAATCACTGTTTTGAGAACCATATAATCGCGATTTTCATATGTTAGCCCTAAAAATTAGTTTCATTCCATATGAAACCAATGATCCATTACATTTTATTTTCTAAGTTTCAATTCAGTACCTTTGTACCGAGTAAAATAGTTAATTTCAGTCTTTTACAACAAATAAAGGACACTAACTCAAAATAAACATCTCGAATGGAGTATGATTGAATAAAAAAATTGGCATTCATTAGGTCGGGGCAATTACAAAGAAATTGGGACACTAACTCCGTGTCATTAGAGATAATTAAGGACAATAACTCGGGGTAAACACCCCAAATGGAGTTTGTTTTTTTAAAACTTCTTTGGTGATTCGACCGAATCACCCCAAAAACATCATCTTCCTCGGGACCCAATCCCGAACAACTCTAAATTTTCATTTTCGAGTCAAATATTTTCTAGGGTTAAAATAACATAAAAATGTATTTGTGTATAAAAACATATTATTGGGGATATTTTCATTAGTTTTAGGGTTGTTGCTTGTTGTAACTTCAATATGGTAATTTCAATGGTAAAAAAATCTAAGTATTTTGTTGTTTCAATAATTAATATGGTAATTGGTTGGTGAAGAGTTTGCATATGATTTGAATGGAAAGTTTATGTAGGGTTCTGAGTGAAAGAATGATTGAGCGAAAGTTGGTTTGAGAGAGAAAATGCATTGGGAGGGAAAATGATGGTGGTCCATTTTGAGTGTTAAAAACATCTATATACCATATGGTGCCAGTTAGCAAAAAATATTAAAAATCAGTCGTATTATTATGGAGTAATAAATAGGGTGCCCTTAACATTACCCTATAAAAATCAGAGGATGTGCTAGGTCGATGTAACATTTGTACTCCGATATTGTGTTAACATGTTGTGATATGTAGGAGAATTCTCTTACATGATAAATCCTTGCATATAATAATTTAATGAAATGCATCTATGTAGTGGATATTAGACGAATTAACTAACAATAATTATACGGGACACCATTTTATTGGTATGTTCAACTTTCTTAATAGTATATATTTCATACACTAACAAATGCACAAAAAGATTATAAATAAATTTGAGGATGAATTTGACTTTAATACGTTGATAATTGGTGAGTTTAGACTTAAATACAAATTTGTTTAAAATTAGACTTTAATACGAAATGTCAAAAAATTTGTTAAGTTTTAACAACCATGTAATAAAATGATTTAAGACATCCAAATAAACTCTTAAAATTAAAAAAAAAAAGCTTAAAAGAAAAAAACTAAAAAAAATATTGTTTTAAAAAATCAAAAACCTTAAATAATATTTAAACCTTAATTTAAAAAAATATATATCTCCCCAACCACACAAACCTCCGCCCAACTGTCCCGACAACCCCTTTTCTCTACACCCACTGCCATTTTTGTCCACTTTCCTCCGACCCATTTCAGCACCCACTCTCTGCACCAACATTGAATCTCTAAACAAGGACAAAAATAAATATAAAAATTCAAAACCAAATCAAAAAACTCAAAATCCAGATCTAAAAATCTAAACTCAAAACACCTGTCGAGTTTTACGATTCATATGTCAGGTTTTATAATTCAATGTCTGGGTTTAGCTGATTGGTTATTTGTGGTGGTGGTGGTGTGTGTGAGGTATAGAGAGAAGGAGGCAATTTTTGTTAGTGGGTGGGTGGCAAGAAGTTTTGTTGGGGGGCTGCTAGGTGTGTGTGATTGTGGTTATGAGTTGAGGGTATGTTGGACCGGGGAGATCGAGAGGCATGTGCAATACCTCGTACTTTTATTGTTAATTAATTTCCATGTGATTAAAATTATTAATTTAATTGGGGAAAATTAAATTGGATTTTTAGTAAATATTAGTGAGATAAAGGATTAATATTTATTATTATTATTATTTTATTATTATTATTTTGTTATTATTATTTACTTGCGTGTGATGTGTGATTTATTACATGTTGCGTATGAATGAAAGAGACGGTTTATTATTATACGTAAATAAATTGTTATATCGACAGATCGGTATAATTTACGAGGGACGGGCATGGTACGCGCGTTCGGTCCAGTTAATGAGTTGTTAGCATATTTAGAGTTAGGAGACTCAGAGGACCTTTTTGAGTGCACCGGTGATACAGGAAGGGTTGAAAGAGTCTAGAATAGGTACCCAGGTGTTATGATTGGGTTTCGGTGACTTTTTAGAAATAACATGACCAGTATTACGATAGGAGGGTCATTTTATACTTAGGGTTAAGTGGAAAAATGGGATTAGGATAATTAAGGGAGTATTTAAGAAGTTGGGTAAGTGGATGACATCCCACTTTTGATATTTTTCATAAGGGAGATTAAGAGAGACTTCAAGAGAAGAATAAAAGTCTTGAAGAAGAGTAAGAGAAGAAAATTCCAGATTCTGCCCGTCATCAAACACGTAGAAAACGTCATATTTAATCCAAAAAGGCAAGTTGTTACTTGATTTAAGTTGCAAATTATGTCTAGTTAATTACTTTCATAATTAAAGATAAAAATGTGAGATTTAAAGATTGAAACTTTAGTTAATTAATGTATAGATTTAAATGATAAGGGACCATGGATTTTAAATTGATTATTAATTTAAAATTAAACATATTAGGATTTCAAAATTAATTCTGGAATTAAAATGATGATCATGTAGAACTTTGGTAGAAAGGTTGGATTTTTGGAAAAATCAAAATGGGAAATATTCTGAGTTGCATTAAATTAATGTTTGAATTGAAATTCTTGGTGTTTAATAAATGATTAATGGTTATTTAGGTGTTATGGTGTTGTTGAAACGTTAATATATTGATATGTGAGGTCAATTTCATGTTTGGAGAGGTTTGGGGCCTCCATTGGAGTGTTTTGGAGGAGAAATCCTGAGGAAGAAGATGTCCGGCAACCCAACAAACCAAACAGGTTCACTGGGGGAGCGAACCAGTATGTTCAACTGAACCAGTTCGGTCTGCCAGTGAATTGGTTCGATTTGTTAGTCTACCCGATTTTTGTTATTGTGTTGTTTTGACCCGTTAGAATTTTGGGGATGATCATATTGGCTTCTGGGGTACTGTGGGATTACTGGAGAGTGTTTTCTAGGGTTTGGTACGTGTGATAGACCAACGCTAAATTTGTTCGATTGAGGAGAACCAGGAATTCAGGTGAGTGACTATTTAACTAATTAATCAGGAAGTTGGTTCGGACTTCAAGAGTGGGTGAACCTTGCACTGTGGGACACGCATACGAGTTCAGTACTTTATACACACACACACACACACACTAGGGCATGCACATGCCTGAAGGCACGTTGATAATTTTGAAAGGCATAAATTCGTGTATAACATAAATAATAAATGTTTTATATGTTAGAAATGTAAATTTTCAAAGTATAGAATGAGGTAATTTTAAGTCGTACAACTTTTTTACAACGAAAATGTGAACAATTTTGAGAATTTGGACCTCATATAAACATCATAATCAATTTAACTCAACTTGTTGAAATACAACCAATGCATCAATAAATAAATAAAATTTAGCCGAAGTTTCCTTTGTTAACATTAGTATCCACCATGTTTATGAAATGAAAAATACTCCTATATTACCAATACATTAGCAATCAATAGATCAATTCGCGGAAAAAACACACAAATACATCAATAAATAATAAAATTAGCTTGTGATGTGCAAACGTATCCGAAGTATTGAATCATGAATAATTTAATTTCAAAAAATTAAAAAAAAAAGTGTCAACAATTAAAAATATTAGACAGAGTTTGCTTCATTTTTAAGACTATCCGCCCTGTTTAAAAAATACAAAAACTCAACAACAATACTCATAGTCCGTCATGAACCTCGTATAAGAAACATAACCAGTTACACGTGTGTGGTCTAATGTTTCCATGAAGGCAATTAAAAATAGATCACATATATGTATTCAAGGATGAACAATCAATTGCCAAATCAATTACTTTGTAAATTTACAAAAGAATCAGAACAACTCATCACGTGAACTATTAAGAGAATAATCTTCAATACAACTTCATGTTTACACTACAAATTGCCTATTTCAACTATGAAGGCCTTATGTGGAAGTTAGCTATCATCGACAACATGGAAGAAAAACTTGTGGTCACCGTCCAGATTTATTGTCGAAACAATTTGTCTATTCCTCCCCTTTTATCAATATAGATTTCATAAATATTGGTAAAAAAATATATAAAGTTATATAAAATTGTTAATCAATATCAGCATTCAATCTAGCATAATCTAAAACAAAAACTCATATAAACTGAAGGATATCACCAATAAATTGATAAGATGTTCTTAGCTCTGCAACTCATCCAACTAGATGGATTAGAATATTAAATAGATTATAAATTCATAGCTAAGTATAATGCAAAAACAAACAACAATCCAACAAAATTATAAAATTTGTGAAAAAAACACCATTATATTCATATCTAACATATGCAAGAACTTTAAGGAAACCTATACTTAGTGCAGAGTTGGAATATAAAAGTTTCCACTCTAATTCATTAGCTTAGCAACTTTACCTATACAAATTTTTGAACCAAATTGACACTATATTATAACAGAAGTTTTACCTATACAAATTAAAGTTGCCTTTATATCAACAACGGCATCCATTTTTAACATCCGTAAATATATACTCAGTAAAAAGTGTTCTCCAAAGATGTTTCCCACACCAACCAATATGTCACCGATGATGTCAAAAAACACAGTTAAAAGAAACCTATAAATGAACAGTATGTGTAGGCTTTGGAAGCAAGGCCTGGAAGAAATCTCACAACATCTGATGTATCTTTAAGGTAATACTTTGCCTTGTTTGACTTTCGTCCAACTGTGCACGTAAATATCTCAAGGTCGGGCCTAAATATTGAGTTAGATGTGCAGAAATCAAAGGTTTAGAAATAGGAAAAAATTAATGTTAAACTGAAATACATGTGATGTATGTGTTGTGTTTGATAATGAAGATCTTACATCTAACTCAGAGAGCTAATAGTCTAGTATATTCCTTCATAATGGAGTTTAAAAATAATCGTGAGTGAATAGTGGGCAGTAACTTATGTTGTATAATCATACAATATGAAAATTAGAAGCTAAACCCCATGCCTAATAACCCCCATTAACCCACCATATAAAAAACTTGGGACAAGTACCTAAAGATATCCAATCTAGACATAAACTTGTGATTTCTTGGCAGCATAATCTTTTCATAAATCTAGCACTGTTCGAGTATAGACCAATACTAGCTATAAACTTTAGAGAAGAAAAACATATTCAAAATTGGCACAAACTAACAAAATATTACACTAAGATGAAGTTTCACATTTAATTTGGCTAATTATAAAATTCCTTCAAAGGCTCCTTTGGAAGCCAATTTGCAAAAGTCGCTAAAAATACCCAATATGCCTTGTTAAATGCAAATGTTGATCAACTGACCACTACTGTATAGGTCAGAAGGGTATAGTTCTACTTTTACATGTGGCAAAAACTGTATAGCACAGAAGGGTGTAATGCCCTTTCCCCTAATTCAAAATTAAAACTCAATTAATTTAGAGGTTGCGCAAAACTGGAAAGCATCCTTCAATATGTATTAGTTAGATCTACAAAATAATAAAATGTAACTAATTTAAATAATAACCGCAAAATTATCTCACAAAATTGGACCTAAACATGGTTAGATCTGCAAAATGAAACCAAAATTAGTTGTCAGATCTGGAAAAAAAATAGCCCATAAAATAAATTACGAACCCAAAGTTGAAGCTAAAACCCCGAAAGGAGAGATCATGGGAATTTTGTTATGAAGCTTACCAATTGGATCAAGCTGACATTACCATATCACATAAAATAAATAAAGAAAACTTTTGTATACTAAGAAAAATAACTAAAAAGGTAAATGGTTTTTGTTATAAAGCTTACCAATTGGATTAAGCTGACATTACCCCATTCTCCCTCTGTTTGAGATAACTTGAAATATGAAGAGAAAATTAGAATATTACAATGAATAAAACTTATCAGTAAGAGAATAAATAGAAGAGGTAGTTTAACTAAAAGAACCCAATAATGATCTATTTTTGACAAAATTACCTATCAAAATTTAAAGAAACGGAAAAGCATAGAATATATTTAGGCTTAAAAACATTATTGTCGCTAATTACGACATACCTCTTTCTTATGACACATCAATATCTCTCTAATTAGTTCCATTGTGCATAATTTACATTTAATAAATATATGAGACTTATTAGGCATTCCAAATTAGTTCCATTGCACGAACATAACAAACCATGCACCAATCCTCTTCGCCGTCTTTTATTTATTCAAGATTGCATCTTATACCAAAACATAAAATTTTTATTATGTAAACTAAATGCAGGTGAGAAGACACAACATGGTCAGCATCTTCATCTAACCTAATTTCGCTTTTAACTAAACGTGTGTGTCACTATTGAAAAACATGGTGCAACAACATAGAGAAAATAGTATAAGTTGTTAGTGTCTAATACCATTAAGTATTTTAAAACCAATAGGAAATATCGTGCCTGAGTGCAATAGGTACGTCGGAGTAACTCTAACAAACATTACATTAGCAATGAAATATCTACTATAATTAAAGTATCATAACACATGATTACTTTATTAGAAACACTTTCACAAATTCAAGACCCAAATAAAAAAATTACACTTAAAAACTTGACAAATTAATATATAATAATCTATCATAGTATCCATAAAAAAAAAATTATAATCAAATATAAAAAATAGTAAGTGCGCCATAGAGAAAATCAAGAAGTTTATTGATGTCATGAAATGTAATTATTCTCTTTGAGAACCTCCAAGATCAAGCAACACAAACTTTAGAACTTGCACGATCAAGTAATATAAAAAAGTGAGTGTTCTCAAAACCCGTACATACTTCACAATAATCACAAATATTACTAATATAATATGTAAGAGACATGTCAAATAACTCAATATAATGATGTGGTGCACTTGAGAGAGTAAGAAATTGGAGAAATGAGTAGTACTTGTAAAATTAGGAAACAAAAGTAGTATGTACCTCAAAATCAAAATAAAACTCATAAGACACATAAATCATACCCAAAATAATCATTTACTTAAATCCAAACGTTTGAAATCTGGAAGGAAAGGAAATTCTACAAAAAAAAACTCAAATACCTTCTTAAAAATTAGCAAAATCTGCACAAAAAACCATAAAATTTAAGAAACCCAAAACCAAGAGCCTTATTTCAAGATTAAAAAAAATATTATTTAGACCCAAACATCCACTTTAGAATATGCAAAATCAATAATAAAAACCTTAAAAATTATACACCCGAAACTATAAAATAAAAATGCAATTAAGAAACTCTACAAAAGTTATTAAAACCCCAAATTTTAAACTCTAAAAAATTGAACTCACCTAGTTTTGAAACCCTTGAGTTTCAATTTGATATCTACAAAGCTAAATTAAATCAAAACCCAAAACCCTAGAATCTATATGACAAAAACATTAAAATTTGCAAATAAAATGCATGCCAGAGAGAGGAAGACTTACCTGGGTGGAGGAAACATAAGAGAGAACCGATATTTGTGAGATGATCAAACCCATAATTAACATGAACAAAACACTATAAAGATGATGATGAAGAAATGGTTGAAACACATATTGATTTACAAAAAACCACCACCGACGAAAATGAAATAAGAAAAAATGGAGAATAAAAAACTCAAATAGACACATGGTAGAAAGATATTTAAAAAAAGGTTACCTTGTTGTTGATTTGTGAAAATGGCACTAGAGGTGAAGATAGTTATTAAGGGAGTGGTGATGGCGCTTGCGATAGTCATTGAAAGAGGAGCCCTGAAGAAGAAGAAGAAGAAGAAGAAGAAGAAGAAGAAGAAGAAGAAGAAGAAGAAGAAGAAGAAGAAGAAGAAGAAGAAGAAGAAGAAGAAGAAGAAGAAGAAGAAGAAGTGTCACAGAGAGAAAGAGAGAGAGAGTGTGTATGTGGAGATGAACAAACCTGAAGAAAGATAAGTGGTGGCTGAGAGAGAGAGAGAGAGAGAGAGCAGATTAAGTATGTGCATGAGAGGATCTGAGCGAAATATGCATTGGGAGTGGTTATGAGTGGGAGATAGGTTGGATAGGATTGTTTACAAAAATATACCTTATTTTGAATTAAAGTAGATTTTAGAATTGGAAAAAGAAGGGCAAAACACCCAAGTTAATCTCCACCCTTGATTTTGTGCATTGTTGGCCTAAATCTAAACTATTAACTATCTTATCTTATGGAATAGTAAAAACACCAGTGTTCCTTATTCTGTATTAGAGTGATGTGTATATATCTGTATGTGTGTATGCTATTTGTTTTTATTAAATATACCTACTCGGTAGTGCTATCGTAGGAGATTACGCATAGTGGGCAGTCCACCCTGGTGTTGACCAACAAGTATCTAATTGATTCGTTGGGTCATATGATCATTGCATATCCACTATCCACGTGTAAGGATAGATACTTCTTTGGAGATCGGTTAGGTTCCATGTGGTATGGATGTGATCCCTGAGCATATGTCTCTGACAGTCTCCATTGTCTGTGTTTTCACTTGGGATCGATGGTGAGATTTCGACCTAGTGGCTCAGTGTGTTGCATGATGTTTGGAGTTGGATAACACAAATGGTATGTATTCGCAAGTTCCATGCTCTGTGAATATGGTTATACGTTTATAATGAGTGATATATATGTATGTGTACATGATATAGTGTGTATATATATATATATATGTATATATATTTGTTTATAGCACAAGCGTAGCTACGTTATATTAATTATATGAATAGTGTTTTTTAGCAAGTGTGTCGCTACAATATTGTTATGAACATATACCTAGTAAATGTATTTATACTTAGCTAATAGAGAGTATTAGCGAGGTGTTATCCCAAGTGAGTGCGACCGGTTAATTATGAGAGTAATACACTGTTGTTTTAATCGATTTTAAAATAATTATCTACCTGTAAAATATTTTCTACTTTTTGTCTTTGACCCGCGAGCAATTGTTTTTCCTTATTTTTCTTTTTACACCCTATGTGTGCAATAATAGCAGCCGGGACCAAAGGGATAGATCCACTATTTACATTGCAATAGTTGTGGATGCTATATCATTATTTAGACGCCTCTTCTTATTTTATCTAGATAGGATCATTTCATTTCAGTTTTCAGTTTGGGCATGTAACCCGTAAATGGATAGGCTTCTATAATAATGTTATATATTTATTCAAGACTTTGTTTTTATTATTCAGTAATTTTTTCAAGTGGATGTTACACTTTAATGACCGGTGGTTTGTTCAGTTCACTCTTATTATTTATTTATGCATGGTGACTGATTTATTCATTTTGATTGTATGGTTTATTTATATTAATTATATTATATTTTGGTTGAAATAGTAACGCCGAGATTGAACCATACTGAGATTCTCGTTTTATTTTAGTTGAGGATTGGCCACTGAAAAATAAAATCGGATAATTTTTATAAATTGTATCAAGGCATCAGATTCTAGTGTCCTTAGGATCTATGTGAATTTGCTACATTGTCGGCGTTGTGTTTCTTTGATATAAAGCCTTATATATAGGACTGTTGTTTCATATTACGCATTTACGTTCTTCTGATATTATTTATGATTGACGTGAATCTCATATAATTTTGGTTTTAATTCAAATGCCAAACAACAAGAGAGGTAAACCAACACGTGATGCTAATAGGGACATAGAAGAGGAGGCTCGTCTGGAGTCGCAGGCCACCCAAGGGACGGTGAAGGCAATAGAGGTCGCCACTATTGTTGCACATGCAGTTAATGCCACGATGACCACCTTAGCACAATATTTTCCTCAGGACCGGCCACATCAGCCAATGGCATCACTAGTTCAAGCTCATCTAGTGCCATCAGTTTGGGAGACAGTCAGAGAAATCTTTCAGAAGGGCCATCTGCTGGAGTTCTAGGGGAGTGCAGATGTGGTAATAGCTAGCCAATAAAAGAAATACATTCAGAGGAATTTATGCACGGTTAAGTGCAACGACACTCAAAAGCAAAGACTAGCTATGTTCAACCTAGTAGGGCTAGCTCTTCAGTGGTGAGAGTCAGTGATCACGTTAGAGAAGAGGGATAATATGACGATATAGGAGTTCCTGGTGCACTTGTATCGCAAGTTCTTTTCATCAGCAGTTCAGATAGAGATGAGGAGGAGATTCTTATATCTCTCACATGAGGGTCAGACTATGGCCGAGTAGGAGAAGGAGTTCACATGCCTGGAGAAATTTTTACTAAATGAGGTGAAAACTGAGGATAAGAGTGTCCTCAAGTTTACTAATAGACTTATTTGGAGGATTCACCAGCACTTGTTGGGTAAACTGGCATTGTGAACTTACACTAAAGTCGTTAATGTTGCGTTGTTCCACAGCGAGGATCATTTCATCCATATGAGGAGAGAATTGAAGACCATAGAGCTTAGCTCGTAGGCCAAGACTAGGGGTAGTGGGGCAAGTGGGTTGTCTCAATAGAAACAGAAGCAGCATGAGAGTGGTTCTTAATATGGGCATAGTATTTAGGTCTAGTAATGGCAATTTTAAGCAGGGTCCTCAGGGCCAGGGGAATCATATTAGGGGCCAATAGGGATAGAGATAGGGTAAGCCACGTCAAGGCCAGCATATCAATTTTATAAGGAGATGTGTCGTCTGTGGAGACCAGGTCCACATGCAGTGTGCATGCCTAAACAAGGCTAGGTTTCAGGAGCGAAGTACCCAACCTGGGCAATAGTTACAGCACCTTTCAACCCCACCTGCAGTTCTAGTATTACCGCCTCAATAAGGGAAGGGGCAATTTGGGTGTGTGTATCACCTTCGAGGACCAGTGTTACTGCCAGCGGTGCCAGCGATTGAGGGTAGGATTTCTATCTATGAGCATACGGGGAAAGTTTCAATTGACATGAGGGTGACACACTCATATGTTAGGATTATATTCGCACGTACGACTGGTTTAGTGGATTTAGCCTTAGACATTATAATGACTGTAGATATACCGTTGGTAGGTGGGTGACAGTAGGGGGAAACTGTGGTGCTCACATTACATTCTTCGGTCGCTACTTTCGACTACAATATCTATGTAAAAATAACCTAAACTATAACTACACGCTTTACATGACTATAGCGGACACTCCGAGTGTTGAATCCATAGGGAATGTTGCTAGAATTAAATTATTTTAATATTTCATGAATAAAAGTGTAAAAGATGAGGGTTAAAACAAAAGATAAACCTAGGAAAATATTTAAACTAAGATTATCAAAATGAGTAAAACTAATTAATTGAGAATAATATCTCTCACCTCGACTTAATAATAATAAATGGTTTCACGGGAAGACAAATTTATCGAGATTAAATATCGTTTTCACAATTAATTAATTCTAGAGTTGTCACGACTTAAACTATCATAAAACCTTAATTGATTTTGGTGCAAACAAATATCCCCAATATTACACACGCACGGTCGTAAATACGGCACATACATGATAGACACCGTTAAATCTCCTTGGCATAAAATCAAGAACAACCTAACTCATTTAAACTCATAGAACCCATCACCAAAGCAAAGCAACCCATTAACCCAAGGTGAGCTCAATCAATATCAGCCTAAACTAAATTATCTATGAAGCATTGTAAATGGCACAAAAATTAATGAAAGAAAACAAATCTAGTTAAGAAAGATAGTAAACTAATTAGCAAAACTTTAAATAAATGATGGAAACTCATATTAACGAAGAATAAAATGAATAGTGTTACTTACAAACCCAAATGGGTGAAACCCTAAGAGAGAGGAAGAGAAGATGAGCTCCTAAGGCAGAAACCCTAAAATTAACCTTAAAAGCTAGATAAAAACTCACTCCAAACTAAACCTCCCAAGAAATAAGCCCAGCTTACATTTATATAGTAAGTTGGGACAAAAGAAAATAGAAAGGAAAAGAAAAGGAAACACTCGTACAATATCTAATGGGCCCGGTCGACAGGGGCCAAGGGGTTGATCAACTGGGGGAATTGAATTATCCCACTCCCTTCCATCATAGGCATAAATTGAAATCCTGATCGATCGAGCCCTGGGGTCCCATCAACCGATGCTCTGTTTTCTGGGGCTCTTTGGTCTTCACAAGGGAGAAAACCTACAATACAGAAATAGCCATAACTTTATCATCCGTACATGATATGATGTGTCGTTTGTGGCCACACGAAATGAGATCAATGAACTAGTCTCTTATGGAGATTCAATGGTCAAGGCATGAAGTGTGAAAAGTCTAAAATGCCCTTGAAGTTGCGTCAGATGACAGAACTTCCTCAAAATGCAACCACTTGCTCCGTTAAGTGATATAATACCTACAAAAGTTCATATAAACCATGCAAAGCATATATATATATATATATATATATATATATATATATAACCGAGATTATATAGCATATGAGTACAAAATTAGGATATAGCAGAGATGAAAGTGCTAGAATTCATAAAGACAATAGGTGCAAACATGCAATATTCGTGACGTATCACACCCACAAACTTAGATATTGCTAATCCCTAGTAATAAAACAAAACAAAACCAAACCAAAATATTGCAATACAAAATGTATATAAGCATAAAACATAATAAATGCCACTTTCGTAGGCGAACGATATCATTTACCATATGCAATGACCCGTTAAACCCCTAAGTTACCCTAGTGGACAAGTGTTGTCTAGTGAGGGATTTTAGGTATGACACCCCAAAACATCAAGTTTCCTTAAAAGATATGCCCACTACAAAACATATTATTAGCATAGTGAATGAATTCACACCAAAGTCCTTAGTTATTAACATTATAGAATGAACTTCATCGAATTGAAACCTTTAGCATGGGAGGAAGAGTGAGCACGTGCAAAGTATAATTTGGAAAAAAATTTATAAACTAGATAAGCATTAAAGCATGCATATATCAATCCTCACCATTGTATACACTCAACAAATTAATCACTATGAACAGGGGTGTAACACACACAAGACATGCAGACACAAAGAGTAAATGTAAATAGAAGCAAGATCATGCACATATCATCAATTGAAAAAGTCTATATACAAATCAATTTAAACTTTTGAATTACCTTCACCTTAGGATCACATCAGACTTTAATGGGTTATAATGTAAGCTAGGCTCGAGTTATAAAATGAAGAGAATATGTACGGATTCAAAGTTGTTTGGGGATGAAAAACTTGGTATAATGAAAAATTGTGGGCAGTTTCAAAATTGGAAAATGATTTCTTTAACAAACATTGGCTAAGAAATTGGAGAGTGAAAAAGCTTATTGAACACTATATACAATAACGAAATACTTTATCTTTCTTTTGTTTTCTTTTCTCTTGTTTTTCTTTTTTTTTTCTTTTTCTTCTTTTGTATTTCTTCATTTTTTCTTTTCTCTCACGTGCTTAATTGCAACCACACAACAAGAAAATCATTCAATACCAAGTATCATTCCAAATAAGGGTATGGAAGGTGATACATATGGTTTATAACTCCAGTATAATGCAGGTTAGAAGATTTTGGATTTTGAAATGAAAGGCTATATTAAGGCTCAAAGGGGTTGATGAGGAGAAACATTTAAGGTGAGGTCAAGGTCAATATGGGTGATGTAACATAGAGGGCCTATGATCCTTTCCTAACGTTTACGTAATTCTCAAGTCAAAAAAACTTTGAAAATCGTGCTCAAATAACACATTTCAAAATATAAACTCAATTAATGAACGATTGATGAAAGAATAGTGAGATTACCAAAAAAAATAATTTTTTCAAAGAGGAAAGAGTAATATATAACACTCACAAATGAAGAAAACACCAAACCTCACTTTGTGTAAGTATGTATATAATGTAACAAAAGATTACCAAGTTATAAACATCTTTAGACAATTCAATAAAACAAGAAGAGCATATGTTCTCATGAGTTTAATCTTTAATTCATGATTTTTTCATAACATCAATGATTAGAGGACTAAAGTCTAATAACTTCTTAAATCGAGAACATGCATCATTGAATTATCTATTGAATTGGCGTTTATTAAAATTTATCATCGAAAACAAATGGAAAATGTCCAAAAAAAAGAGAAAAAAGAAAGAAAATATTATTGAATTTTTTAATTTTTATAACATAAGCATGCTTGGGAAGAACATATAATCAAATCATGGACTTAGAAAAAAAAATGGATAGAATATACCACACACCCTAACTAAAACCTTGCATTGTCCTGAATGTGAACTAAGAACAAAGTTGAAGAGAGGAAAAGAGTGATATTACCTAAAATGGAGTGATCTCCATAAAGTACAAGTCCAAAGATTCTACAAAACATGTTAGCACCAAGCATAAGGAAAAGGAAGAACTAAAACTTAACTAAATATACCAGACACAAAGTAAAGAAGAAAATACAAGCTAATATGTACAACCTACAATTTTAACTTCTAACTAACTCTACGCTAAAAGTTGAAAATTTTAAAGGTCCACCCAATATACAAGTTCACTTTGAGGGAAAATCGGTGTACCTTCATTTGAGTGCATACCTTTCGAAAAATAAGAATTATGTCTAAATAACGGAAGGTATCTGTAAGGCAGATGAAATGAACCATCACTAATTAAAAAAATTGGGGGGGGATGATGGAAGATTTGGATTGAATGGGTGACGAATACACATGCGATCCAAAAAAATATAATTTTCTCCTAAATATTTTTCCATTGGAGTGGAGGGTGGTGCACAAGGAGGCACAATTGTCTTCATGGAAAGCGACTCAAATAAGTAATCCTCATCGGTCAAAGGGTTGGATGGTTTAAAGTTTTGAACCGATTCATAGGATACTTGTAACGGTTTGATAATGTTGAATAAAGATTGGGAGGAAATAAGTTCAATATCAAGAGATGACTCATCATCGCTTGAAGATTGAATTCCAAAGGCGAAGGATTCACTTTCAATTAAATGTTCTTCTAAAATGGTTTGAGGTGAAACATACGTCTCAACCTCCTCTTTGCTTCCCAAAGAAGAAATCATTTCATTGAAAACGGATACTACATCCAATCCATCATCACTTTCATTCTCAGTTATGCCATGGGCAAAGAAAATAATGGTTTGTTCCAAAGTAGGCAACGATTCCCCATTTGGTTCAACATATTCCTCAACTTCAAAAGTCTCGAAAGAAAAATCATCTTTGGATTTGAATAATGCATCCAACTCTTGTTCCCAACGATTATTTTATTCTGGTTAATGGTTTTTAAGTTTTTCATTTTCAAGAATGAGAAAGACCTCATGCAATAACATAGGTGGAGGCGCGAATTCTTGAAAATGAGAAGTTTGGAAACTATCCTCTGAACTATTATCAAAATCATTATTATAAGAATTTTGAAAGCAATTGCAATTAGTTTCAACATTCTTATTAAAAGGATATAGTGTCCCGTTATCGAAACGATCATTCTCAAAATACCCATAATCCATAACTTGGCTTTTGTAATACTCACTCAAAGTCATTTTAGATGTTTCAAGTTTCTGACTTTGTTAGTATTCTCCAAAACTCACACGTTTAGGGGGATTTTGATAATTATCAATGCGATTACCGAAAATATTAGAATAAGGAATGCTTACCCCAAAAATCTCAAGATGGATAATTCCACAAAGTGATGTGAGGCCGAACAATTCACGTATTGATTGGTGCTTTTAATGTAAAAGTCCTACAAAACTAGTTAACAAAGAATACAAATAGAACGGGAGATATTATGAAATACAAAAATAATTAATTTCTAAACGAATCAGTCCCCGACAACGACACCATTTTGATAGCAGGGGAAACCATGTTACTCGCGTTACCTGCGTTGGTTATTTCTTTTGACTCCCACCATTAGGCAAAAACAATCTAAACTATAACTACACTCTTTATGGGAGTATAGCGATCAGTTCTGGTATCAAGTTCATAGGGAATGTTGCTAGACTTTAATTGGTTTATTATTTCAGGAATAAAAGTGTAAAAGATGAATGTTAAAACAAAAGACAAACCTAGGAAGGTATTTAAACTAAGATTACCAAAATGAGTAAAAATAATATATTGACAATAATATCTCTCACCTCGGGTTAATAAGTATAAATGGTTACACGGGAAGACAAATTAATCAAGATTAAATCTCATTTTCACAATTAATTAAATCTATAGTTGTCATCCCTAAATTGTCATAAAAGCTTAATTGATTTTGGCATCAACAAATATCCCAAAGATTACACACGTAAGGTCGTAAATAGGGCGCATACATGATATTCACCATTAAATCTCCTAGGCATAAAATTAAGAACAGCCTAACCCATTTTAACTCATAAAACTCAACACCAAAGAAAAGAAACCCATTAACCTAAGGTGAATTCAATGAATATCAACCTAAACTAAATTAGCTACAAAGCATTGTAAATGGAATGAGAGTAAATAAATCAAGTAAATATATTTAACAAAGAAAGTAAACTAATTAACAAATCTTGAAATAAATAACGGAAACTTATATTAAGGAAGAAGAAGATGAATAGTGCTACTTACAAACCCAAATCGGTGAAACCCTAAGAGAGAGGGAGAGAAGACGAGCTCCTAAAACCAAATCCTAAAAACTAGATAAAAACTAACTCTAAGCTAATCCTCCAAAGAAATAAACCTAACTTACATATATATAGTAAGTTGGGATAAAAGAAAATGGAAAAGAAAAGGAAACACTCGCACAATATCTGATGGGCCCGATCGATCGGGACAAAGGGTCCTATTGACTGACGGTATTGAATCAACCCACTGCCTTCTATCGCATGCATAAATTGAAATGTCGATTAATCTGGGTCTGGGGGCAGTCAATCGGTGCTCTACTTTCTCAGGCTCTTTGGTCTTCATAATGGAGAAAAATTGCATTATGGAAGCGAAAATAACTTCATCACTTGGACATAAAACGTGTGTCGTTTGTGGCCATACAAAGATTACTCAATGAACTACACTTTCATGGAAATGCACTGAGCGAAACATGAAGTGTGAAAAGTCTAAAATTCCCTTAAAATTGGATTAAATGGTAGAACTTCCTCGAAATGCAACCAATTGTTTCGTTAAGCGGTCCAATACCTACAAAAGCTCACATAAAACATATATATATATATATATATATATATATATATATATATATATATATATATATATATATATATATATATATATATATATATATATATATATATATAGGTTATACAGTATATGAGCATAAAATTAGGATAAAACGGAGACAAAAGTTCGATAATGCATAAAGATAATAGGTGAAAATATGTAATATTTGTGACATATCAGTGGGACTCTCATTCATTCCATATGCAAGGGAGTAGGTGTGAACATGGGGAGGTTGTGCTTAGTATCATATCTGCTCATAATTGAATTGGACAAGTATGATGTTATTTTGGGTAAGGACTAGTTAGTAATGTATAAAGCATTGAGGGAATGTTACTGGAGGACTACTATTCCAGGGAAGGACATGTTTCTTGGGGTGATGCCTTATTCGGAAGGAGGGTCAAGTACCCAATTTTATTATATTAAGGAGGAGACTTCTGAGGGTATAATCATCTCACTATATTCGATCCATGTCGTTAGGGACTATGCTAATGTTTTTCAAGAGATACCTGGGTCACCATCGAGTTAGGATGTTGAGTTTGTTATCAAATTAGCACCAGGGACTAGGTCGATAGCATGAGCATCGTAGGGTATGGATCTTTTAGAGATGAGGTAGTTGAGGGATTCGATTCAGTATCTATTGGGTAAGGGTTTTATTCGTGTGAGTACTTCACCTTAGGGTTCTCGGTTTTGTTTGTGAATAAGAAGGATGGGTCATTACGGCTGTGTATCAATTATCATGAGTTGAACAAACTTACGATCTGGAATAAGTATCCATTGACACATATCGATGACTTGCTCAATCAGCTGAGAGAGGCATTATACTTCTTTAACTTAATTTGTGTTCAGGGTACCATCATTTACATATAAGGGAGCGGATGTCCCTAAGACTGCATCTTTGATGAGATACCGGTCGAATGAGTTTAGGGTTATGTCATTCGAATTAACCAATGCACCAATAATTGTCATGGATCTCATGAACAAAATGTTTAGGGATTTCGTAGATCAGTTTTTCATTGTGTTCATAGATGATATTTTGATTTATTCTCATAGAGAATGTGAGCACTTAGAGCATTTGCGTATGGTTCTTCAGATTTTAGGACCACCAGTTGTATGTCAAGTTCGAGAAATATGGATTCTAGTTACGGGAGGTGAATTTCATAGGTCATATTTTTTTCGAAGGAGGAAGTTATATAGATCTGAGTCAGTGGTGAGGGAGTGGAGTCAACCCACGACACCGATATAGGTGTACAATTTTCTGGGGTTAGTAGGGTACTACCATTAGTTCATCAAAGTGTTTTTCAAGATTGTAGGTCCCTTAAAGAATTTGACTCATAAAGGAGTGCATTTTGTATGGAATGACCACTTTCAGTTACCTTTTGATGAGGTAAAGGATAAGTTGACTTCGACACCGGTACTCGCAAAGCTTAGGGGAGGAGCGAAGTAATTTGTGCTTACTCATGCATCCTTATTGGAACTTGGGGAAGTTCTACAGCAGGAGGAGTGGGCCATAGCTTATGCATATAGTAAGATTAAGACCCATGAGAATAACTATCCCATTCATGACTTAGATTTAGCAGCATTCGTTTTTGCCTTAAGGATTTGGAGGCACTATCTTCTAGGGGAGAAGTTTCGATTGTTCACAAACCATAAGCCACTGCGATATCTTTTCATGCAAAAAGAGATGAATATGAGGTAGCATAGGTGGATTGAGTTCGTTAAGGATTACCAGTTTGATTTAGTAACATCCGGGGAAGGATAACATAGTGGCAGATGCATTGAGTTGTATAACAGTATGGCAGTTAGAAGTAGTGTGGAAGCCGAAGTGGGATGAGGTTTGTTAGGAGGATAAGGTAGTCTAGGAGTACATAACAGGGATGACCGTCACACTCGAGATCATTTTGAAGGTTTTGAAGGTACACGTAGGGGATCCATCTTATCAGGAGAGGATTCAATAGTTATTAGCGGATGGAGCAGAGTCTTACTCAGTCAGTTTTGAGGGCGCCTTACGCTTTAACAGGAGGTTGATTATCCCAAATGATTAGAACCTACTACATGCGATTATGGAGGAGGCGCATGGGTCATGATTTTTAGTACATTTTGGAGGGAATACGATGTACCAAGATATGAGGAGGTCGTATTTGTGGGATGGTATAAAGTGGGACATAAAAGAGTTTATCTCCGTGTTCATCGCTTATCAAATGGTGAAGGTTAATCATCAGAGACCAGATGGAGATTTACAATGATTGGAGATTCTGATGTGGAAAAGGGAGATTATTTCAATGGACTTCATCACAGGGTTATCGACATCACGGGAGGTAGCAAATTTTTTACCAGTTTGGATGGATTACATGACAGAGAAGTATGCAAAAATATTTATAGCAAAGATAGTAAGATTTCACGAGGTTCCTCTCAATAATATTTTAGATCAGAATAAGATCTTTGTGTCTGACTTTTGGCAGATTTTGCAGGAGGTGATGAGGACAGAATTGCATTTAAGCACGAATTACCACCCATAGACCGATGGATAGACGAAGAGGGTGAATTAGATTTTAGAGGATATGCCGAGGATGTTTTTTTTTGGACTTTAAGGATAGTTAGGAGAAGTACCTTTTTTTAATAGAGTTTGTGTATTACAACTCATACCAGTTCACAATTGGAATGGAACCATTTGAGGCTTTGTGCGAGAGATCTTATCATTTGCTCTCTTGTTGGTTAGAGGTGGGGGACAACAAGCTTCTCGGACTGGATTTGATTCAAGAAACCTCAGCAAAGATCGAGTTGATTAGGAGTTTTATTCGGGTAGCTCAAGACAGACAGAAGATTTATGTCGATGCGAACTGGAGGTTTTTAGAGTTTGACGTGGGTGATCAGGGGTATTTACGGGTATCTCCGACGAGAGGAGTGGTGCAGTTCAGGAAGAGGGGAAAGTTGGCACCTAAGTATGTGGGGTATCTTGAGGGTATGTCCAGGTGTGTATAGGCTCACCTTACACCAGAGTATTTGCAGTGAATTCACAATGTGTTCCATATGTCATCGTTGATGAGGTATCTCAGGGATAACATGGCTTATCGGCATATACCGTTGGAGGAGATTGACCAACAGCCGTATATTTCTAATGAGGAGATAATTGTTGACATTTTGGACTATAATGAGATGAATCTTCGATCAAATGTGGTACCATTAGTTCTTGTACAGTGGGGACACACTACACCAAAAAGACTAAATTGTCACCTTTGAGGCGGCCAGCCTTGTCACGGTCATTGGCCGTGACAAAAAAATACGCATTTTTTGTCACGGTCAATGGCCGTGATAAGTTCGTGATAACAGTTTGTCACGATCAAAGACCTTGACTAGTCCATGACAAGTTTTATAATTAAAACCCTAGGCGCCTTTTTTCCCACTTTTTCCGTTCCCTCCATTTTCTCTCTGTAGGTCGAGCGACGGTTCTCTCTCTCTCACTACTTTCAAGTCATTTTTTCCCTTTCTCTCTCTTTCCTTTGTGTATATGTGTATGTGTGTGTGTGTGTATACATGTGTGTGTCCGTGTGCAGGTGGGTGGGTGCGCATGTGCATGTCTGCGTCTGTGTGTGTGTAGTGGTGGGGAAGGGGGTGGGGGCAGGGGTATGTGTGTGTGTGTAGTGGTGGGGCAAGAGGCAGGGGTCAGAGGTGGGGCAAGGGAAGGGGGGGAAATGGGGGGGTGTAGGTGTGTGTGTGTATAGGTGTATGGGGGTGGGGGGGGGGGGGATAGGGGGTAGGGTGGGGTGGGGTTAGTTTGGTATTTTATGACTTAAAATTAATTGAACATTATAAATATTGATTGGGTATTTTTAGTTTAAGGCTTGCAAATCATTGGTATTGTTATTTGTTAATGTTTATTGGGTGGTGTAACTTGGGATTGAAATTAATAGGGATTGTTAACATTTCATGAATCTTATTGTGGGTACCTCGATTTGTCAGTTTGGCCCAGACAAGTAGCCCGATTAAACATGACCCAAAGTCTAGAGGCCCGACGCATCTACTAATTTAGTTGTGACTTATTCAATTCCTAAAATATCTCAAGGAGATACTCTAGGGATTATAGGCTAACGTGGGGGAGTCCAACACCCCCACTCTCCAAAAACAGGATGTATATAATAAACGCTTAGCCCGTGGCAAAGGGCATGCATTCTTTTCTGTAAACACTCCCCGGAGTAAAGAGAAATAAAATACTGAGAGCACCACCGTGGATGTAGGATTTCTTGTCGAATCACGTATATCTTTGTGTTGTGTGTGATTAGTGTTCCTTTAAATTCTTTACTTATTCTGGTGATTGTCTTTGCTTGTTAATTTGTGTTGAGTTTAATTGTCACCATAATTGGCGCCGTCTGTGGGAAACGTTTGCTTTCCTTTAATAAATCCTTCGCCAAAAAGAATTTAGAATTTCTGGTCACAACAGCAATGCCCCCCAAGCTGGGGATATTCAAGAGCAGCCTGCCCCTCACAGGATTAGATCTGAAGTTTGACGTTCAAATCCTAGGGCTCGCCCTGAACGGAAAGCCTCGGTGGAAAGCCAAGGGCCAGCTAGGTCCACACAGGTCTCCAGGCTAATCGACGCCTATGAGGCCAGGCTCCAAGAGAAAGAGGAGGCCACTCACAAGCAAGAAGCTGAGAATGACCATATCAAAAAGAAGATTGGAGAGAATGGAAAGGGAACTCCATCGTAGCACCAGGCAACGTCAATACCGCACTCCTACCCCTCAGGCGAGCAAGTCTCACAGTCGAGGAAGGAGCCCTAGATGTGGATCTCAAATACTTGAGGAGCACAGATCAGATGATGACTTGATCGAGCAGCAGCAACCAACTCGCCGCTATAGGAGCCCAGATCGAGGAAATGATGGCATACGAAATTTGGTCCGAAGAGAAATGGACCAGCACCCAACACATCGGGGTGCTAGATCGACTAGAGAGTTATCCAGGCGAGCCCTCAAGACCTAGATGAATTCCCCTTTCTCAAGGTAAGAAGAAGAAGAAGAAGAAGAAGAAGAAGAAGAAGAAGAAGAAGAAGAAGAAGAAGAAGAAGAAGAAGAAGAAGAAGAAGAAGAAGTTCACAATTCCCAGGTTTAAGATCTACGACAAAAAGACTGACCCTATTGACCATGTGAGGCAGTACGGACATGCCATACCCCCCCTGGAACCACAAGGACGCGTTAATGTGATGGATCTTTCCCTTGATCTTGCATGATGTGGACCAGAAGTGGTTCAAAAGACTCCCTCACAGATCCATCAGGAGCTTTGAGTCCCTGATAGAGCTCTTCACAGCTCGCTTTATCACTAGCAGCTCTCATCCGAAGAGGATGGATGCCTTATTAACGATGAAGAAGATGCCTCGGGAGAGCCTTAGAGATTACACGAAAAGATATTGGGAGTTGTTCAACGAGGTCAAGGACTGCTCAGAGCAGGTCGCCGTGTGATCGAGGTGGAAACCATGCGACCGTGTAAATACACTAGTCGTTGTTATCAACTTGCAACCGCAATACGAAAACCTAAACTTTAACTACACTCTTGTGGAGTATAGTGGCTAGTCTGGGTATCGAATCCTCATGGAACTAGGACGAGTGAACGTGAAGACAAAGGTAAGACTGTTAACCCTAACTTGACTCTAAAAAGAAGGAAAAGGTGATTTGGATTGTGAAACAACTACAACTAGATGCAATTTTGGAAGTGATTAACTAATCAAATTATGAATGCAATTATTCTACTGCAGAATTTCGAACAACTTGACTAAAATTTTAACTATGAGTGGATAAAGATAGGTCGGATTACAATCCCCCACACCCTAGTAATTCACTACGTCAGATACTAGATTCAGAATTAAAGCTTTAAATGAATCCGACTTTTTAATACTCCTAAGTATTACACAAATGAGGTAATGTAGCCCACACAGTACGTAAGCAAATGTTGAATTAAAATTCGGTCTTTATTTCTCCTAAGTATTACACATATGAGGGATCGTAGCCTGCACATTATGTAAGCAAAGGCTAAAATAAAGAAGTATCGTATGAATTACGATACAATTCAACTAATGTTTTGATTCCAACTTCTATTTCCACTATCGTGAATTACACTGGGTGAGGTTCATGCACCCCAACCCTTAAAAATCAAGCCTAACATGGTGAAATTAGTGAAATCAACGTTATCAACGTTGCATGAACTCATAATTGTTTGGAAAGAGAGATTAAACATGAGAAATAATAATAAAAGTGCTGGAAATAAAAGTTACCAAGATTGAAGAACAAGAATATGCAAGAAGAAATAAAAGCTGAAAGAAAAACCAGAAAAGCTCTTGAATTAAAGGTGAAAAATATGTAAATTCTTCTCCTAGATGTTCCTCCTTGATTAGGAGCTTTTACATGAATGAAATCTGAATAAAAAGAGTCCTAATGACTAAATATATAGGCTAGAGGTCATTTAGAAGAGTCCCCAAAACATAAAACTCTTTTGGCTAAAAGAGAACCACAAAATAAAAATCATGTATCTGGAAATTTGTCACACTTAGAAAGCGTCACTAATTTTTTAACGGATCTTGTGCGTGACAAATGGGAGGACTGGTTCTTTTTTCTCAACTTCAATTCGGTTTGGGGCAGACAGCTTTTTTTCCTTCATTCTTCTCAACTTCAAATGACCATAATTTCTTCACCGTAGGTCGGATTGAGGTGCCGTTTTTTCAAGTATTCTTGTAATTGAAAGCTCTTCAACTTTTCAGTTGGCCCCACCTCCGAAATAAGGCTACAAAATTATGAGAATTCCCTTCAACTCCCCGTTTCTTAGTTTCTTTCACTGTTTTGAGTTCTCTTTGGCACTAACTTGCATGAAATACCTGTAAAACACATAAGAGACATACGAAATACAAAATACGAAATACTTACCCAAAAGGGTTAGTATCATAAATATGAGGCAAATCCAAGCTATTTACACCGCACGGGAACATAAAAATACCGAAATTAAGACGATCAATGTGAAGAATTTATGCCTAATCAACCCCCCCTAACTTAGAACTTTGCGCGTCCCGAGCAATATAAAATAATGAGAGTATGAGTTAAGGACCCTTCAAAAACTTTATTGGGATAGAATACCTTTTCCGCGGGCAAGCGATTGCATTTAGCGTATGCAATAAGCCTTTAAACCTCTAGGTTACCCTAGAAGGATGAGTGGTGTCTCATGAGGGTTTGTAGTGAATATACCCACAAAATTCGTTATTGACTCAAAGAAAAATCAAAATACTTAAAAATTGTACAATTTAAACTCCCTAAAAATGGTCACCTTAAAATTATATTCACAAGTCTCAAGTCATAGTGTGTGTGTGTGCGAAGCCAAGAATTGAATCGCTAATTTCCACCGATTGATCATTACGTTACATTCCGAAAATTCGATTTGATTTCAAAATCTCACCGAATATACTCACAAACGAATCACTCGAAAGTGTGTCTATTCTCTCAGTATTCGTGATTTATAAGAGTAAATAATAATGGACACAATTTTACGCACACAATTGGAAAGACGGACTATTTGAGGTAAAAAGATCTCATCATCGGAGTATGGTTATAAGGAAACGAAAACATCGCCTCTAGTTCACACCATTTAATCTCTTATATTATCTATTTGTATCTTAGCTCTCCACGCGGTAATCAATTTCGCAATTCGAACTCGGTTAGGACTTTTTTTGGGTTATATGATGTATTGGGTAAAATTGGAAAAGACTTAGAATTTCGGAAATGGAAAATTTTTCTTATGATGTCCGTTAGTGCTTTTTCGAGCTCTTGCTCATTTTTCTTTACTTTTCTCTCCTTTTTCTATTTTTTCACACTTTTCTTTTCTTACTATTTTTGATTGAGCATTCTTCTATTTTTTTTCATTCCCCCTTTTTGTTGCACTTTTCTGACTTAAATTCTGACTTTTTCTTTTCTTCACAATTTCGGGCTATTTGGGTTTTTCGGGTTGTCAAAAGAAAGGAAAAATTATTCGGCTCAAATTTGGGTTATAAAAGGGATGATTTTTCACAACTTTTTATGGTCAATATTTTTGGGTAACAAACGATGGCCTACTTCACTGTCCAAATGCGAGTTGCTTTACCATTTGCGTCTCGAGATCAATTAACTCTAGAGATATTTTATCACGTTTTTCGAGACAACATCTCACACGTTTTCCATAACCGATCAAAATAATAAAATAGAGATCATCAACGACTTATTAAAACACTGAAAAGAACTTTGAGTTAACAATTAACTCGGATTGATTTATAAACTCACAAAAATGAAAGGCTCGAATCTCACCGGGTTTGTTAATCTCCACACTTATTCATAAAGTCGTCAATTTTCTTTCAATTTCCATCTTTGGTAAACTTTGGCTTTGTGCATTGGATTTTTACAACTTGAGACAAAAAAAATGTGACATTTTGAAGCTTTTAAATTCCAATTTTTATTTATTTTGAAGAAAAATATTTTTGGCTTTTTCAAACTTTTTCAATTTTTTTGACATTTTTGAAATTTTCTAAAAAAACACACTTGGAAAGAACATGTGATCGAATCAATGAATCTAAACAATAAACGGAAAGAATATCCCCACCCCCTAACTTAAACGTTGGATTGTCCTCAATGCGAATCAAGAACACAACCTAAAGAGAGGAAAAGAAATATATTACCCAAAATGGAGCGATCCCCGAGAAGTACGAATCCATTGAATCTACAAAACATGTTATAACCAAGCATAGGAAAAAGAATAACAAAAACTCTAAACTAAAGAAAAAAAATAACCTAACTATTGTACAACCTACGATTTGAAATTCTAATAAGTTATACACTAGAAGTCAAAAAATTTGAGGGTCCAACCAAAATACAATTTGACTTTGAGGGATTAATGGTGTACCCTCACTAGAAAGAATGCCTCCCGAAAAATAAAAATTCCGTTTGAACAACGAAAGGCATGTGCGGGATGAAAAAAATTAACCATCACCAATTAAAAAATTTAACGGGATCATGGGGGTTTTGGATGCTAGGTGGGACAAGTACAATTGAGATCCAAGAGAAATGTGATCACCTCCCAAAGATTTTTCAAGTAGTATGGGAAGAGGGGTACACAAAAAGTAAGAATCTATCTTGGAAACCAATTCAAGCAAAGATTCCTTGTCGGTAAAAGTTTTAGTTATTTCAAAAGTTACAACCAACTCATGGGAATCAAAATTCAATTTATCTCCCAAATATTTTTCATTTGGAACGGGAGGTAGTGCACATGTAAGTGAATAATCCATAAGATAAAGCATCTCAAACAAACATTCTCATTCAAGAATTGGGTCAACGTCCTTAAGACTTTCATCCGATTTTTGTGATGGAGTTAACGGTTCGATAATAGTGGGGACACAAGGAAACGAAGGATCTTCAGACTCAATAGATTTTGAAAATTTTAAAATAGCTTGAGATTCAAAAGTACTTGGATCACTCTCAATGATTTCGTCCTCAAAAGTGTTAGGTGATGCGCAAGTCTCACCCTCCTTTAAGCTTTCCAGATAAGCATCAATCTCCTTGCTAGTTTCTCTAATTTTCAACTCTGTAGCAGCAAGGTCATCAAATTGATTTTTGAAAATAAGAAAGAGTTCTTCCAAAGTAGGCTTCCTTGGGTTCCTCATTTGGTTGAAAACATTCTTCAACTTCAAAAATATTAGAAGAAAAATCCTCATTGGGTTCAAATAATGCATCTAACTCTTCCTCCCAATAACGATTTTTTTCCCGATATTCTTTTTCAAGTATTTTTTCTTTAAGCAATTCATTTTGATAAATTTGGATGGCCTTAGCACTAGGCTTGTATTTATAAGACTCGTCTTTAGTGATATTGATCCAATGGTTATAAGTCTTGAGTGCCTCCTCCTCCTTACTATTATCGTAACAATTAAACCCACCAAAGGAGTTAAAGTAACACGTTTCAGATTGGGTAATTAACAAGCGTGACGCCCATATTTTTTATTTTTATTTTATTTTTTTAAGGTGAAATTCGGGATTAACCAACCTAACCTAAAGTCTACCTAATTCCCCGGTAACGACGCCATTTTGATCGAGGTGGAAACCAAACGTCCGTGTAAATACCCTTGTCGTTGTTATCGTCTTCCAACTGCAATACAAAAACCTAAACTTTAACTACACTCTTGTGGAGTATAGTGGCTAGTCTGGGTATCGAATCCTCATGGAACTAGGACGAGTGAACGTGACGACAAAGCTAAGACTGTTAACCCTAACTTGACTCTAAAAAGAAGGAAAAGGTGATTTGGATTGTGAAAAAACTACAACTAGATGCAATTTTAGAAATGATTAACTAATGAAATTATGAATGCAATTATTCTACTATAGAATTTCGAACAACTTGACTAAAATTTTAACTATGAATGGAGAAAGATAGGTCGGGTTACAATCCCTCACACCCTAGTAATTCACTTCGTAAGATACTAGATTCAGAATTAAAGCTTTAAGTGAATCCAACTTTTTAATACTCCTAAGTATTACACATATGAGGGATCGTAGCCCGCACAGTAGTAAGCAAAGGTTGAATTAAAATTCGGTCTTTATTTCTCCTAAGTATTACACATATGAGGGATCGTATCCCGCACAGTATGTAAGCAAAGGCTGAAATGAAGTAATATCGTATGAATTACGATACAATTCATATAATGTATCGATTTCAACTTCTATTTCCACTATCGTGAATTACATCGGGTGAGGTTCATGCACCCCAACCCTTAAAAATCTAGCCTAACATGGTGAAATTAGTGAAAACCACATTATCTACATTGCATGAACTCATAATTGTTTGGAAAGAGAGATTAAACATGAGAAATAATAATAAAAGTGCTGGAAATAAAAGTTACCAAGATTGAAGAACAAGAACATCCAAGAAGAAATCAAAGATTGAATAAAAATTGGAAAAGCTCTTGAATTAAAGGTGCAAAATATGTAAATTCTTCTCCTGGATGTTCCACCTTGATTAGGAGCTTTTACATGAATGAAATCTGAATAAAAAGAGTCCTAATGACTAAATATATATGCTAGAGGTCGTTTAGAAGAGTCCTCAAAACATAAAACTAAGCGTGACTAATTTTGTAACGGATCTGGTGCGTGACAAATGGGAGAACCGGTTCTTTTCTCTCAGCTTCGGTTCGGTTTGGGGCTAACAGCTTTTTTTCCTTCATCCCTCTCAACTTCAAATGACCATAATTTCTTCACCGTAGGTCGGATTGAGGTGCTATTTTTTCCACTGTTCTTGTAATTGAAAGCTCTTCAACTTTCCAATTGGCCCCACCTCCAGACTAAGGCTGCAAAATTACGAAAATACCGTTCAACTCCCCGTTTCTTGGTTTCTTTCACTATTTTGAGTTCTCTTTGGCACTAACTTCCATGAAATACCTGTAAAACACATAAGAGATACACAAAATACAAAATACTTGCCGAAAAGCGTTAGTATCATAAATATGAGACAAATCCAAGCTATTTACACCGCACGGGAACATAAAAATACCAAAATTAAGCCTATAAATGTGAAAACTTTATGCCTAATCACGGTGGCATTCTTTAAAATAAGCCTACCCAACTCCTGCCTCTTGCACCAGTCTCTCACCAAGAAGGAGGCCACGACCATTGACGACCTAATAGCTCGCATTGAAAAATACACCAAGGTTGAGGATGTGACCCGCCTAAGTGCAGGGGAGAATGGTCGCGCTAAGTTCGCTGGGAAGAGCAGTGACAAATCTGAGAACCCGAAGAAAGGAAGAAAAAATGGGGGCCAGAGTGGCTCTAAGAGAGGAAACAAGAATGATGCTTTGAAATCATTTCAGGCAGTGAACATTGTCTTCAAAGAACCAATCTACAAGATCCTAGCAAAGATCAAGGATGAGGCGTTCGTTAAGTGGCCTAGAAAGATGGGAGGATATCCCTCAAAGAGGAACAACGCGTTAAGATGCACTTTTCACAAGGAAGGTGGGCACAAAACTGAGCATTGCAAAGCTCTCAAGTCTCACCTTGAAGAATTAGCCCTGACTAGGCACCTGAACGAATTTATGGAGAAGAAGCAGAGAAGGTCACTGTCAATGGAGACACAGACCCGATAACGTGCTCGAGGAAAATGTTGTCCATGAGTTCTTGGTGATTCATGGGGCATCAGACCTAAAGCAGATTCAAGGAAGCTTAGATCGGATGGAAATTAAAAAGCTTACGACAGTAATGCTATCTTTTCAAATCGATCCAACTAAAACATAGGCAGGGAAGCGTCGGCGAGTTGATGATGTCAACTACAGCAAACACATTGTGTTCACAAATGAAGATTTGGTGGGAGTAAGGACCCCAAATCATGAGGCCATGATCATTACACTTAGGATAGCTAACTAAGTTGTCGGCAAGTTGCTCATCGACCAAGGTAGCTCATCCGAAGTAATGTATCTCGACTTATTCAGAAAGTTAAAGTTGAGTGTAGCCGACTTGAAGGAAGCCACTGTCCCTCTAGTCGGCTTCGCTGGTAAAGTGACCATCCCTTTGGGAAATATTGTACTGCCAGTAAGGGTAGGAAACGTCTCCAAGATGATCGAGTTTTTGGTGGTCGACATTGACTCGCCCTACCAGGCCATCCTTGGCAGAGGATGGCTACATGCGATCAAGGTCGTCCCCTCCACCTACCACCAGAAACTCAAATATGTGACTGAGCGAGGAGTAATGGAGATCCATGAAGATCAGGTGATGGCAAGAAAGTTCTTTATAGGAGCCATCCGCCCAAGGCCGGAGAAGAAGGTCGAGAAGGCCAAGGAGAAAGATGAAGAACAAGAAGGTTTGATGCCTTCCAAATAGCATCTAAAATATGTAAAACCTGGAGTGGAGGAGACCAGGCTCCTCCCCTTTGAGCGGATCATTGAGAACCTGGAGGAGGTCGCAGCTGATGGTAGCAAGAAAGACAGGATGTTCTTGATCGGAGCCTCTCTCACAGATCGAGAGAAGAAGGAACTAATAGCGCTTTTGCAGAAAAAATTAGATGTTTTCGTGTGGGAACCCTATAAGCTACCCGGGATTGATCCCAGTGTGATTTGTCATCGGTTGCACGTCAACCCGACTTTTAAACTGATTGTGCAAAACACACGGCGAACTGCACCCAAAAAGCCAAGGCTATGAAGAGAGAAATGGAGAAGCTGTTGGATGCAGGATCCATACGAGAAGTTCAATTCCCTAAGTGGTTGTCCAACCCAGTAGTTGTTCCAAAGAGAAATGGAAAATAGAGAGTTTGTATTGACTTCATGGACCTTAACAGGGCGTCCCCTAAGGATAGTTTCCCTCTCCTGAAGATCGACCAGTTAGTGGACGCCACAGCAGCTCAAGAAAGAATGAGTTTCCTGGATGCATACTACGGGTACCACCAGATCCCCCTGTACGAAACAGATCAAGACAACACAATGTTCATCACCACCGTCGGATTGTATTGTTAAAAGTTATGCCCTTTGGGCTCAAAAATGCAGGAGCAACCTACCAGCGGTTGGTCACCAAAATGTTTAAGGACCAAATGGGAGATACCATGGAGGTATACATCGATGATATGCTCGTCAAGCGAAGGCATAAAGAAGACCACCTCTCAGACCTACCAAGAACCTTCGAAATCCTCAGGAAATACCCATCGCAAGTAAGTGTTCCTCTGGCGTCCAGTCAGGAAAATTTCTCGTGTACTTGGTTAGCGAGAGAGGTCCCCCCCCCCCTCCCCCCCCCCCCCCCCCCACGATAAGAGATGTACAGAATATCACAGGCATGCTCACCGCCTTGAATCAGTTCATCTCGAAGTCATCCGAAAGGTGCCAGGCATTCTTCCAATTCTTGAAGAGAAGAAAAGCTATGGAATGGAACCAGGATTGCTCAAAGGCATTAGAGGAGCTCAAAGCTTATCTCATCACACCACCCTTGCTCGTAATACCTCAAGAGAATGATTCCCTGTACCTATACCTCGTAGTTTTTAGCCATGTTTTCAGTTCTTCACTGGTATGCGAAAGAACGGGAATTCAGCACCGAGTCTACTATGCGACCAAGACCCTCTTGGACGTCGAACAGCGATACCTACCACTACAAAATCTCACCTTTGCACTAGTGGTAGCCTCGAGGAAATTGAAGAACTACTTCGAAGCTCACTCTATCATCGTCCTTACATCTCACTCCCTTAAAGAAGTCCTACGAAAAGAAGATCTGTCCGGCAGACTATCAAAGTGGTCAGTCGAGCTCGGGCGATTTGACATTGAGTTTCATGCAAGTAATGCAATCAACAGACTCCTAACCGACTTCATCGCAGAATTTACAGGAGAACATCCCCATGACCAACTTTAACCCTTTGGTCAAAGGGAAGATCACTCGACGCAAGGTGTTTGGTGATTGTTCGTTGACGGAGCCTCCAACTCCAAAGGGGCAGGAGTGGGCATCGTGCTGGTTACCCTAGAAGATACCATCCTCGAGCAAGGAATCAGGCTTGGATTTGAAGCCTCTAACAACGAAGCAGAATATGAAGCATTGATAGCAGGACTGCATAAGGCACAGGCATTGGGGCCAAATCAACTTCAGGTGTTCGGCGACTATAACTGATCTCCAATCAGATAAGCGGAGACTTAAACGCAAGGGATGAGAGAATGGCGACCTACCTCGCCACATCAAAGAAATTAATGTCTAACTTTGAACAAGTCGGTGACCAACAGTTTCGTAGAGGACAAAACAGTCATGCTGATGCCCTAGCGGCCTTAAGCTCGCGATCAATTCTGACTGGAAGAGAACAATCCCGATCGACTTCCTCACCCAGCCGAGCATTAACTAGAGCGACGAGCAGTGAAACACAGGTAATGTTCTCTAGATTGAACCAGCCCTCGGTTGGATAAACTCCGTAAGGGATTATTTTAAAGATGGTTCCCTACCAGACGAAAAGAAGGCCGCTCATCAGATAAGAGTCAAAGCTGTTCGCTTTCACTTATCTCCTGAAAGCAAGCTGTATAAGAAATCTTTCACCGGTCCTTACCTCCAATGGGTTCACCCAAAGGACGTCGAGCAAGTTCTGCACGAGCTCCATGAGGGAATCTATGGAAGTCATATTGGGGCCAGGTCATTAGCTTTTCGAGCAATGAAGGAAAGCTACTGGTGGCCGTACATGCAGAAGTATTCTGGGGTATACGCTTACGAGTGAGAAAAATGTCAACTACACGCTCCTATGGTTCATCAACCCGCGAGCGACCTAAAATCACTTACTAGCCCTTGGCCTTTCGCTCAATGGGGAATGGACATCGTGGGCCCTTTGCCTACCGCTGTCGGTAATCACAAGTATTTTTTGGTCACGATAGACTACTTCACCAAAAGGATAGAGGTAGAGCCACGGGCAAACATCAGAGACGCGGATATGATGAGGTTCATATAGAAGAACATTATCACCCGCTTCGGGATCCCCAATACCATCGTCAGTGACAACGGAACTCAGTTCGAAAGTGGCCTATTCTAGGGTTTCTGTAATGACCACGGGATCAGGCACCATTTCAGCTCGGTGGCTTCAGAGCAACGAACAAGCTGAAGCTTCCAACAAAACAGTGATTGATGGATTGAAGAAGCGTTTGGAGCGAGCCAAAGGGGCATGGGTGAGCGAGCTACCACACATCCTACGGGCCTATCTCACTACCCCACGGAGAGTAGCCGTAGAAACCCCATTTGCACTAACATATGGTATGGAGGAAATCATCCTCTTGGAAGCTGGCCTCCCCACCATGAGGTCCACTTTGGTCGACCAAGGCTAGAACGATGCATCATTACTCGCTGAACTTGACCTAACTGAGGAACGCAGAGACCTGGCTCTAGTGAAACTAGCAGGCTACCAGCAACAGCTAGCGAATCACTACAACAAGAAGGTCAATCCAAGAGCATTCCAAGTTGGGGACTACGTCCTAAGGAAAGTTCTGGGCAGCGCGGTAAAACCATCAGATGGCAAGCTAGGACCAAATTGGGAGGGACCATTCAAGGTGATAAGGGACAACCTACAAGGAGCCTGTTGATGTAAAAAATTAAATTATCTCTAATTTTTTAATCACAGATAAAATAAATGAGACAAAATATTTTTAAAGTGGTTCAGCTTTGAAAGAATGGCCTACATCCACTATTTTTGTTATTGTTGAATGTTTGCTTGGAATTCCCGATAATGGATTTACCAAGAAATTCCTAGTCCCCTTCTAATGAGGAGGTTACAATGTATTTATAGCCTTGAGGCTGTACAAATGAAAGGATAACGCCTTGTTATCTAGTAGACAAGTACATCTGTATGATAATAATGAGCATTTAATGAGCAGTCGTCTCCTTGATTCTCTTGAGTTGGATGCGTTGTACGCTATGTAGCTCGGACCGCTTAAGCTGCTCGACACGCTTGAGTTGCTCGGGGCTCCTTAGTTGCTTGGTGATCTTGAGTTTCTCGATAGAAGTATATATAATTTTCATGTTGGCAGACACATGTCTGTAAATGAGTGGTCCATGTCAGCAGACTAAATTTGGTATCAAAAGAAGCCCCCAATGTTTCATAATTTGATGTTTAAGAAAAGTATGGAACATTCTGCTTGAAAACTGCATATATTATTGGTTTGTATGGTTTTTAGGAACGCATTCATTGTATATAATTCCATTTTCAGTGCACAGTATCGGGCCTCATAAATATTTTTAATTTTCATGACCGCTTCGATATTTGTGCTCCTTTTATTCTTTTAGCCGCCGGATACGCAAACGTCCTCCTTTGTAATTATTTCTTTTCTCTGTTCCCAAGGTAAAGTATTTAAGCGCGTCGGAAATCCTATCGTTTTTCACTTTTCAAATCTGTATCTTTGAACTCTTCATTTCTTCTCTATCTTGTGCCTTCGTTCCTTCCATTGTTCGTTATCAACTGATTCACTTTTTTTCTGTAAGATTTTCTTCCCTCTCTTTTATTTACTTTGTTCATCATGGTTTACCTTGTGGAATCGCTTGACAAATTTCGTTCTGAATTTTTAATTCCTTCATGGGTCATTTTGGAAGAACTTTCTGAACCTTCTAACTATTTTTCTTTGGCTAAGGGACATTGGTTCCCAAGTCTCTTTGTGGCCGAATGTGGCTTTTCTTTCCCTCCAAATCCCTTATGTTTGGAATTCTGTCAATATTTTGACGTTGTACCTGCAAAAATAGCTCCAAATACCTGGAGGATAGTTAATGGCGTTCATAGATTCAATCAACTCCATGGAACCCTTTTAGGAATCCCAGAGATTATGTACTATTATAGATGGGTTGTCAGTGATTCCGCATTCTATTTAAAGACTAGGTTTTTTAATAGGGATTTAGTTGTTAATCTTTCAGACGCCAATAGGGATTATTTTGAGCATGGGGTAGTTATGAAAAATTGGCAACACGCTCCATTAAATGGAGATGCTGTATATCAAGGTCCTAGGTGTCCCCCTTATGGCAATGGAATAGGTTGTTTTTAATTTTTTGAAATCTTGTTTTCTTTGTGTTTAATAAAACGTTTCACTGACATTTATTTTTGTTCATTACAGTTGACAGTAAAATAAAACCTCCAAAAGAAGCTCACGTTATTTTAAGCATTTAAAACTTATCTAGAGTTTGCACCAATATGTTGCTGAGGAACATATTAGGTCTATTGCAATACAAGAGCTATACTTCATCCTTCATTGCTCGTCCAGCGGTGGTTGACATTGACTAAGTACCAGCTTTTGAAACTGGTGTGGAAGGTTCCTCCTCTGAATCGAATATTCCCATCAGTAACCTAATGAAGAAAAGAAGAGCTCCTGCCTTCTTTGACAAATCAGACTCGGCCAATGTGGAGGCAAAGAAAAATAAACAGGATGTTCCAGAGGAAGGGACAAGAAACATTGATGCACCCCCTCCTGTTGCTGCCAAGAAAGTTATTGAGAAGCCCCCTGTGGCTCCGAGCAAGGCTGTGATTATTTATCCTCCTAGTGAGGTTATTGTCATATCACCAACCAAGAAAACTTCTTTGGTTGAAAATATTTCTGCTCCTCCGAGGAGGTTAAAGAAAAGTTCCTCCGAGAGACCCGCTGAACCTATCTCTCAGCCTTTAAATGCTGAAAGTGGCGTTCCATCTTGGTAAAATCCTGGACTATCCCAGAAGTCCAAGGTATTGAAGATTCCCTTTCTCGTGAGAGAATCACTACTCTTGCTGCTCAACACATTGCCTTAGTAAGTATTGTTAATTTAAGTCATTCACTTTCTAATATTATGTTTATATGTTGATTTGATATTATTTCTTTTTTCAGCTGGTGACATGTTTCAATAGCATCTTGAAGAAGGATGAAGCTATTAAAGCTTCAAGCTCATTGGGAGGTGTAGAGGAAGCTTTTGTTGGTCTGACTCAGTCCTTAAAGGATTCTCGTCAAAAATACGAAGAAGATAAGGTTTCTTGGGAGAAGAAACTCAAGTCCATTGAGCTGGACAAGAATCAAGCTGAGAATGCCTCCCAGGAGTTGGAGAAGAAATTGAAAGAGTCTGAGCAGAGCAATAAAGTTTTTGAACAAAGCAACAAGGAGCTGGAAGTTAAGCTCAAATCTGTTGAAGGGGAAGTTGTTAGGCTTCAAGATGTTGGACGCTAAAAAATGGAAGTGGAGGAGAAGTTGAAGGCTGTCGAGGAGCTCCTTAGGGAAAGGACCTCCTCGGAGAAAGAAAAGAGGAAAAAGGTTGTTAAAAAATCGTTCAGTGCTGGTTGGGATAAAGGCTGGAACAAGGTCCTGGCTGCCATGACTTCGCAAATGGAGTATGCTAGCCTCAAGTACTTTAGGGATGGATGGGTTATAGGTTTACAGGAAATAAAAGTTGCTGAGAATTCTGAATTGTTCCAGCAACACACTCATGGCCCTTCTCCCTCTCCTGGAGAAGAGGAAGAGGATGAAGCTGCCTCAGACGAATATTCAATGATGACTGGAGATCAGGTCTTTGTCGTTCATGTTGTTCATCTTTTCGAGCAACCCCCGCCATCCAACCTTCCTGTCGATCAGTTGCCATTATCTTTCGAGCAACCAACCTCCTCATCCCAGCCTTCCGAGGAAGTTGTAAAACATAAGGAGGAGGTGTAAAGTTTCTCGGGTTTTAATCTTGTTATTATTTTTGAATGTAACCTTGAGCTTTGTATTTGCCTTTATGATGAAATAAAATCTTGAACTTTGGTTATTCGTCTTTGACCTTTTCTATGACTTTCTCTGTCTTGCATCCTTATTGATTCTTTTTATTTCTCTTTGCTAGTTTATGTTCAAGATGGAGCTGTTATCAGCTCATGACATAGACTTAATGAAGAGATTCAATGACTATTTTAAAGTGGATCATGCAGATCTTAATGAGACTGAAATAATTAATATCCTCGGATCAGGAGCTTCTGACCGAGCAGTTGAATCTTACCAATATCTAAAATGTTTGCTCGATCGTGCAGTAGCCAACAATGTGGCCTACTATGAGATGATTGAAGATCTCCAAGGCACTATCGAGGAGCTTTAACTGCAATATAAGGAGTCTTCTACCCTTTTGAACCAAGGATATGAGAAAAAATATCAACAACTAAGTGCTGACAAAGGATATGATAAATTTATCTCTGCTTATGAGAAGAAATAGAGCATTCTGAAACTTGAGGTTGAAGAGCACAGGCATATCGCCAAGTTGTTGGAGCAAGAGAACATTGCCTTACAAGAGGAGGTAAAACAACTCAAATCTGCTGCATCTTCCTTGGGAGCCTTGGTTCCTGTCAATGATGAAGGTTTCTCTTTTTTGGAGATAGAAAATGTCAACCTGCGAGATGAGTTGGAAACTCTGAAAAAAGATGGACCCTCCACCTCTACTCGTAGGCGAGCAAGATCTTCTTCTCGAGGATGAGCAAGAGCTGGTCGTGTTTTTATTGAAGAAGCTAGAACACAGTCAGCTTTAGAGAATCAGGCCTTTCAGTTGGTAATGAAGAACCAAGCCTTAGCAGAGATGTCCAAGAAAATTCTGAACTTCAGCGAGAAACTTTCTACCCAGAGTTCTGCTTTGGAGAATAAGGAAATTTTGATGAAGAACCTCCACGAGCAACTGGAGAGATTAACTTACCAATTCCATAAATAGCCCAGAGAATTTTGGATGGCTGGGTATAATGAAGCCCTTTACCATCTTGATTCTCGAATCCAATAATCAAATAAGGAAGGGTACAAGCAAGGGTGGCTGAATGCACTGGGTGTGCTAAAATTGGAGCGGGGCCACTACTTATGGGATTATTATGACCCTGGAGTACTTGATTTGCCCGTGCCTCCTTTCAAGCTTGATATGAGTTAGATTCCTGCTCGGTCAATTCCTTAATGCTTGATCTCCAAGTATCTCGGCGATTACAGTCTTCATGCAAATTTCGAGATATCTCGCCCAGAGCACCTACTTGATCGGCCTTCTGTAATGAATGTCAGGATGCTTCGAGATGTAAATTTTATAAACTCTACTTTTGCCTTAGATGATCCTCCTGCTGGAGTAGAACCTGTTTCAAAGGCAGAAGGAAAAAAACCAATAGAATAGGATTTTTATGTAATGACTTGTACCTTTCACAGCATATGTAATTCTTTTTTATTTAAATGAAGAAATTTTTAGTCTTTTGCTATTTTACTTTCTTCTAAGTATTCTGCAGAATGTCTTTGTTTGTGAATATATGCATATTGTGATATGTCCATTCTGTTTTATTTTTTAATTATAGTGACTTATCACTCTTTGATCCTAAGCAACGAAACAACTTTCATCCCATGATCCTGCTTAGTTTAACCAACCGGAGTTGATTGTAAATTGATTTGCTGACCAACTGGAATTGGTGGAGATTGATTCCCGACCAACCGGAGTTGGAAAAAGATTTATTTGCCGACCAATCGGAGTTGTTGGAGATTGATTCCCGCCAACCGGAGTTGGAGGAGATTGATTTGCCGACCAACCGGAGTTGGAGGATATCGATTTCTGACCAATCGGAGTTGGAGGAAATTGATTTGCCGACCAATCGGAGTTGGTAGATATTGATTCCCGACCAATCGGAGTTGGAGGAGATTGATTTTTGACCAACCGAAGTTGGAGGAAATTGACTTGCCGACCAACCGGAGTTGGTGGATATTGATTCCCAACCAACCGGAGTTGGAGGAGATTGATTCCGACCAACCGAAGTTGGAGGAGATTGATTCCCGACCAATCGGAGTTGGAGGAGATTGATTTCCGACCAACCGGAGTTGGAGGAAATTGATTTGCCGACCAATCGGAGTTGGTGGATATTGATTCCCGACCAACCGGAGTTGGAGGAGATTGATTTCTGACCAATCGGAGTTGGAGGAGATTGATTTGCCGACCAACCGGAGTTGGTGGTAATTTGTTCTGAACTTGATGCGTAGTGTGTAGCACTAATACTCCGAAAAGTTTCATCAAAAAGAGAGATCTGGGTAAAAATTCAACACTTTATTCATACTGAAGAAAACTGAATTCACATAGGAATTCTAAGTAATGATAATACTTGCGTAGATGCTCTGCATTCCATACATTCTTTAAATTCTTCTCCCTCCAAGGTTTCAATCCTGTATGTTCCTGGTCGAACAATTTATGTTACTCTGTATGGTCCATGCCAGTTAGCTCCCAGTTTGTTGTGCTTTTGAATTACTTTCTTCAGCACATAGTCCCCTTCCTTAAAATCACACTTTTTTACCCTCTTGTTGTAGAATAGAGTTGTTCGTTGTTGGTATGCAGCATTCCTGAGTGATGCTTCTTCTCTAACTTCTTCGAGCATATAAAGGTCTAATCTTCTCATTAAATCACTAATAGGAGAATTGAAATTAAGCACCCTATGTGTGGGTAGACCCAATTTGGCAGGTATGACAGCTTCACTTCCAAATGCCAATATGTATGGAGATTCTCCTGTTGCTGCTCGCGGTGTAGTACGATAAGCCCACGACACAAAATGTAGCTCATTAATCCAATTTTCCTTTACAGCATCTAGTCGTTTCTTCAAACCATTCAGCAGCGTTCTATTTGTCACTTCAGTTTGTCCATTGCTTTGGGGATGGCCTGGTGTAGAGTGGATCTTCAGTACATTGGATTGATGACAATACGCAGCAAACTCCTTGTTATCGAACTGAGTTCCATGGTATGTAATGAATGCATGGGGAAGACCATATCTACAAATTCTATTCTTCCAAACACTACACAAAATCTGCCCGTTTGTCAAGGTCATTGACCTTGACAAATCCAACTTGTCAAGGTCAATGACCGTGACATTTCGAGGTGAGACAACTTTTTTTGTCACGGTCGTGTCACGGTCATTGACCTTGACAAAAAACTCACGTTTTGTGTCACGGTCGTGTCAAGGTCAATGACCGTGACACGTTTGTCACGGTTTAGAACCGTGACATAACCGTGACCCCTCTTGCCCAGAATTGTCACGGTCATTGACCGTGATAATTCTGGGCAGAATTTAAAAAAAATCTGCTGGGCAGTATGGCCACCGCCACTGCCCAGCAGTATATTTGTACCTGTTATAGCAACGTTGTACCTGTTCCAAACATCATATATCCAACACAAACTAAAGATAATGCAAATATATATTCATGACGATATAATCCAAATATTCAAAGTAAAAACAATATACATGACGATATAATCCAAATATAATTAAAATGGACAAACTTAAAAATAATGTTACTACATGTCTTGGATAAAACTGAGTAGGTGAGTAGGCCACACGACATACGAATTGACGCACCCACTAATATACGTCGTGCCGCATTGTTCGCACAACCACAATAGGGAGTTCTCCTTCCCGGGTATGACATGCGTGACGAGCACCCTGGACTCCATCTCTTGAAGCACACGTCCATGGACTATTCCACCCTCGACGATATTCGGGTCCCTCAACCCCCGCCCTATCCGCTGGCCATCAAATACGTCCAATATGAACACGCTCGGCCAACCAATTATCGACAATGGTCTGTTGGAGGGCGTCAAATAGGGAAGTGGATCGTCGAAGTACGAACGTGCCGGTGATGAAGCAGCGAGGTCCACATCCTCGTCATCCTGCGCCTCGTCCTCCCGCACCTCCTCCTCCACCGCCTTCTCCTTCCCTTTCCCTTTCCCTTTACGGTCTCCACCCAACGTACGCTTCATGAATGCGTACATATCTTGGACCGTCGCCTCCAAACGGGACAGCTTCGCGTCGTGTGAATCCACCGTTCGAGACAACCCGGTGTCGCTCGTCTCCAATCTGATGATCCTAGATTTGGCCACCCGCGAGCTCACTCCCCTTTTCCTCCCTTTGCGATCAGAGCCAAGCACTTGGATGAGTGCGTCTGTGGACAAAGATGCCTTGTCGGCATCAGACTGCGACTCATGCACTTCCTTAAGCTTTGCCTGAAACGACAAAAAGCACATGATTAGTAAAATAAGTAAATTAAAAAATTATAACGTAATTAACAATAATTAAACTGTCGGATTACTTACAATCGTGGCCGCGACGCTCGGGGACACCTCCTTGTCCTTCCCCTTCTTCGTCCGAAGAGCCACATAAGTATCGATCCTATGTGGGTTACCCCCTGGCCCACTCCCTACCCCCTGAAATAAAATAAAGTAAAGTAAAATTAGTATCGGCCCCGCAAAGTAAAATAATATCCAATAATATATTTCTGTAGTTATAGATAAATTAAATCTTACCTGCATCCTATGCTCCACCTCAGCGTAAGAGGTCCGGCCGGAGTAGTGCACGTCCGTCTTTTTAGCCCGATTTTCCCTCCCCGATTGGCGAGATGCCAATTGTCGATCCTCGATCTCATTATCAATGAACTTTTGCCATTATGCCAATGAGATCGGCTCCTTGGGCGGGACGGATCCGCGCCATTGTAAAATGAACTCTCGTGTTTTTCCAAAGTACCGTGTCCGCATATTTTTCTTCCACGTCTTGTGTTGCTCCCTCAACTGCTCCAAGACGGAATCCCCTAGCTTTGGATCCAAGTTGAATTGTTCCTGTCCAACAAAACAATGTTAGTTGCGAATAAATATAAATATAAATTGAAATATTCATATAAATATTACCTGTAGTGCCGCCCAAATAGCTAACTTGAGCTCATACGGCACCTCCTTCCAACTCATAAACCCCGGGCCGATGACCGTCTTTAGCAGCTCGAGGGATCTCGCTAAAAGCTCCGACTTGTTTTCGACGGTAATCCCAAATTTTCCATATTTGGGGAGCCTAGCGGAGGAGGAGCCCTCGTCGCCTCCGCTACCACCGAACCCAGACGACATCATCATAAACAGCATCATCATCTTCGCCTTAACATCTGAAGGAGACATTTTTGCTGTAAAAAAAATGTTATTAGTACAGATAAATAAAATGTTAATAGTACACATTTCGTTTTACCTAATTGAATTAATTGAATTAATAGTACAGATAAAAAAATGTTTCGTCTATATTATAACGTATGTGTAAGTTCCGTCAATACCATTTCGTTTCAATTTTGTAATATTATGTTTTTTTCAAATATTTAAAGAGTTATTAAATGGGTGCCCCACCCCCACCCCCACCCACCGCCACACACACACGCACCTACGCGCGCACACACACACACACCCCACCCCTACCCACCCCACCCCCACCCCCTCCCCCACCACGACCGTGACAACTACATATATTATTTATCAATAAAATTATGACATGAGATAATTATAATTGTAGCATAAATTTCATTATCATGGGTTTTACCTAATTGAATTAATTTCATGAATAAAATTATTATCAATTTAAATGAAAATATCAATTATTATCCAATGTTTTTGAATGAAATATTTATTTTGAATGAAAATATCAATTATTATCCAATTATTATCCAACTATTATCAATTATTTATTTTGAATGTAAATAATATTCAAAACCCCACCCACCCCCACCCCCACCCGATGTTTATTATCCAATTATTATCCAACTATTATCAATTATTTATAAAATTGATGTCTACTTTTAGTGTTGTGTATATATGTTAGTTGATGCCATTATATTTTTACCCAAATTAGATTCTAAGGTTATCTCAATTTATATTTTAAGTTTGTATCCATTTGTGATGTTCAAGTAGTTTGAAATGTTGGAATTATATACTATTACTTTGACCGTTAGTTTGTGCACCAACTAAATTGAACATCACACACACACACACACCCCACCCCACCCCCTGCCCCCCTCCACCACCCCCTCCCCCACCACACACCACCACACACACACACACACACACCCCACCCCACCCCACCCCCTACAAGTCTAAGGATGTTCTTGATTAAACATGGGAAATCTCATATCGTTTGCAAAAAGTTCATAGATTCTTAATCCATAGGGTTATGGATATTAAATTTCTTTCACAATTATTTCTTCGATTGCGATGGGTGAAGTTCAATTATATGTTAGAAAAATAGATCCTCGCAAGTTGGTCAATCATTGTGTGAATAGGTATGAGATCATAATTTGGAGGAATTCACGTCCAAGAAATAATTTGGATTGTGATACCCCTTGATAGACTTATATGTTTTGAGTGCACACATTCTTTCGAGTGATTTATAAATAATTAAATTTGAGTGCAATCATGATTATTTAGTGGAATGAATCGTGATTAAATAAATAAAGGATATAAATTAGACAGTTATAAATTGGGATTTCCTAGTATTTACTTTGAATCCAGTTTATTTATTTATCTTTGGTCCCTAGTATAGTCATTGCCCAAGTAGTAGGAGCGAAACTCTATAAAACCCTAGTTTAGCTAAAGCCCGTGAATTATCCCTCCCCCACCACACACCACCACACACACACACACACACACCCCACCCCACCCCACCCCCTGCCCCCCTCCACCACCACACACACACACACACACACACACCACCACCACACCACACCCCCTACAAGTCTAAGGATGTTCTTGATTAAACATGGGAAATCTCATATCGTTTGCAAAAAGTTCATAGATTCTTAATCCCTAGGGTTATGGATATTAAATTTCTTTCACAATTATTTCTTCGATTGCGATGGGTGAAGTTCAATTATATGTTAGAACAATAGATCCTCGCAAGTTGGTCAATCATTGTGTGAATAGGTATGAGATCATAATTTGGAGGAATTCACATTCAAGAAATAATTTGGATTGTGATACCCCTTGATAGACTTATATGTTTTGTTTACCCGACCGATGAACTATTTTATAATCCTATAGAATTAAGTTTTAGAATCAAGGAATTGATCAGATATTCATTAAAATCGGTTAGTAGAAAATTTATTTAACCAAGAGGGTATCGAAAACATAACGTGGGGAATCATAATATACCGTAATCAACTTTAATAATAAGAACACAATCTTTCGAGTGATTTATAAATAATTAAATTTGAGTGCAATCGTGATTATTTAGTGGAATGAATCGTGATTAAATAAATAAAGGATATAATTAGACGGTTATAAATTGGGATTTCATAGTATTTACTTTGAATCCAATTTATTTATTTATCTTTGGTCCCTAGTATAGTCATTGCCCAAGTAGTAGGAGCGAAACTCTATAAAACCCTAGTTTAGCTAAAGCTCGTGAATTATCCCTCCCCCACCACACACACACACACACACGCCACCCCACCCCACCCCCTGCCCCCTCCACCACCCCCTCCCCCACCACACACCACCACCACACACACACACACCCCACCCCACCCCCTGCCCCCCTCCACCACCCCCTCCCCCAAAACACACCACCACACACACACACACCGCACCCCACCCCACCCCCTGCCCCCTCCACCACCCCCTCCCCCACCCTGCCCCAACCCGCCCCACCCCCCACACACGCACACACATACACACACATATATATACACATACACACATAAATATACACACAAATATATATATAAATGGAAGAGAGAGAGAGAGAGAGAGAATTTGGACCTGAAAGTAGAGAGAGAGAGAGAAAGAGAGAGCAGCGTCGAGAGAGAGAGAGAGAGAGAGGGGAGGGAACGGTGGGAGGGAAAAAAGAAGGGGGAAAGGGTTTTTGCTGGAAAAGTTGTCACGGTCGTGTCAAGGTCATTGACCGTGACAAGACCGTGACAATTAAATTTGTCATGGACTTATCACGGTCAATGACCGTGACAATTAGTTGTCACGGTCGTGTCAAGATCAATGACCGTGACAAAAAATGCGTGTTTTTTGTCACGGTCAATGACCTTGACAAGGCTGGCCGGCTGAAAGGTGACAATTTGCCCATTTTGGTGCAGTGAAATAAATTGATATACCTTGTCATATGTCATATCAATAAGAGGCTCGGCCTCCACCCATTTAGTAAAATAATCCACAGCGACCACGAGGTATTTAAATTTTCCTCGGGTCGTTGGAAGTGGCCCGACCAAGTCTATTCCCCACAAGGCGAATGGCCAAGGAGACGTGATGGGTGTTAACAATGCTTGGGGAGTTCTTCGGATAGAGGAGAAGCGTTGACATTTATCACATTTCTTGGCATAAGCTACACAATCAGCTCGCATTGTCGGCCAGTAATACCCCTGCGTTGTTATCCTTTGTAAAAGCGTTCGAACTGCTACATGGGCTCCACAAGACACCTCATGAACCTCTTCGATTAGATTTTTCACTTCAGAGGGATGGACACATCTTTGTAGCCCTGCTATAATACCTCGTCTATATAAAATGCCATTGGTCAGTACATAACGAGCAGCTTTAAACTTTAGTTTCTTGGCTGCGAGTTTATCAGATGGTAAAGCCCCCTTGTCAATATAGGCCCTGATGGGATCCATCTAAGATCGTCCCAAGTCGAGAGAAATGAAGTTCACCATTAAGTCTTCGTCAATGCTCTGACTAGCCAAGATTTCTATTGCGATTGTTATTCGTAGCTCGGTGCGTGTTGCTGAGGTTAACCGAGCTAAGGCATCTGCTCTTGCATTCTCCAACCTTGGTATTCTAATCAACTGTACTACGTTAAAGCTTGATATAATTTCCAATGCTTTCGCATGATACTAGATCATTAATTCTCCTTTTACTGCATACACCCCCAACATTTGATTTACGATCAACTGTGAGTCACTGAATACAACGACCTGCTCTGCTTTCATAGTTTTTGCCAGACTGAGACCCACGATCATAGCTTCATATTCAGCCTCATTATTATAAGCCTTAAATTGAAAACCCAGAGCATACTCCACATCCATCTCATCCGGGCTGTTTAAAACAATCCCTGCTCCACTGCCTATAGTGCAAGAAGAGACATCTACATACAAATTCCACACAGGTATCTCATTATCAAACTCTTGGTCAGACAGAGTTCCATGGTGGAGTATTCGATGCTTCATTTTATTCTCCTCCAACGCTTCTCGTTGCTCGTCCACCGACGTAAGTTAGTCGGGGTTTAAATTTGATGATCCTGTAACATCCACAGGTTGGTCCATATTCAACTCTTGCTCATCGGGGGTATACTCCTGAGTAAACTCTGCGATAAAATCCGTTACCGCTTGACCTTTGAGCAATGATCTAGGCTTATAAATTATATCATATTCCCCCAGTTCTACTGCCCAATACATCAACCTTCCTGCTTTATCTGGTTTGTGCAGAGCTTGCCTTAACGGCATATTTATATACACAACTATAGTATGAGCTTGGAAGTATGGCCTCATCCTCCTGCTTGCTTCAATCAGTGATAGTGCTAACTTTTCCAGTCTTGGATATCTGATTTCTGCTCCTCGAAAAACTTTGCTGGTATAATAGACTGGTTTTTGTACTCCATTCTCCAATCTGATTAATGCCGAGCTAACTGCATTCTCTGATACTTCCAGATACAAGTATAATCTTTCTCCCCTCACTGGTCTGGACAACAATGGAGGAGTCCCTAGATATTTCTTTAATTCTTGAAAGGCCTCCTCGCATTCATCATTCCACTCAAACGTTTTTTGGAGTGTTTTGAAGAATGGGAGACATCTATCAGTTGCTCGTGACACAAATCTATTAAGCGCTGCAACTCACCCTGTGAGACTTTGCACTTCCTTCTTCGTCGTTGGAGATCATAGCCCCAATAGAGCCTTGATCTTTTCAGGGTTCGCTTCTATACCTCGTTGGTTGACAATATACCCGAGAAACATGCCTTCTCGTACTCCGAATATGCATTTGGTAGGATTCAGCTTCATTTGATATTTCTCTAGTTGATCAAAGGTCTGACCTAAGTAAATTAGATGATCAGCAGCTTTCTTGCACTTCGTAATCATGTCATCAACATAAACCTCCATGTTATGACTGATTTGTTCTGCAAACACCTTATTCATCAGCCGCTGATATTTGGCACCTGCATTTTTAAGTCCAAAAGGCATAACATTATAACAATAAGTTCCCCTTGGGGTGACAAAAGAGGTACTCTCCCTGTCCTCAGGCTTCATCTCTTAATCTGATTGTAACCACAATAAGCATCCATGAAACTCAATAATTCATGCCCCGAGGTAGCATCCACCAGTTGATCGATTCGGGGCAAAGGAAAATGATCCTTTGGGCATGCCTTATTAAGATCAGTGAAGTCTACACACATCCTCCACTTGTTATTTTTCTTCTTTAACATCACCACATTTTCTAGCCAATCAGGATATTTGACATCTTCAATAAAAGAGGCTTTTTCTAGCTTCTCTACTTCCTCCTGTATAGCTTGATTCTTCTCAAGACTGAACACTCCTCTTCACTGCTTCACTGGCTTAATTTTCTTGTTCACATTGAGCTCGTGACACAAGAAATTAGAATCTATTCCTGTCATGTCTTCATGACTCCATGCAAAAGTCTGCTTTTTGCATCTTAGAAATGCTATCAGTTCTTGTTTTATTAATACATCCAATGATGCACCAATTTGAGTTGTTCGTTCTGGATGCTCGTCGTCCAGAATGACATTCTCGGTAGCTTCCATGACCTTTCCCTTCACGAGTTGAGACTTGTCTCTAGGGTCTAATGTTTTAATCTCTGCATCTCCTATCTCATCCACTTGATAGGTGATAGTCTTTTGCCTAGATTCCTCACGCTCCTCCTGCTCAGCAGATGAATAGTAGCATTATCGAGCTACTTTTTGGTCGCCTTTCACAACTCCCACCCCAAAATTGGTTGGGAATTTTAAACATTGATGCACAGTAGATGGTACTGCTTCGAACTTCTTTAGGCCTACTCTTCCCATGATGATATTATAAGCTGATTGGACGTTTTTATCCATTACAAAAAAGCGTACTCTTTTTGTTCGACAAGCAGGCCATGTACCGATAAGCATATCCAACTTGATCGTCCCAAGTGGAAAAACCTTTTCGCCAGTAAAACCAAGGAGGGGCCTATGATATGGCTCTAACTGGGCTAGCTTCAGATTCAAACTATCAAAGCATGGATAGAACATGATATCTGCCGAGCTACAATTATCCACCAGTACTCGTGAAATCACCACGTCATTCATTCTCATCTTGATTACCAATGGGTCATCATGAGGATATAGTACACCTGTCAAGTCGTTCTTAGAGAAACCAATGACCAACTTGTCTTTATTTACCTTCCTCGGGCGATCATCTTCAGCTAGATTTATTCGCTGAATGTACGAGCAAGCTTGAGCCTCATTGAGGTAAGATTTTCTCTCTGTAGTCATATCTCCACCTCCTTCATCTCCACCTGTAATAAAATTACATTCAAATGATCCAAAATGGATTGAAAATACCTCACGCTCTAGCTATTTTGGTCTTTGGGGGAGATCGGGGTCATCTTGATCATCTTCTGGGTCTTCTTTATGACTTCTCTTCTTGCCCTCTTTTGCTCATCGGAGATCTAGACCTCTGCCTTGCTCGATCATTGACCTTTCCACCATTTCGGCAATCCACATATTTGGTCAATTCCCCCCCTGATGAGCTCTTCAATTTCATTCTGGAGAGCTATGCAGTTTTTAGTCGTGTGACCATGGTCCTTATGGAACTCGCAATATTTGGATTTATTCCTCTTGTCAGGATCTGCCTTCATTTTTTCAGGCCAGTTTAGCTCCTCGCTGTTCTTGAACTCTTCGAGAATGTGGTTTATATCTACCTTCAAAGGAGTATAGTTTCCAAATTTCTCCAATTGTTCCAATGCTTGCTTTGCTTTTAATTGCTTGTTGCCACCATTGTTCTTCTGCTCCTTCTTCTCAACCTTATCCGCCTCAACTTTGGTCTCCTTAGTGTCCATATTCTTCTTCGCATCCATAGCTTCCTCGGCGTTCATAATCTTGGTTGCCTTTGCCATTAGTTCTGCCATGGTTCTAAGCGGGTCTTTGGCTAGAGTGTAGTACAATTTATGTGGCAACAGTCCACTCATCAGAGCAGTAATTGCTGTCTTCTCCTTGTAATCAAATTACTTCGAGTTTCTCGTTATTGAAACGAGTAACGTAATCCCTGGTGCTTTCACCTGCCTTTTGTCTAACACTCAATAAGTGTGCTACTCGTTTGACTGGTTTTGCTCCAAAATATAAGTTCCCAATAAAGAGCTCTGCCAGTTGAAAAAAAGTCGCGATCTTTCCCCAAGGAAGATTGTTGTACCATATTTTAGCAGATCCGGTAAGAGTTCTTGAAAAGGCCCTGCATCTCATCTCATATGGAACTGAATAGATATCGGCAGCAGGTTGGTATTGTTCTATATGAAGGACAGGGTCAGTTTTTCCATCATATTTAGGCGATACCATTGGAGCTTCAAATTTTGATGGTGTTGGAAAATCCACAATTGCCTGTACAAAGGGTGTCCCTTGAATAAAAGTCCTTTGTAAAGGATTCTTAGCCTTAGCCATTTCCCCTAATCTGTCTTCCAACCTCTGAATAGAGCCCTTCCATGCATCATTTCCTTCCTCGGGCCTATTGGTTCGAGCAATTGATCGCGTTGAATTTGCTTCTTGGGATCTTTCATTACAAGCAGTTGGTCGTGATTGGGCCGAGTCTTCCCTTAGGTCGGATGGTCGTGGAGAGTTCCTCGACGCAATCCTAGGAGGGCTTTTATTCCTCCTAGGGCCCAAACGATCAAAAGGAGATATTCTACTCAATCTTTCTAGAGCACTAGTTCTTTCTGGAGAGAGAGTGATGTTTCGCTGAGAGTCTGTTTCTTGTATTGAGGAAGTCCGACCAGGTTGATAAGAAGGATCGTTAGATCTCTCAGTATGATATGAATCGGTGCGTCTGGATCGATATGCCTCTGGGAATAACGTTCTCCTAGTTCGCGAAAAAGGTAATCGAGTATTTCTCTGAATGCTTTGTTGTCCTGACTGGGCCGGCGCTCCACCCTGGATAGTTTGCATGAGTTGTCGCATGGTCTCTTGCATGGCCGTCTGGCCCTGGGCCAAATTAGCCATTATACCAGCCAGATCTTGGACATTTGGAGGGTTACATGGAGGATTTGGAGGGATCCCATCGTTTCAATTGCTGGATTTCGGATGATCAGCCATTGATGATGAATTATTTTGGTGAAAAACGATAATTACAGTCGGTTCCCACATACGGAGTCAATCTGTTGATGTAAAAAATTAGATTATCTCTAATTTTTTAATCACAGATAAAATAAATGAGACAAAAGATTTTTAAAGTGGTTCATCCTTGAAAGAATGACCTACGTCCACAGTTTTTGTTATTGTTTAATGTTTGCTTGGAATTCTCGATAATGGATTTACTAAGAAATTCCTAGTCCCCTTCTAATGAGGAGGTTACAATGTATTTATAGCCTTGAGGTTGTACAAATGAAAGGACAGCATGCTATTATAGTAGACAAGTACATCTGTATGATAATAATGAGCATTTAATGAGCAGTCGTCTCGTTGATTCTCTTGAGTTGGATGCGCTGTACACTATGTAGCTCGGACCGCTTAAGCTTCTCGGACCGCTTAAGCTTCTCGGACCGCCTAAGCTGCTCGACACGCTTGAGTTTCTCGGGGCCCTTGAGTTGCTCAGGGCTCCTTAGTTGCTCGATGATCTTGAGTTGCTCGATAGAAGTATATATAATTGCCACGTTGGCAGACACGTGTCTGTAAGTGAGTGGTTCATGTCAGCAGACTAAATTTGGTATCAACAGAGCCTATTACTTAGAAACGCTGGAAGGCAGGGAGATACCTCGAGCTTGGAACGCAACCAATTTAAAGAAATTCTACTTCTAGTTTTATATTTTAATATTTTATTACAATGTTGAAATTTGTAATTATTTTCTGATTAATAAAAGGTTATTTCGCAGTGGCATCCTATGAAGTGGTGATTTTTTTCAGAAACTTTATAACTTGTACACCTTTTCCAAGTGACAATCTCTCCTCTTAACACATATAAGCAGGGTTTTACCCTCCTCAGGTTCTCGCCATTTAACACGAACAACCTCTTAGCATTGCCCCTGGAAATATATGAAGCCCTATAGAGGACCCTTAGGCAGCTCGGCCAACTCAAAATTGGTCACCAAACGACGTTTGGATCAAAAAATCTTCTCGGATAGAACATCCAACCTCAGGTGTGTCCTCGCCATTGCCACACTTAGGCCTAAGGGAGTGTGACGACAAGAACTAAAAGGTAAATTATGGAAGAATGGTATCTTATAAGCATAATGTACTGGGAGGATACTCACACAATAAAATAACTCTAGTCGGCTAAGAAAAGCCCAAGATAATCAAACAAGAAATCAATGAAGTGGGCAATACACAACACATGTTTCGTCAGTAAATCGCCCAAAACATAATTATTTTATTACTTCATTGTATTTACAAAGAGTTACATTGGTTCAAATTAAGTAGAGCTTAATGAGGATTAGTCCTCTGAGTGAGGTAATCAGTTACTTGCTCTCTTCCGCCATCGTCTGGGTGAGGAGCTAACTCATCCTCGACTTCATTTGCATCTGGCTCCAGTAGCTGCCTGAGGATAGCATCTATGGGGACCCACTGATCATCCCTCCTAAAGGGGTTAGGCATTAAAGTTGAAGGGGAGATTTCATGATGATACTAGAGTACTGAGTTCCTGGGGACCTTTAGCTCCCTCAGGTCATTCAACAATCCCCTAATAAAGGATAACTCTTCAACCTCTACCAACCTCGTCGGAGCATCGGTTCAACCTTGATCATAACCATCAGCCTACACACGTCTATGACCTTTCTTGAACATATGCCTCAACAGGGTAACATCTCTTTGGAGCTCAGCGACAATCATGTATGTTAGGAGAATATCTCCTCGAATCTCGTCAATCTCCCTAGCTAAACCCCTGTCATCTGTACCAGCTCGCGGACCAGTCGATGAAGAGGAACCTCGCAAAAATTGAGGGGCAATGCTCGACACATGCTCTTTAAGTCGCGAAACCTCTCTCCTGAGAGCGTCATTCTCTTTTTGAAGAACTTATCCAACTTGATTGATCTCGGAGGCATCCATAAGTTTAGCCCTCAGAGCATTCACTTCCTCTAGAATGGAAACCCCAACCTCTTCCATCTCCTGAAGCCTATCCTTCAGTCTGGCAACAAGCTCTGACTGGTCTTTAAAGCTCTAGTTCCTCGACCTAAGGGACTTGAAAATCCTTGCAAAGGCTTGGTGAACTTGATTACTAGCATTAGGACCAAGAATCCTTCCTAGTTGAGAAGTAGTAGGTATATACTCATCAACATCAATCAGCTACCGACCATACAAGCATTGAAGAATGAAATCAGTACACAGAAGGGAACAAGTTTTCATTTCATTAAGAAAGGGTTCAGAGTACATTATCAAAAGGAAAAGAACAATAAAAGTGAAAAATACAAAGAGTTCCCTAAAGGAGGCTAGCTGAAAACCTTAGTTTTCTCCGAGATCACTGGTTGCTTTCCCTTATCCGCGGCAGAAGGAACGCCTCCCTCTGAAGGAGCGGTCACTGTCCCCGGGTTAGAAGGAGAACCAGCAGGAGCGGTCTGGATAGAAGGAACACCTACATCGATAGCAGGAGCAGGTTCCTCATCCACAACAAGCTTAGGTCTTGGACCATGATCGTCAAAGAGTGGGGAGTCGATATCCACCTCGGCCACCAGAAGAGCCTTGTTCTAACCCTTTTTGAAATTGAGACAGCTAATATAGCCAATCCGAACATCAGCATCCTCGTACGCAGCGACCCATCCAGCATTGTACGAGCTCTCCTTAAGGGTGGCAGCCACGGATTCCACCTTCTTCACCTTTCCCACGAGCACCCTGTTCTCCTCCACCATAGCCATCTTGCTTGTGCAGACCAAGTCGTAGGATTACTTTAACTCCTTGAGCTCCTTGGCCGTCGCTTCTTTTGCTCGATTGGCTTCAGTCAGGGAAAGATCGAAAGACTTTTGGGCAACGTTGGCAATCTTCAAGCTGGCCTCCAGCTCAGCATTTTTGCTTTCCAACTCGACATTGCTCCTCACCAGCTCGCCTCGGCTGCGGTAGAGGACAGAAAAATCGGTTACAAACTGCAGAGAAGAAAAATGTTAGTAAGAGAAGTATTGAACATAATATTATAAGAATAGAAAAGTAAAGTAAAGACAGACTTACCAAGGCTAGCCTCTGACTCACCTTCAGGGCTAACTGGTTAGTCCCCATCGCCTTCTGACGATCACTCGGCAAAACTGCTCTTTCGAGCACCGCAGGAGACAGCTGAAGGGAGAGGGTAATAGAAGCCCCCTCGAGAAAAGTAGACACTAGCACCAGAGAGTGCCCTGCTTTTTTCCCCACCTCCTCTCTCATATTTTCTTTTTCTCTCTCTTTCCTCTCCCTTCCAACTCTCTTCCTCTCCTCTTTCTTCTTCTTCTCCTGCTCATGGACAACAGACTGAGAACTAGTGGCAACATCCCTGCTACCGAATTTCTGCTTGTTCAACTGGTAAGAGAGAAGCGTATCGTCTTCATCATCATCTCGAATCAAATTCTTCCTAGGAGGAGCCATCTCTTCCTCGTCAGAGCTACTTGATTCACCCAAAGACTACTGAACCTTTGAACCCTCTTCTGAACTGGAAGATTCTTCACTACCAGAGCTCTCCTTACTGGAATTACCTTCAGTTTCGCCCCTGTTAGCACCCTCTCTCTCCTCACCAGAGATGCTCTCCTCCTCGTCCAATTGGATTGGGTCGGAAGCAACCTCTTCTGAGATGTCTAGCTCGGGAATGCTTTCCACAGGTCGCGCGATAAAACTGGACCCAACGTTCTTGTACTCCAGAAGGAACATCGTTGATCGAGGATGTTCACCATCAGCTAAAAGTTCCCTAATTTTCCAAGCCTTAATCAGTTCGGAAATCCAAATCTCGTGAAGATATGGTTTTGAGTTCTTTGTCTTTGCTAAAAAGAGAAAGAGAGAAAGATATGAGAAAAACCATGCATGAACAGAGGACCAATGAGCAAAATAAATGCCTACCTATGTATTCCTTCCCATAAAAGGGAATCTCAAATCTCCCAAACCTCGACCCTTCAGTATGGGGAGGGAACTACCAATTTCTGGCAATAAACCCCTCATTACAGTAATCCTTATGGGAATCAGGTAGATTTACTACCAATACCCTATCAGGACTCCTAGCCTTGAGGTAAAGAAGACCAAAGCTTATTCAAGAAAAAGAGTAGCAGAATCATATTTCAGCATGCCCTAGATTGGTGCCATAGAGATGGTTAATTCTATGCACACCATTGATAAATTTCCAAACATTGGGCGAGCACTGTGCAAGAACTATATTGAAGTAACCAAAAAAGTACAAAATCAAGTCATTTGAGGGAAAAGTAAGACCCCCTGAGATAACAAGAGAACATGAATCCAGTGACCATCCTCAACGTCTCTGACATTACGAGGAACAGGGGCACATCCAATGTCCACCCAGTTTGGAATGTTGTAGTATTTCCTAAATTTAGTTATCGACCTATTGCCTATTTTCGTCATTGAAAAAGAAAAATCCTAGTAGTGGATATGAAGAAATTCCAACAGAAAAAAGGAAAAAGAAGAAGTGAGAAGAACTTACGAAGTAGGAGTCAGCTTGGGACGAGGCAAAGTCACAAGCAGGGACGATGAGAAGATGAGAAAGAATCTTGAAGATGGAAGACGAGACCTGAGAAAAAGAGAGCTACAGTGAAAGCTTGGAGAAATTTAGAGAAAGCAAAGAAGTTTGAAACGACGTTCAGGGAATGGCCACTCCAAGATGATTTAAATCTTTCTAATCATAACGCACTGGTAACGAGGCTTTCTGCCGCTTAAATCAACTCGGGAAGGGCGCTTCAATCCCAAGAGTGTTGCATGATTCACAAAAATGCCATTAAGGAAAATCATTTAAAATTATTGAGCCCAAATTTTGACCCAAAAATTTTAGGGCAATTGTGGGTACCTCGATTTGTCACTTTGGCCCAGACAAGTAGCCCGATTAAATACAGCCCAAATTCTAGAGGCCCCACGCATCTATAATTTAGTTGTGACTTATTCAATTCCTAAAATCTCTCAAGGAGATACTCTAGGGATTATAGGCTAACGTGGGGGAGTCCAACACCCCCACTCTCTAAAAAACAGCATGTATATAATAAACCCTTAGCCCGGGGCAAAGGGCATGCATTCTTTTCTGTAAACACTCCCCAAAGTAAAGAGAAATAAAATACTGAGAGCACCACCGTAAGCGTAGGCTTTTTTGTCGAACCACGTATATCTTTGTGTTGTGTGTGATTAGCGTTCCTTTAAATTCTTTACTTATTCCGGTTATTGCCTTTACTTGTTAATTTGTGTTGAGTTTAATTGTCACCACACTTATTGTTTAGAGAATTAAATTAATTTGATATTATAAATATTGTTTCTGTATTGTTATTGAGGTTTAAAATTGTTTAGAAATTGTTAGTGTTGATTGGGTGTTATTATTTAGGGCTTGAAGCTAATTAGGTTTGTATATATATCATGAGGGACTTTAGTGTCTAAACAATTTTTTTGTTGGGGGGGAGGGAATGGGGGTAAGGAGTGCGTGTGTTTTGAGAGTAAAGTCCATGTGTGTGCGTGTGTGTGTGTGTGTGTGTGTGTGTGTATGTTTTTCAATTATATAAATCACAATTGTCTTAACAACTACGACCCACTTAGGTTAGACATTCAACGCACGAAGTTTAGTGATGGTCATGAGTAACAACTCAAACCTTTAATATAATTAACATGCTTTTAATGTAGTGTTGTATTTCATGAGAATTCACATAATGTTAACACCCCCTTAGCTCCTTATGAAAATGATTAAAACATTCTATAGTTCTTACGCATACTTTAAATTAAATGAAACATACTTTAAATTACATAATTAAATAAAATCTCTCGAATTGTGATAAGACATAATTAAATGAAACATACTTTAAATTACTTATAGTTCGCACAGATATGGATTATATATGCCATGGCTTGGTGTATTATTTCTAATTTATTTGGATATATGTTATTTGGACAGGTACAATTTTGCTATAACATGTACATATATACTGCTGGGCAGTGGCAGGGGTCATACTTCCCAACGATTTTTTTTTAATTTCTTCCCAGAATTGTCACAGTTAAAAACCGTGACAATTTTTATTCTTGTCACGGTCTTTGACCGTGACAAACCTTGTCAAGGTCAAAGACCGTGATAGGACCGTGACAACTCTGTGACAAAAGAAGTTGTCACCCCGAGACTTGTCATGGTCATTGACCTTGATAAGTTGGACTTGTCACGGTCTTTGGCCGTGACAAGTCGACAGTTTTAGTGTAGTGACACCACAATGTTGCCGAGTTGACGTGGAAGCTTTGAGGATGACATGCGAGAAAAATATGTAGAGCTCTTCATGGCAGGTTCGTTCGAATTATGGGGATGAAATTCCCTTATTGGGGAAGAATGTAATACCTCATAGTTTTATTATTAATTAGTTTATGTGTGCTTATAATTATTAATTTAATTGGAAAAAATTAAATTGAATTTTTAGTAAATATTAATTAGCGAGATAAAGGAATAATATTTATTATTATAATTGTTATTATTTACTTACGTGTGACAAGTAAATAGATATGTGATTTATTATATATCGTATATGAGTGAAAGCGATGGTTTATTATTATATGTCGATAGAGTGTTACATCAGCGGATCGATATAATTTATAAACAATGCGTACGGTACGCGCGTGTCAGGTCCGGTAATAAGATGTTAGAATATTTGGAATTGGGTAACTCAGATGTCCTTTCCAAGTGCACCGGTGATCCGGAAAGGGTCAAAATAGTTCAGAATAAATATTCGGGTGTTATGTTTGGGTTTGGGAGACTTTTTAGACATAAAAGGACACATATAAAGGTAGGCGGGTCATTTTACACTTAGGGTTAAGTAGAAAATGGGATTATAGTAGTTAAGGGAGTATTTAAGAAGTTGGGTAGGTGGATGGTTAGCCCACTTTTGCCGTTCTGCACAAGGGAAATTGAGAGAGAGTTTAAGAGATGAAAAAAAGGCTTGGAGAAGAGGAAGAGAATCAAATTTCAAATTTAGCCCGTCATCAAACATGTATAGAATTTCAGACTAAATCCCAAAGTCAAGTAGTTACTTGCTTTCAGTTGCAAATTATGCGTAGTTAATTACTTTCATGGTTAGAGATAAAAATCTGTAGAACTTTGGTTGATTAATGTAGATATTTAAATGATAAGGGACCATTGATTTAAAATTGATTATTAATTGGAATTAATAATATTAGAATTTCAAAATTAATTTTGAATTAAAATGATGATCATGTAGAACTTTGATAGAAAGGTTTAATGTTTGGAAAAATTGAATTGGGTAAAATTCTGAGTTGAATTAAATTGATTTTTGATTTCTCATCCTAAGTTAAATATAGGATTCATGATTATTTACGTGTTATAATGTTGCTACGAGGTTACTATTTTGATATTTGAGGTCAATTTTATATTTGGGGAGGCTTGGGACCTCCATTGGAGGGTTTTGAAGGAGAAATTCGTAGGAAGAAGATGCCTGGCAGCCTAACAAACCGAATCGGTTCGCTAGATAACTGAATCAGTTCTCTCAACTAGACTGATTCAGTCTTCCAGGAACCAGTTCGATTTTCTAGTCTGTTCGATTTTTGTCCGTATGTTATTTTGACTCGTTAGACCTTGGAAAATGACCGTAGGGGCTTTCGGGGTACTGTGGGATTACTGGACAATACTTTCCAAGGTTTTGTACGTGTGATAAGACAGTGGTAGATGGGTTCGTATGAGGAGAACTGGAGATGCATGTGCGTGACTATTTAATTAATTAATTGGAAAGTTGGTTCGAACTTCGAGATATGGTGAAACATGCGCTGTGGGATACGTGTACGAGTTTAGTACTTTATATACACACACTCACACAAATTAGAGTGACATGTATATATATATATATATATATATATATATATATATGACATTTATTCTTACTAAACATACCTACTAGGTAGTGTTATCGCTACAGGTTGCGCGTAATGGGGCAGTCCACCCTAGCGTCAACTAATAGGTGTCAGATTGATTTTCTAGTTCATAGGAGATGAGAAGTGATGTGAGTGACCCGATATGTGTGTTTAAAAAAAAACAATTTTTCTTCGAAAAAGATCCAACTTTTAATTATGCACCAAACCAATTTTATCTTGATTAATCCTAAACATGCATCTAGTGATTAAATCAAGTAAAGTAAAGTAAAGAATACTCACAACGCCGGATGTACGAGGAAAAAACCCAAAACGGGAAAACAACATCGGACGGCCCAAGCCAGACAATCACTATGAATAATGGTTTTACAAAGACAGATTAGCCTTACACTAAGACTCGATCCCCACGGGTCTTGACGCTCCTTCTGATCTTCAACCGTTCTTCAATAGTGCCCACGCAGAAATTCCGTATTCCACGATCTCTGTCCACAACACACGCGTCCACGTATGTCTCGGTGTCCACCGATATGGCTTTGATACGTCTACGATGTCGAACATGATTTCCGTCACTTCTTCACCGCAAAACCCTTTGTGTTCAATGTGTAGAACAAACAACTTTGGTGCAGCAAGATCATGTAAACATATAAGAATGATAACTCGGATCGTTGCAAACTCTAAGGATGTGTTTATGCTTTGTAAACCTTAGGAAACATGTGCAAACAAGGTTCTGGTTCGTAAAACTTTTTTTCAGAAAGCACACTTACGAAATTATGATGCAAACACTGTTTAAATAGGATTTGAACACCGCCTCGAAAAACGTGTCGTTCGAACGACTTAAGCATGTCGTTCGAGCGACCTTGACTTTCTTTGACTTTCAGATAAAAACGTCTCTTAATAAAGAGATAAAAATTAGTCAAACTCTATTTCGAGTTTATCATCATAAAATGAAGTTTAAACCATTAAAACACTTTTAAAACATTTAAAATCATTTTTCTATATAAAAATTACATCCTTATCTTTTATAAAATAATTTCGAGCACCATTAATTATACGCATTCATACCTGAGTGATCTCAGAATGAAATTAACTTTGAAGACGAGCAAACTTGCACCAAATAAACATCGGCATGATTATTTCTTTGATGCTTTGCCACAACGTCTTCAATTTCTTCAATACATCATAGACCAAGTGGGATCGTGACAAAATAAAATTATCCCTATGACATATTACAAACACAGTTTTGTTCACGGAATTAAGTCAAAACAATACAAGGACTCAATTGGAAATTTATGTCCTTACAAATATCCCCCTTTGACTATTCCACGACAAAACTAAACCAGTGAAATGCCTAACTGGGTCGTCAAGCCGTATGACGCCTAAATCCCATCCCATAAACCCAAAATCAAAAATACAGGACACAGACTAATATATGTAGCACCGACAAGCATGAACTGTCTGAATTTGATGTAGACTTGAAATCTCAAATCACTGAAGCATTCCTACACACATGAAACAGACAAACAAATACCAAGTGAAGTATGGAGGATCAAATGAAACCAATTTATATATTCAATAAGAACATATCATTTGAAACATGTGAGCAATTATTTGATACCAATTTGAAACATAAAGTAGCACTCAACAAATCTCCCCCTACATCACATACATCTCTCCCCCTTTTTGTCTCGAATAGACAATCCGGTGAAAAGATAAACCAATATGAAATATCTAGCAAGAGAATATCATACCAAATAGAATCAAGTTGATACCAATTTTGAAAAATGAAAACCGCTAGATAAATATGAATCAACCATCAAAAAAAGATAAAAAAAAAAAAAGAACTATTCAGAAGCTAGTAAACCAAGGAATCACACAAAGAATATAACAATCAAATCAAGTGTGAAAAACGAACTCATATGCAAAAACCAATTTGGAACATAAAAGAACCTGCATATAAACCAATGAATCCAAAAAATGCTTTCTGCAGTACCAAAAATATATCAAATTAAGCCAGAGGACTCCAAACAAATCAGAAGGCATTTTTCAACCTGTCGTTCGAATGAGCCAGGGACTTCGCTCAAACGAGATGAGGAAGTCGCTCGAACGAAGTACAGAAGTCGTTCGCGTGAGATGAGATGTTGTTAGAACGACTTCGCGCGACCTGTCAAAATTTCCCAGTTTGACAGAAATATTATAAAGTTTTGCCCAGTGAAAAAATTTCCACAAAAAAATTCCAGGAAGGGCTTGACAGATGCAAAATAGTGCTAAAGTAGTAAGCATTTAACACAAAACGCAAAAACTCATAAAAACTTAAATTGCGAGTTACATGCAAACATAGTACCGATGTGCTCAAACATGGACATGGAATGAATGCGCGTGAAACTACAACAAATGAGTCACAATTCTAACACATCGAAACGATCAAGAAGCTCTAATTGATAGCGATAAATCATCAAACTTTATCATAGAAAAATGACAATTAAAGTGTGAGCTCAATGAACTAAACATACTACATGCACACATATCCAGAATTTTGATGATTCTACAAACAATAGCGTCAAATTGCAATGTTCAACATTAGGATTAGTTGTGCAAACCCGTTTAAATTTTCTCCAACCAAACACCCTCATATAAACATTCTTTTTCAAGTTATTTTGAGGTTTCTAGCATTCTCAACTTAGAGAAAATCTTATTGGCCCTTTTCTTAGCATCTTGCTTTTTCTTTTTGGGCTCTTTTTAAACGGTGGCTTTCACGACGAGTTAATTTTGAACTCTCGCAGCCCTTTCCCGTGAATCACTCATCATTTTTTTAAATTATAAATCCTCACGGTAAACGGTTATTACATGCATACTTCTCCTTAAGTTTACTTACGCATAGATGACAAGATTGAGATAAGAACGCCTCACCAAATTCAAATATGCAAGAGAAGTCAAACATCCATATAAACTCGTTCATGTGTGCGATATTGGCATATATACAAAGTCGAATCAAGATGCATATCAACTTCGAAACAACCCCATATAAATAATGGTTAAGATCATTCTAAGCATCGATAATAATGACCAAATGTCCTTGCCACATGGGTAATGAAATGATGGGGGGTCCAAGCACACCAATATGCCACATCAAACATGTAAACTCAAAAATAAAAACCGAAATTTTTTTTGGCTTTTCAAACATATTTTGACTCAAAGAAAAGTAAAATCTTTTTGGATTTTCACAAGTTTTCTCAAACACAAAATCTTTTTGGATTTTTCAAATAAGACTCAAACAAATGAAAACTATAATACAAAATGATACATATGTCATAATACTAGCAATGAATATATCATGAAGCAAACTAGCATATGACAAACATGGCAACACTATCATCCTTTAGATTTAGCATGGGAAGAATCAAGTTCACCCAAACGAGAATCATGAAGTTTAATTCCAAAAGCTACTAAATCCGATTTCCTAACCCAAGTAGGTGTAAAACGACGCATGGGGGTTTTGGGAACCTGGGCAACTTTATTCCTAAACTTCCTAGGAACTTGTCTGAGGTCGTAATAATAACGCCTAAGGTGACCTTTCCTACCACAAAATGAGCAAGTGTAGTGGTGGTGGGAATGATTACCTTTATGTGGATCTTTTCTGACCATCCTAGTGTTTCTCACATGTGCGGGGGGAATGGGAACAACTCTCTCACCAAAACCTATACCTCCCCTATCTCCCTTAATTTGGACGGTGCCTAAGATCTTATCTAACTTCTCCGACCTAGCCTCCAAATCAAACTTGACTCTAGACGAGTCTTTCAACCTTTCCTCCAACTCAAGAATCCTAGACTCGAGTAAACGCCTAGTCTCCTCAAATTCTAAAATTTCCTTTTTCAAGGACTCCATCAAACCACGGAGATTGTCTCTCTCTTTCTCCACAAACTCTAGTTTCTCCCTAAACTTCTTCTCTCATGCCCTAAGATACTCAATCAAACTATCATTATTTTCTATGGCACGCTCATTCAACTTAGATTGTAATTTTGAGTTAGCCTTTTTCACCTTCACCGTTTCGGCATACAACTCATAAAATGCATTTTGCAATTCTTTCACATCTATCTCCTCCTCGTCACTCTCTTCACCCTCACTAACATGGGATACACTCAAAACCTCCTCGGAAGTGTCATTCACATGAGTATTGTCATCGTCACTCACATGACATGCCATAAACGCAACAAAGTTACGCTCAATGGGGGAACTCTCTCCCTCTTCCGGTTCACTATCACTTAAGGTGGCACTATAGACAATGGGTTGCTTGCCCTCTTTCTTAAATCTAGTGGGACACTCCTTAACCTTGTGATTTTACCCCTCACACCCAAAACACTTATCTGACTCATCTCTCTTAGGCTTCTCAAAATTATCCTTAGAGGTGGGATCTACTTTGTTGTTCTTGAATTTTTCAAATTTCTTGGCATCTTTCGATTGCTTTTGAAACTTAATAAATTTTTTAAATTTCTTTTCCAACAAAGAAACATCCTCAAAATCGGAATCGGAATCCGAATCCGAAACTTTAATTTCCTCCTTCTGGGTTTTCAAAGCAATACTCTTTTCTTTCTTAGGCACTTGCTTGGAGGTAATCATGTCGATTTCATAGGTTTGTAAGTCACCTACAATCTCTTCTAGTTTCGTTGATTCTAACCTACCCAAGGAGTTTAAAATGGTCACTTTCGCATCAAACCTACTAGGCAACGACCTAAGGATTTTCTTAATGACAGGGTTGTCGGGAATTTTCTCACCTGGGTTAAATGATGAGTTGACAATATTGGACAACCTAGCATAAAACTCATCAAAGGTCTCACTCTCTAACATCCTAATGGTCTCAAACTGTGTAGTGAGATTTTGAAGCTTTGACGCCCTAACCGTGTTAGTGCCCTCGTGAGTGAGTGCCAAAATATCCCAAGCCTCTTTTGATGTTCCACAAGTCATAATTCTATTATATTCTTCCTGTGTGACATGTGAAGAAATAACGTGCAGACCTTTAGAATTATATTGTGCAAGTCTTTGTTCAGTTTCGGTCCATGACTCAACAGGCTTTAAACTAGTGACCTCACCTACAATAGTGACAGGGGGTGTCCAACCTTTCTCAACTGCAAGCCAAACACGCTCATCAATAGATTTTAAAGCATATCTCATTCTCATCTTCCAATAAGTGTAATTTGTGCTATCAAAAACAGGAGTTTGAGAAAATTCATTATATCCAGAATTCATCTTTGAAAACACACGGGATCACAGAACAAATAAAAATATTTTCTAGCTCTGATACCAATTTGAGAAGTGATGTGAGTGTCCCGATATGTGTGTTTCAAACAAAATCACTTTTTCTTCGAAAAAGATCCAACTTTTAATTATGCACCAAACCAAATTGTGGAATCCCAATTCTTACTTTAAACTAATTTTATCTTGATTAATCCTAAACATGCATCTAGTAATTAAAGCAAGTAAAGTAAAGTAAAGTAAAGTAAAGTAAAGTAAAGAATACTCACAACGCCGGATGTACGAGGAAAAAACCCAAAACGGGAAAACAACCTCGGACGGTCCAAGCCAGACAATCACTATGAATAATGGTTTTACAAGGACAGATTAGCCTTACACTAAGACTCGATCCCCACGGGTCTTAACGCTCATTCTGATCTTCAACCGTTCTTCAATAGTGCCCACACAGAAATTCCGTCTTCCACGATCTCTGTCCACAACACACGCGTCCACATATGTCTCGGTGTCCACCGATATGGCTTTGATACGTCTACGATGTCGAACACGATGTCCGTCGCTTCTTCACCGCAAAACCCTTTGTGTTCAATGTGTAGAACAAACAACTTTGGTGCAGCAAGATCACATAAACATATAAGAATGATAACTCAGATCGTTGCAAACTCTAAGGATATGTTTATGCTTCGTAAACCTTAGAAAACATGTGCAAACAAGGTTCTGGTTCGTAAAACTTTTTTCCAGAAAGCACACTTACGAAATTATGATGCAAACACTGTTTAAATAGGATTTGAACACCGCCTCAAAAAACATGTCGTTCGAACGACTTAAGCATGTCGTTCGCACGATATTGTATCTCGTTCGAACGAGATCCAATGTCGTTCGAGCGACCTTGTGAAAGTTTGACTTTCTTTGACTTTCAGATAAAAACGTCTCTTAACAAAGAGATACAAATTAGTCAAACTCTATTTCGAGCTTATCATCATAAAACGAAGTTTAAACCATTAAAACACTTTTAAAACATTTAAAATCATTTTTCTATATAAAAATTACATCCTTATCTTTTATAAAATAATTTCGAGCACCATTAATTATACGCATTCATACTTGAGTGATCTCGGAATGAAATTAATTTTGAAGACGAGTAAACTTGCACCAAATAAACATCGGCATGATTATTTCTTTGAAGCTTTGCCGCAACGTCTTCGATTTCTTCAATACGTCATAGACCAAGTGGGATCGTGACAAAATAAAACTCTCCCTATGACATATGAGAAACACAGTTTTGTTCACGAAATTAAGTCAAAACAATACAGGGACTCAATTGAAAATTTATGTCCTTACAGGAGAGTTGCATGACCATTATCCATGTGTGAGGATATATTTGGTTTGGAGACCGGTTCCGTGCATTGTGGTATGGTTGTGATCCCCGGGCGTATATCTATGACCGTCCCCGTTGTTTACATTTTCGTTTGGGATCAATGGTAAGATTCAAATCTGGTGTCTCAGTGTGATGCGTGATGTCTGGATCCGGATAGCACATGAGGGATGTATCCGTGAGGTCCATGCTCTGGAGATATGGTTATATGTATATAACGAGTGATACATACATACATATATATATAGCATGAGCGTAGTTATTTTACGTTTATTACGGGGATAGTGGTTTATAGGAAATGTATCGCTACAATATTGTTATGAACTTATACCCAGTAAATGTAGTTATACTTAGCCAATAGAGAGTATTGGCTAAGATTGGCTTGGATAGTGGTGATGTATTCAAGTCAGACTGGATAGTTTAATTAGGATAATAAATGAACACATTAGGTGCGCAATATAGTTAAGGGGTGAGGTGCTATCTCAAGTGAGTGCGACTGGTTAATCATGAAAGTAATATATTACTATTTTAATCGATAAAACAATTATCTAATTTCAAAATATTTTTACTTTTCGAGCTTTGTCCTCCGGGCAATTTTTTTCCTTGTTTTCTTTTTACACCCCAGGTGTGCAGCAGTGACAGCCAGAACCACGGGAATAGATTCATTTTTGCCATTCCAGTAGCTGTGGATGCTACATCATTATTTAGACGCCTCGGGTTATTCTATCTAGATAGGATCATTTCATTTTGGTTTTTAATTTGGGCGTGTTGCTTGTAGACTGATAGGCTTCTATATTACTGTCAGATATTTATTGAACACTCTGTTTTTATTATTCAGTATTTTTTTACCTGGGTGTTACACTTTGGTGACCGATGGTTTATTCGGTTCACTCTTATTATTTATTTATGCATGGTGACTTATTCATTTATTTTGATTGTATGGTTTATTCGTATTAATTATATTATATTGTGGTTGCGATAGTGATGCTGAAAATGAACCATAGAGATATTCCTATTTTATTTTAGTTGAAGATTGGTCATCCGGTATTAGAATAGGCAGGTTGTCACAGTGTGGTGGTGGATGGCTGGGAGGTATAGTGTGGATGGTCGTGAGTAGGGCCGATTCTATAGTTTTCAAGGCCCTATGCAAAAAACTAAAATCGGGCCCTTTTACATAAAAAAAAAATCAAATTAAAGAAAATATGTTATTCTCAAATTTTTCGATGCAAAAATAATTTTAATGCACCAAACCAATTTTAATATACTAAAACCGAAATTACTATTTGTATCGCTTGGTTCATTTTACCATGCGGTTGACGGTAAAATCGGTTTTTTCGATAAATCCCGAAACAACAATTATTTTTTTTAAAAAATTATCAATTAGAAAACTAAACCATGACCCAAATAAATAAAAAGTCAAATTTTGAAAATGAGTTTAAGAGTACTCATTACAGCTTGCCAAACTACTTTTTCAAAGTATCAAAAACTTTCAAAAGAATTTTAAAAAAATGTATTAAACTACATCATTTCTTAGTCAATTTTTTTTTATCAAAGTAATGATGCTTTAGCAGATGAAAAAAATAACTTAATTTTTTTAAATGAATAAAAAAACTAGTGTTAACATTATTTTATCATTCAAATTTTTTTTGACTCAAATAATAATGCACATCAAATTTTAAAATTAAAGCCTCTAAGCTATTTAAAGCTTAGTCAGCTTTGGTTTAAAGAAGGAAAGCAAGATTATTTGTAAAAAGGGTTTGGAAGGAGATTCCCACATCCAACCAATGTAGGACGTCACCAAAAGCATTGGAAGATAATTTTGTTTTCATAATTTGGCCTTTGGTTAAATAGGATTAATAAATGATTTTTTTTTAATTTGTGAAAAAAATAATTTAGAGCTGAATAATTTGGGTATCCCTAAAAACATTATTTCAAAATTAATTATTTTGCTATTTAAAAAAATGGGTTAAAAAGTGAATATATTATCCCTTATAAAAAAATTAATTTGTAATTCAGCCTAAATATTTTTTAAGGCTTCTTTTCACCCAATTAATAATAGGAATCAATAAATTTTGTGAGTGAGTGTTACAAGTGGATGGCTGAGTGTTAAAAGCAAGTTAAGTTTTTGTGAGTTTATTATTAGAATGAGTTTGGACTTTTTTTAGGCTCCTTTTAAGTGGTAAAATTATTTAGTATAAAAATGAATTTATTTTTTTGAGAGCCTTTTTAAGTGATAAACTTTAATTTTTTTTCATGACTAAATTTTCTTAGATAATTCTTTTATACTAATTTTTGTTAAGTGACACTGGGATTTGATTTCCATGTGGTTCAAATCAATTTGACGGTGTAAGCAGAAGCTCTCAAGACATATTTGTGTGTAGTAAAACTGTGTACATTAATGCTTTGAATCTTCTTTAACAGTTGAAGAATTACGTTTGATAATGTTCTGTAACTCCTCATCACATGCTTCGTTTCCGGCTGTCAGCGAACATGTTTTCTCTCTATCATAGTGCCTATTTAACACATATTTTACAAATTTGAATTGGATCTTGAAATTTTCCATTAAAAAAAGACAACAAAATATTTGACCGAAATACGTTTGACTTTGTACATAGAGAGATCATCATGACAACTGATTGATCATGATTAAAGATAAAACTATAAAATATTACTCACTTTTCTTTTCTATATTTTACACAAATGTAATCATGCATCACCACCAGTTGGACAAGCTTGCGCTTGTTTCCTAAGATTCTCAATGATCATAACCAGTTTCGTGTTGAAACGATTCACAAAGAACTTTGGCAACCATCCAGCTGGATCTAACTGAAATTCAATCGGGAATAAAAACTTGATCTAATCAACTATGTTTCCGAACTTAAATAAAGACAAATAAAATACACATTACTAGAATTCTTTGTGGATTAAATTGTGCGTGTAAAAAGTTTTTTTTATTCAATTCACTCAACTTTGATAAACATGATATTCATTATTAGGAAATCATTTAAAAAAAGTTAGGGTGTATTTGAATGCAAATATGAAAAATAGGTGAAAAATATATGAGAAATTAAAAAGTGAGTGGAAAAACATATAAATTTTGGGTCTTATTTTTCATGAAAATCAATTTTTTGATGAATGGATAACAAAATATTTTCTACTTAAAATGAGGTTTGAGATGGAACCCACTTGTAATGTGAATGACTATTATTCTTGCATGAAGTGTTCACAATCAAAGTACTGCGAAAGCAAAATATGAATAAAAACAACTAATTTTTCATGAATTTTTTTTATATCAATCAAACACACCCTTAATTCAAAAATTCATGCAAAAAACATTTGTTAAATATGTTTTTTTTAATTACCATCCGCACTAAAAGATGATCAGGTCACCTCCTTTGGAATTAAATCTTTTAATGATTTTTTTAAATTTTAATCTTTTTGGACAGAAAATTTTTGTATAATTGAGAGAGAATTTACCTGAACAACATAAGTGACCATACAAGAGTCATCTTCGAGCTTTTCGACCACCCATCCCGACTGCAACAACAGTCCTCTGATAGCATTATTTTGCTTAGGGTGCAACCCGGCTGCTATTTCTTTTGGTAGTGAAGCTACTGCTACTACCTGCAAAGTTAACTTTCTTTACATCCAAACAGGGGCTATTGAATAGAAACACAATAATTTTTTGGGGCTTTGTAAATTTAGGATCTATTGTAATATGTATTTTGGAAATAGGACAACAAACATTATATTTATGGTTTTAGTCCCTATTTTTGAATAAAGCCGCTGGCGCGGACCCATATTCATAAACCGTCAACCAATCACAGCATGCCACGTGTCCCTTTAATTTGAAAATAGGGACTAAAAATGAAAACGAAATGTTTGTTGTCCTATATACATAATCAATATTAATATAAGTCCTAAAATTACATAATCTATAATTTTTTTGTTCTTTCCCTTCAATTAGTTAGCTGATTTACCAGAGTACCATCGTCCATTGTTTCACGTCGTTCATAAACAATAAATTCCCTGTTCCTGAAGAGAGGCTTAGCACTGTCTCCGAACCTTAGGCGAATGATGCTAAGGTTATCTTCTAGGTCTTTTATGTACCTGGCTTCCACTAAATCATGATCCCATTGCTGCTCCCACAAAATCAAAATCCGACAAAGTTAATAATGACCAAAAATAATGTACAACTTCCCGAAAATTAGAGATATATCAAACTATAGCAATTGATTAAAATTCACCTTTGCAGCATCAATGGCATTGGCCACGGTAATAAATTGTTCGGGTGAAACCGATGTTAGCAACCACCGGCTACGAAAAGTGTGAAACGAAGTACCAGACCTTCTCTTTGAAATCTCCACACCATTTTCTACTGTAAGAACTTTCCATTCACCACTCCCATTTCCATTACCAACCCTATTCGAATCTGAAGCTGATAATAACTCTTGTATACAAGACTCACTTGCAAACAACACGTACCTCCTTAAAGAATCCTCACTAATAGACCTTTAAAAAAACAATGAATGAATGAAACAGTTCATAATGATATTCTGTATATATGTGTGGTAGGTAATACTTACCATGATCGTGTACAAGCTGCTGTGCTCATTTCAGAGGGTATATACACTTTACTTCCAAGTTACTTAGAAAGATAGAGAAGTTTGTGTGTATATATATATGTATGATAGGGGAGAGAGAAAAAGTAGAGGAAGTACAGTTCTTAGATTGTTATGCTGCGAGGGAAAATGGGGGGATTGTATAATAACAAGAAGTGGGCCGAGTTGATTGAAGCACATGCAATTGCCAGACGAACCTCTATGATTAAAATTGCACGTCTTTAATCTTCTCTCTATCTCTTTATCTCACACACAGAAAAGTCACCAGCACTCCATGTGCATCAACTTCCCCACCCCTAACCCTTGCAGCGCTTTCAGAAAGAAAAGAATCTTTCTTTTATCAACAGTTTGAGTGTGTGAGAGAGAGAGACTAACAGCAATAAGCCAGATTAATAGAGGTTAAAGCTCATTTATAGTTTACCTAAATTTGCCTGTTTAGGGGTGACAAGAACGAACTAAAACACACTCACACGGTCCCCCTAATCACGTGCCAGCCAAGTGCTGAATTAACCTACCAAACCCCTAAATGGACAAACTCAGTCCCAACCTGTCACTTTGGTACGTACCTGCTCATTACCCATATTACATTCTTTGCTCTTGATTCAAAAATCTTAATTTATTACTGTTTAGGTCTGAACTTTATCATCTTTCTGGTAATCAAAATTTGGACCTATATCATTAATTTCTATTACACTCACGCATATCCAAATAGGTATTAGAAAACAAAACATTATACAGAATATATAGTTTAACAAAACACAGGACTTGGCCACTCTGTCTTGTCCTGACGCGAATATAGGGGTTGGGTCAGTAAAAACTCAGTGTGGCAAATAAAGTACAGTTGATTTCATTTCATCAATAAATAGGTAGGCGTAAAATTTGCAGAAATTTAAGATTCAATGGAGTTAAATATGCCGTCATTCGAGGCAGAGAAACTTCCGTTTAATAACTATAAAAATTAATTAGGCTTAATATAAAATATTAATTGTTAACATTTTTATTATGTTAATAAGACACATAATAATTTTGCAAAAAATTAGTCCTTAAAATTATTCAATACCAACTATGTCCTGTAATCTTAAAATATAATTTTTTACCACTTTCATTTTTTGGAAGATCAACTTTTATTTTATAAATATAGTTCATATATTAATTATTCTTAATTAAAGTTATTTATTTCTGTAAGGGAATGACTTGTTAACATTTCTATTTTATTTCTAGAACACAATAATTTTGTTATAAAATTAGTCCTTAAAATTATTCAATACAAAAAAAATATTTTACTATCTTAAAATTCAATAGTTTTATAACAATCAATATTTTTTTATATTAAAGTAGTCCCTTTTTTCTGTCCTCAATTAAAAAATTTACTTAAAGAAAACAATTTATGTTTTTTTTGGAAAAATGCAAATTTAACTCTGGAGTTTTGGGTGATTTTCGATTTTGGACCCGATGTTTCAAAAGTTGTAATATTAACCTTGAATTTTGAAAATCGATTCATTTAGACCAACCGTTGCCTTTGCCGTTAAGAATTGTAGCAAATGTGCTGACTCAATTTCTTATGTGCCAAAAACATTATGGGATGAAATAAGAGTTTAAGACGTATATTCCCTCTAAAATGATATCTCTTAATAATAGAAGAAAAATCAATAAACTAAAAGTGAAATAACTTAAATAAAAAAGTAGAATGAAAATAATAAAAAAAGCATTCAACTTTCTCACATCCCCACCCGCTCCTACCATCCCTAGACCACCCTCCCCATCCCACCAATGCCACACCCCCCCCCCCCCCCCCCCAACCCCATAATCCTCTGCACACACACCCTGGCCCACCACTAACCCTCACACTTTCTGTCAACAATGAATTTCTCCCGCTCTCTCTCTCAATGTCTATCTCTACCGCTCTCTACATATATATACACGAGACACTCTCTGCATATATATACACGATTTGTGAATATATACATGGATCGATGTATATATATATAGGCATTTAATTAGTTTATTCACATTAAATTTATTTGGCATTATTTAAGAGTAATTAAATATATGAAACATATGATTAAATGGTGTTTAGCATAATAGGTTATTTAGTTGTACTGTATGTTAATAGTAATTAATTAGTAAAATTAATTAGCATGGGCTATATACGATTACGTGTAAAATAATTAAATTATGTCTTTTATTTAACGTGGAAAGATTTACGATGAGGTATGAGGTACACCGATTGGAGGGGACTCCTAGGTGACACGGATGTTCATTTATACATTTTTAGTGTTTTAAATTGATCCTGATGGATATGTATACCCTTAAGAAGAGTTTCAGACCAATCCGAGTGGTATTTCGGGTTCATTCAATGGTCCAAAAATAGACATTAATATTAGGTGCAAAAATTAAAGGTTTTAAATAAGGGGAAGAGTTTTCTATTTTCATTATTCACAATTGAGAAGGAACCCTAGAAAGAATTGTTTCATGGGAGAAGTAGAGAAGATCCTAAGCAGTCAAACTCATAAAGTCGTATCATGTGTTCTTCAAATCTAAGGCAAGAATATCTTGCAAAGTCTCATTTAAATATGCAATTGATTTAGAATTTAGGTTTTTCCCTTTTTAAATCTGAGCAATGAGGCATATTTAGGGTTTAATTTGTTTAGGATTGATTTTAATAAAGATTTGGGATAATTAGATGTAACACAAAGATGGCATGCATAAGATACGTGTACTTGATTTGTTAGATCATGAAATTGTTGGGCTATAGATGGTAGATTTGATATTTGATTGATGATTTAGTACGAAGATGAACTAATACGAAGTTTTCCCATGTAATTGAAGTTTTAGTTCTGGAATAGATATTGAAAAGACCCTATAACGATTTAATAATGGTTTAAGTTAAAAGGTATAATCTTTAAGTGTTAATCATGTTATTGATCTTAATACACATACAATCTTGTGTATATATGATTTGAATCATCTCCCTAGTATTTGAAAAGTGTTAGGTTGAGTTTTGGGATCAATTAGAAAGCTTATATGTCGTTAATAGAGGATTTTATGGGCTGAACCCACGAATAAGATAAAGGAGGCTGCGTACTGGTCGATTGATCGATGACCCCAGAATAGGCATAATAAGGGTTTTATTTATTGGGTTGGATTTTTCGAGTTTGTTTTCATTAGGGATTCTTTCTAAGATGATTTAAATACATGAGAAAATTATTATAATTTAGGAATGAGTCCCTAGAGTTGGGTGTTCAACCCATAAATGATGTCAATGCCCTTAAGTATAAAGATTGGTTTAATTTGGAAAAATGCACGTGGGAACAATATGCTACATTTATATATAATTATGTGACTTAATTAATATATATATTATGATATTTTATGTGAAGATACCATCGCACCTGAAGAATCTTTTTATCAGGGTTCTTGTTGCATAGTTTGATCGGGCACATTAATGGTTGTTGATGCAGGGTGTCTAGAGGTCGTATATTTCGATCATACGTTAGTTGGTCTCGACTTTGCGACATGAGAAATTATTGATCTAGCCATGGGTGGGGTCTTGGGATGGGGATACCTAGGGCTGTGCAAAAAAAACCGATCGACTCGAAAATCGAACAGAACAGGACCGAATCGAACCGAAACCGAGGGTTTTTTTTAGTCCGGTTCCATCAGTGGTTTAAGAATTTAAAAAACCGACCACGTCGATTCGGTTTGCGATTTAGACCTAAAAAACTGATTTAAACCGAATCGAACCGACATTAATATTTATATTAAAAATCCTTAAATAATTTCTATTTTCATATTCAAAAACCATTAACCGATCTTAAAAATCGACCAAAACCAAAAATCGGCCTAAAAAACCTGCCCAAAATTGAAAATCGGTCAAAACTGAACCGAACCGAAACGAAACAAAATGAACCAAAACGAAACCGATGTGAATTGAAACCGGCGGTTTTTTCCATCATCGGTTCGATTTCGGTCTGACTTTTTCCAAAACCGAACCGATTGGTTCGGCTTGAATTGTTGTCCAAAACCGAACCGAACCGAACCGAACCGACCCGTGCACACCCCTAGGGCTATCTGAGAGTGTGACTACGTAGTGATCTCCCCACTTCTTTGTGTGAATTACTTTATGTTAAGTTTGTTTAGGTAAGGGACTCCTACAGACTTGCCAATAGAACCACGAGAATGTCCCCGAAGGTTGTTGCCTTTGTGTGTAAATTAAGTGTGATGTTAAATATAAATATATTATTATCTAGTGGTGGATAATTATGTTATGAACCTTATGGTATTTATATTGCATATGTTAAAAAATGTATGTTTACTTGCAGGTGGTGTTATCGGGGTTACTTTTCATATGTTATCTTACATATGTAGTTAGTTGCACTTCATTTATTATGACTAAAGTATTTATTAGTCAAGCAAATTAGATACCTTTATCATAATGGGTACCTTGGGTTAGAGACTTACGTGTAGAAATTTCCTTAGGTAATGAATGAGATACACATTGCATAATAGTGCCGATGGGTGAATATTATTTTAAATTAATTTCATTATTTATAATGGTGTTATTAGGGATATTCTGGCACACTTTCGGGCTCTGGACCATTCTATATAAAACTATTTTTCAAGCATGGTTAGACAGGATCAACATGGTTGAGATATTTCAAACTTGTGGTTCATTCCTCTCGTTTTAGCTTCCAGTTTACAATTGATTCTAGCATTGGTTGCTATTCCTTTTTAGTTCAGTTATTTATTATTTAGGGTTTTGTATGGGAATAAGCCAAGATTTATTTAGTATTTAGTCAGTTATTCTAGAGTCTTGATGTTTTGACTATTTCATATGTTAGCTGGGATTTGTGATTATTTATGAGGTTATGTTATTCAGTTTATTCATGTGCGTGGATGGATTTATTTATATTCTTTTACACTTTACGATTTGATGTTAATAATGGTATGATTTTTTTTACAAGCCCCGTCTTCGGCATATTAGCTTGGTCGAATGTTATGTGGAAAATGGGAGTGGTTATAGTTGATATCAAAGCATCCAGGTTCTAGTGTCTTTTTGGATTTGTGTGTGCCTATTTCGTTTTGCATTGCGCCATGAGGCACTACTAATTAGGCTTCCATATGAGAGGCTCAGTGGGAGCCACAACCAAAACCACATCCACAATCATTTGCACTCTTGGATTCTGCAGTGGACTTATCTTCCGTAGTCACATAGACATTCACGATGGCGATGGCCGCTATGTTGCAACACTTCCCGCAACCACCACATCCACCACAATAAAAAGTGGTGACACAGAATTAGCCACATACTAGTGTTTGGGAGAGAGCACAAGAGGCATTTTTTAAAGGGCCACCCGTCTGAGTTTGTTGGGGGAATGGATGTGTTGGTAGTGTGTCAGTGGAAGAATGATATGCAATGTTATTAGAGGATGGTGGGTGCACCAAGGTGCACATGAAAATGTTTGCATTATTTATACTTGTTGGGAGTGCACTACAGTGACGGTAGTCAGTCACCACCGCAGAGGAGAGAGACATGATGACTATAGAATATTTTTTGGTTCGATTTGATGTTAAGTATTTTTTGTCAGCCGTTAGGAAAGAGATGAAGAACTAGTTTCTAGACCTTAAAAAGGAAGGTAGGACCGTGGCAGAGTATGAGGAGGAGTTCACCACTCTTTCTCTTTTTCCCAAAGGTGATGCAAACAAAGAACATAAGAAAATGGAAAAGTTCATTTCGAGTTTGAATTGGCATATTCGAAGGTCGTTTTAAGGGAACTCGCCCTTTATCACTTACATTCAGGTGTTGAACACCGTGTTTCTCCATTGTAAGGATCATCTGGGATTTAAATGATAATGGATGGAAGAGGTCTAGCATAGAGGCGCCTAGCCAACAGGGCAAAGGCGAATGGGGGAGGTAATCAGGGGGCCTAGAATCTTAAGGGGTTTAAAACTCATGATCATCAGTAGAAGAGTTTCAAAGGTCATGATCATCGTAGGGGCCACCAAGGCCAAACTCAGCAGTTCCAGTAGGGCCAGGGGAAGTACGCTCGGGGCCACAGGGCCTAGGGTATTAGGATCATGGACAATAAGGCCGTTAGTAAAAGACGCGCCACTTTAAAGGCAATTGTTTAACTTGTGGAGAGATGGGACACATTTCTAAGAGGTGCCTCGGGAAAATTAGGGGGTGCATGATTAAGGAGGTCATAGAAGGTATTAGACACCACCAAGACAACATCGGCAGTTGGCAACCCCACCAACTATCACAATATCGACATTACTAACACTGCTAGCCTAGTCATAGGGCACCGACATCTATAGTACGTGCAGGCGTATCATGTTGTACCCTAGGATGTGCAAGCACCTACACATGAATTAGAGGGTATATTTTTTTTTATCTATGGCTATATATGACCTAAATTTTTTTATAATGGTGAATATCATTCCTTTATTATCACTAGGATTTCTTGGTCGACAGGGATAGTATACTTAGCTTTAAAAATAGTAATCCATATAAACTCACCTGTTAGGAGATGGACACATATATGCATTGTATGAAGGGGGAAAGGAGTTGATATTGGGAGACATAGAGTTTTAGCCGACCTATTAGTGTTAGATATGTCTGAGTACGATGTGATTTTTGGTATGGATTGGTTAGCTACTTACCGTTCTTGTGTTGATTATGTTAGGAAGTCTATCATTTTTGTTATTTTAGGGTAGGAGATGTATTTAATCATGATGCCACATCCCGAGGGAGGGTCGACTACCCATCTTTATTATATTGAGGAGGATACTTTGGATGGGGTTTATCTTTTTTTAGACTCTAATTCCAATGTTTAGGAAGTTTGAGGATGTTTCTCGAGATATTTTAGGGTTGTTTCCTAGTTTAGAGATAAATTTTATAATTGACTTGACTCCGAGAGCCAGACCCATTGCTCGAGACCTATACCGCATGGCACCTTTATAGATAAGAGAGCTGGGGGAGTAGATTCAACAACTATTGGGTTAGAGTTTTTTTCCACAAGAGTAATTGACCTTGGGGTGATCCAATTATTTTTGTGAAGAAGAGGGATGGATAATTGAGATTATGTGTCAATTATCGGTGCGTTGACAATTCTGGTGAGATGTGGGTTATACGAGTTTATGGTTATGCCATTCAGGCTAACAAACGCACCATCAGTATTCATGGACCTGATAAATTGAGTATTCAGATACTTTTTGGATAAGTTTATCATCGTATTCATAGATGACATATTGATCTATACTCAGGCTAAGACTACAGACAAGCACGCATAACACTTGTGGGTAGTCTTGCAGACACTACGAGATCACAAGCTCTATGTCAATTTCAGGAAGTATGAGTTTTGGTTAAAAGAGGTTCAGTGCTTAGACCGCATTATAACTGAGGCGGGAATATCGGTGGACCTAAGGAAGGTGTCAACAGTAATGGATTGAGGACAACCTATGACACCTACGGAGGTGAATTATTTTTTGGGGTTAGCAGACTACTAATGACACACCCCAACCCAATTACTTATCATTAAGTTTGAAAGTCAAAGTGAGTAAAATCATAATTACCTTAACTAAATCATAAATACAATTATTCTTTTCAATTATTAACATGAATCCATAAAATTAAAACTTTTAAAATTTTAAAGTAATCGTGCTTATTCAAACTTGCTCAAAGGATTAGTAGGATTAAATTACCCCTTTTTAATTTAACCAAAATCATGGTTTTACGCATCCCTTGGTAACCCCACCCGACCTCCTAGATTTGGCAATGACCTTTCATTACCTAAAAAAAAACATAACATAGGAATCATGAGCAAAATATCTTAGTGAATGCATTACCACTACACTAGTGCATAAAATTAATTGCAATAAGTCATATCTATGTAACAATATATAACATCTCTTGGCTGTTAATAAGCCATAACATCTCTTGGCTGTTAATAAGCCATAACATCTCTTGGTTGTTGATAAGCTATAAAATCTCTTGGTTGTTAATAAACAATAACATCTCTTGGTTGTTGATAAGACATAACATATCTTGGTTGTTCATAAGCCATGACATCTCTTGGCTCTTAATAAGCCATAACATCTCTTCGTTGTTGATAAACCATAACATCTCTTATAATACATACACGTCATATCCATAATCAACTCAATAGGTACGACATATCCTAACCATAATCAACTCAATAAGTACAACATATCATATCCATATTCAACTTGGTAAGTACGACATCTCATATTTGTAATCAACTTGACAAGTACAACATATAATATCTATAATCATCTCAACAAGTACAACATATCATATTTATAATCAACTCGGTAAGTACACCATATAATATCCATAATCTTCTCAATAAGTACCACATCTCATATCTATAATCAACTCATTAAGTATAACATATAATATCTATAATCATCTCGATAAGTACAACATCTCATATTTATACTCAACTCGACAAGTACAACATATAATATCTATAATCACAATAAACACCACATCTCATATTTATAATCAACTCGGTAAGTACAACCTAAATATCCATAATGATCTCGATAGGTACAACATCTCATATTTATATTCAACTCGGCAAGTACAACATATGATATCCATAATCATCTCGATAAGAACAACCTCTCATATTTAGACTCAACCCGATAAGTACAACATATAATGTCCATAATCATGTATAAATACATCTTACCAGTGAGTACACTCACCTTGGCCACTTAATGTGTTTTTCCCTTGCCTTTTCCTAAAACTTGTTCAGACAGTTATTCCTCCATTCCTATCATTCTTAAAATATTAGTATCATCCTAAGAATATCAATAATCCAAATAATAAATTAAATGTAACTCAATTTATAAGAGCATATAATATCATTTAAATCATTTATCATAAATGAAGTCCCATCGAATTTCATGTGCTTAAACTTACTTTAATTTCTTCTTGGTAAATCCAATTCTTATCATATTAAGTTCCCAATATAAAAAGACAACACAACATTTCAAGTTTCCTAGAGCAAGATGTGTCTATCTCTTTATTACAAAGCAAATATGCCATGTAGGCTTTTTAATCGTTCAGTCAACTTCCCGGAATTTTCCTAATTTTTCTACATCGAACTTCCTATGATATTTCACCCAACACTCATAACATATTGAAAAATACAAAATTAAAGTTTCATAATTTATAAGGTTCATTTGCTATGTCAAGTAAAACATCGAACACCTGGTGTGCATCTTACACCTTTGGGGCAGATTGTATACCTGAACTTCAAACTATCACCAAAGATTCATTTCTTGGTATTTTCACATAATTTTAGAATATGTTATACATATTTGAGTCTATTTTATCTTTAACTAGAATGATTCAATTACAATAAATATACAAAAATATATATGAGTTTGAATACACAGGCTTTCCAATCGAAGAAATATACATGATTTACATGTTCAACTTTGCTTTAACTCGCATCTATTCATACGTATACCTCAAGACATGGAAGTTTAGTAACCAAATGATTATTTCTATCATTTCAATCAGAAATACCAAAAATATAACAAGATTCATGGGTATCTTACCTTAGGGACTTTTACGTAATTTCTACGAATTTTTCTTTATTTTTTCTCCTCACTTTCTTCTTCCCGAAGTTCTCGACTCTATCACCTTTGGCTAAAACTCTTCCTTTCTTAAATAGGCTGAAGGAAGAGAATATTTAAAGAGTTATAAGTAGGCATAAGTCCCCTCACCCTTGTCCAATTAAAATATGACATCTGTCACCATATAAGACAAAATATCCTTTAAAGCTAAATGACTACTTTATCCCTTATTCATAATTTTGATATAACTCCTTACTCGGACCTTTTTTTTACACACCGTTTGTTGTGTTACAAACTTAACTCATATACCTACAACTATCTTGTTTCCACCTCAAGTCAATTATTATATTATAGTGGCCAAAACTAGTCTTGAACTTGAACATTCCTACCGAAGACTTCACAAATTTGTGTTTGTGATTAATTCAATATTTCATAAGTTTTGAAGGTAGGATTAGACTAAACACAATAACTTAACATTATATATTCTAATAATACATATTCTCTATCCCATACGGTAAGCATAATTCAAACTTGGTTTATCATAATCATATCCGGATCGTCACAACTAATGCTAATTCATTCACGAGTTTTTGATGATAGTCGGACCTTTGATGAACTTAAAGAGGAAGGGTATGCCATTTATTTGGGACCATGTGTGCCAGCAGACATTTGATAATTTAAAGGTAAAGTTTATTTCAGCTCTGATGTTAGCTTTACCACGAGGAAAGCTTGAGTATTTTGTGTATACCGATGCATTCTAACAAGGACTCGGGGTGTTCTTATGTAGGAGGAGTTGTCGATATATTGTGATTCCCGCAAGCTTAAGACTCATGAAGATAATTATGCCACCTATGATTTAAAGTTAACCATAGTGGTTTTCGCAATTTGTATTTAGAGGCAGTATCTTTTGGGGGGAGATTTTATTTGTTCATGGACTATAAGAGTCTGCAGTACTAGATCATATAGAGGAAATTGAACTTGACTCAGTGTATGTGGCTAAAGTTCGTTAAGGACTAATAGTTTGTGATAAAGTATCACCCAACACTACAAGAAAAAGACATTGCCATGACACTTTAAAAAATTGACTTTAAGACATTTTTAACAAAACTGTCATTAAATATATAATACTATCACTTACATGACATGTTTTTATAAAGTGTCATTATATATCTATAAATATTATTTTATATGACACTTTAAATATAATAATCATATATATTATGACCCTTTATAGTAAAAAGGGATAATGCATATCTACTAACTATACTATGAATGATGTTTTTTCCCCTAAAAAACAATTTGACGCTTGTATAGAAAAACATTGGCGGACTCTTTCCCCCTAAACTAAAATCTGAAACTTTTAACCTAACCTCCCAACATATCATCCACACACGACGTCCCAAATTACCCCCAATCCTAGCATCCTCCTTTGATTTCTATCATTGTCCTCCTTCGATTTGCATCGCCGTCCTCCCATGGTCAACAAGCTCTAGGGTAGGGATTTCTAGTAAGCACTCTCTGTCTCACACACAAACATACACATATACACATGAATGTTTGTACAAAACCCTAATTGGCTCATACACACTAATTGGTCAAGTTCACAACTTGAATGGTCATTTTGGTGTTGTGTAGAACTTGACCTTTTTTGCATTATCTAGCAATCTGTATTTCTAATGGTAATAATCCAATCTAAATATTTTTTTTTCAATTTGGATTTTTGTTTTTGTGGTTTAATTTATGTTTAGATCAAGCTTGATTGTTGTCTTTGTTTTGAATAATGTTAAAATTAAGGCTTCTAAGAGCATATTAATCTATAAACAAAATGATGGTCTTTATTTTTTACGGGTTGGATGGATATATTTTGTTAAGATAGTTGGAGTTAATTTAGGTATGTTGTCATTAGTATGTGAAGTTTCATGAGAATGTCCTTTAATATTATATTGAACAATCATGTTATTTGTGTTAATTTTATTAGTTATATTCTTCACACAAATCTAAGTTATCCTTCTTTGTGTCCATATTATTATCTGTAAGGATAGATTGTCTAAGCTCTCAAGATTGTATTTAAAACCTAGGGGTTTTAATTTATATTAATGTCACTATAGGGTTGCCCAATTTAAGTTATTTTCACTTTAATATAATGTTGTATGGAGTAACTCAAATGGTAAAAAAAAAATGATTTGAAGCTTTTCTCTGCATATAATTTGATATAATGTTGCATGGATTAACTCAAACTTTGAATTTATTTTTATAGACTAATTAAAGTTACTTATATTTATCATTACGTTGTACTTTTTTGCAGTTTATTATGATACCTATTGTACATGGATTTGAATCTTCTACTATTTTTGTATTGCAAATATTTTGTGTATAAATTAATCTTATTCTGTAAATATTTTTGTATTGCAATCATTTTTTTTCTTTTTTATACAATTTGTTGGTGTATACATAATAGATTAAATACCTAATAAGAAATTTCAACTACTTGTAATTTATTTGTGTCGATTGACCATTATTTGAAACTTAGTAATATGTGTAATACTTACTCTTACTCATGCATCGCATGGATTACTACCAGTGGTAGTTCATTCTAAAGTAAAATGGTGGTGGGATCCTCCCCGTAAATTGTTCTCCTTATTGGTCGCTGATGCTTTTATAATGCCCACTTACTTTTATAATTTATTACCTTGTTGTTATGGCAAGTTTCCTCGCCCAAGCTATGGTTGGTTTCGGGTTTGATACATGGGATCAACATCTACATAGATGAGGGGTAAGACCAGCAGACATCCTCCTCTCCAATACATGGGATTAACATCTTTGTATTTAGTGTTAGTGTTCTTTAGAATTTCGATTCATTTATTATTTTCAGAAGTTACTGTGTATAAGCATATGTGGTGTGGAAATTAAGGGGTAAAACTCAAAATAGCGACCAAGTGGGCGGAGAGTGGCATGGACACCCCATAGGGCATAAAAGTCACCTGTGGGAAGTGACCGAGCTCTCACCGGGATCCCGATTGCCAAAATTAGTTAGTTTAGGCTCATTTCGGTGTTTAAATTGGGTGTTAAGTGGCATGGACATCCCATGGGGCATAAAAGTAACTCATGGGAAGTGATCGCATTATCTTTAGGCTCCTGATTGCCTAAATTAACTAGTATAGACTTGTTTGGGGGTTAAAACTGGGAATTAAGGGGTAAAAACTTAACTTAGTGACTGAGTGAACAAAAGAAAGGAACGAATACCCCATGAGGTTCAAAAGTAACCGTGGTAAGTGTCCACATTCTCATTGAGCTCTCGATTTTTTAAATTAATTACTATAGGCTCGTTTTGGGGTTATAAGTGGGCACTGAGAGGAGAAAACTCAAAACAATAATCAAGTTGCCCAGAAATAGGCACGAACACCCCATGGGGAATAAAACTATTTTCTCATGATGTCTAATTTGTTAGTTATGATTTATCTTTTTCTTAAGCACTATTCGTTAATTGGATGTGCAAATCATAATGATATTTGATAACCGTTTAATTTTTAAAAACTGCATTGTATTTCGATGAAGAAATTGAAAAGCTGATATAAAGCCATATTTGAACATCACCTAAGATTTGTACATTACTCTCATTAGTCTTGTTGAATTTAATTCTAAACATTGGTTACTCTCGCTATTCTCATTACTCTTCTCTCTTCTCTTGAATATTTATTTTCACATTACTCTCTTATCTGAACAGGACATCACTGCCTTGCTATTCCTTCTTTTTCCATCGACACTTTTTACTCTAAGATCTTGGATATGGGATGTATGCTTACATCAACATTTCCAGTTCAGTTGTACCGAGTATCTTCTAACCTTACATTCTGAATTTAAATTACGTTGATTATTTTTATTGGTTAATGTTGGGCTTATGCTTTCTCAGCCCTGGATGTTGTTCATATATAAGGGTTTGTCTCTGTGATAGAATATTCTGCGAGTAAATAAAAGTGATATTCTTCCATGGTAATTTCATATGATCTTCCATTTCTTTTTATTTTTTGTGGAGATTGTAATATTAGGGAATTATTTTACACTTAGAAGATAATTCTAAGAATATGGTGGTATTTATGTCTATAATACCATCCTTGCTCATTGCACTAGATGCTTTAGCAACATTTTAGATAATTTCTTGTCATAGTTATCTTCTATGCTAGCTACTTCTCACCATTAGAATAATTTTGATGATTACGTAACATATAGTTAATTATCTTACTTTGTCCTTATATTCAATGAATATAATGGGAGACCATCATATGATTTGTTGAATTGCAATATAAAAACATAGCCATCACTATATACTAAAATCATTTGACAAACCAGAATGAAATTATAATCTCCTATATAGGTCTGGCATTTTAGTAGAATCAATTTTTGGTTCCAGTAGAATAATAACCTCTAAAGAAATTGTTTTGGAAAGTTTTTTTAATCTCCTCATAATATCTTTATTTCCTACTCCTCTATTATTCCAAAAAAGTGTTCTCATCATTTAAACAATCTCTTGGAGTGAGTTGTTGTTATCCGAGATGCGGATCTAGTAAGCATGGTGACGTTAGAGAGTCCATTATATTTCTTTTTCTTCCTTCTTTTTTTCTTGACAACGATGAAGACATATGTATTTTGATTTTGAAGAAAGGTATACTTTGATGATAGTTTATCTGAGAATTCTAATAAACTTTGTTTGGAGATTGAGTTTTTTTTTACAGTCTTTCTCAGAGTTTGATGCATAGAGAGAATCCCAATCATTTTTTATTTGGTCTAGAGCAACACATGAAATTTTACTTGGAGATAAGTTCCATATTTTAACACAATATGAGCCTCTATATAATCCGTTACCATATCACACAACTGAGCATAAGTCACCTGAGTCCTCTCAGTTAGCAAATCAATTCCAAAGTTAAGTTCTTGTTCAATATCTACATGGTGTTGGATTGACAATGGAATGAATAGAAAATAATGACTTGTCTAAAGCCTCATGAGGTTGTTCAGTAACCAATTTAATGGTAGGATCGTGCTCGTTGACTAGATGAGCCTTATAAGGCTGTTCAGTAATGAATTCAGTGGTGGGCTCCTGCTCATTAACTATATGAGGCTGGATCTCATCAGTGAACAATGTCATAGACTCAATTTCATTAGACAAATGGGATATAGGTATATATTGAACATAATTTGAACGCCCGCTTATGAGTTGATGGTAGTATCTTGTGTTGGACATTTTGCGGGTGGTCATTAATTATAGGAGAATGATTCATTCTCTATATTTTTTTTTTCTTCACTTCATTCTCAATCACTGGTTCTTTATCTTCATCAATGTTTTCTTTTTTTTTCTCTTTTTAATAGAAGCACAGGCTTATTTTTTTAGTGAAAACACTGAGAATCAAACTCACTATAATAAATAAAATGAGGCCAATTCCAAATAACCCACTAATTAAAAAATAGATTTGAAAGAAAAAACAAATTGAGAAAGTAAATTAAAACTACAGAATAGCTAGTGTTGTACAAATATATTCCGAGTCCCGTCTTGAAGGTCCCTTTAAAACCTTTTCCCCTCTCTTTTTGATTAAGCTTTTTATGTAGCTCAAATCTTGGATTTTATTCCTCTTCTACTTGATACGCACGAGACACATTACTAAATATCAATCCCAATTCACATCCATATACGAAAACCTTATTTAGACCAATAATCACTTGAGATATCACTATATGAAAAGAATAAAGAAAAAATCCCACTAACACTGACGCCTATCATTGGGTAAGTCGGGATTTTGATCATTATTCATGAATGTAAGCCTCTTTATTTTAGTGTTAACAATAGTTTTAGCTGAAGAGTTTGGGAAAACATGACCTACTCATCTCAATTCGATTGGCGACAACACTGGGGATACATTGTTATTGACTAATTTAAGTTTTTCCAATTCTATTTGCTGTATTTGATTATAACAAGAAAACATTACCTCAATTTAGAGAAAACCACTTTAAGGACAAAGAATTAATCTATAACTCCAACGCTTGTCTACTTAATTTTTTATCCATGGCTACCAGTGTTGCTTCCCCAGCTACGATATATGGTCGATGAGTCATTAAACTCATATCTTTGACTGTAGTGAGGATGAGGTCTATGATTTTGGCCGTTAATTATTTTCTTGGCAACTGATTGTTGAACTCTGATATGAAGTAATGAATATAATAAAATGGATTAATTAAACCCATTTTCCATTCCAATATATTCAAGACCAAAAGCTCCATTCTCTGTATCATTTTACTCTTTAATAAATAATCTTCTTCTATTGGATAATCTGATAAAGCTGGAACATTGTTTTCTTTTATTTTTGCCATTAAAAATAAACACGCCACTGATAATAATTGAACCACCAAATAATTTTCATTATCAACTTCCCTTCTTAAAAGAAACTGATCTAAATAAGTCACGGATAGATGAGCCAAACAATGCACTTGTATTGAGAATCCATTCGATTGCCGCCGAACGTGCTCCATTGATCCAAGTACCGATGGTCATAAAATATGAAGATTGGGCAGTTTGAAGTTGAAAATAACTTATCTCTCTAGTAAACAACATTGATACATATTCATCATCAACATCTTACCTTTCATTTGCTTCTTGTTCTTAATCTTGGGGCAAGCAAGATTCGGTTTCATGACAGAGAAGTTTGGAATCCACCATTTACGTGATTTGTGTTTCTCTCTCTCTCTCTCTCTATCTATCTATATATATATATATATATATATATATATATATATATATATATATATATATATATATAGCTATCTCCAAAATAGAAAATCTAGGATAATATATATGTTGGGTTGGTAGCAGTTGTATGCTGCTAAAATAGTGAACTGATACGACTTTTACTAAGTTAAGGTTTGTTTGTTTTTCCTTTGCTTAGTTTTTTGTCACTTTTAGAGCAAAATATAAATATGGGGTAGTTTTTAAATGTAACCGTGATTATAGAGTAGTGAGAGAAGGTGATAATGGTGGGTTTGAGTCTAATATGAGAGTGATGAATTAGGTTTTTGAAGCACAATTCTATAATTATAAGCTTTCAATAAAATGTGGCAGGGGAAAAAGAAAAATGATTATAAGATTTTAGTAACCAATTTTGTGGAAAGTATCCCTAGTTCTTCATCCTTTTGGGCTTCAAAATCAAGAATTGTTGCATACCTAGGTGAAACCTCCTCTTTATTTAGTGGTAGGAGCGTATAAAACACTCTAATTTTCCCTTTTTGCTTCCTGAATTTGGTTGTATAGCTTGTTTTTCTGTGCCTACTCCTCACCGTACATCAACTTAAGATTATCATATTTTGCAACTAGATCTTTAACTATAAAGGCCATCTCATGCAAATCAGGAAATGAATTAAGATCATCATTAATGTTTTCTTCAATTATTAGTACTTGGAATTTTTAAAACAAGTAAAATATTATGTAAAGGTCTACAACCAAATATATGATGCTGCAATTTGATAACAATTAGGTGCCTATAAGTTCAAAATAATTAAACCTTATGTACTAAAATGTGTGAAAAAATGGATTGGCACATTAACGTTTGGCACATATAGCATTACTTTCTAATATATCATCTTTACTATTATGAGGTTTCCTATCAAATGGTTACCATCAATATACATTCATGCCAAATTGATGTATAGCTATCTTAGTAAAGACTGTTAGAGTTGTTATTTTATTTATATAGTACCGACGAAAGGTTCTTTGTTCCTCATAGTGCTGCGAAGAAAGTTTTCCCTCCACTAGTAATACATGTTCTCTTAGTTTGCACATTCTAACACACAAGTTGGATCCCTGCTACTATTCTTATTTGTTTTCTTGGATTATGCAGGATTTCTCACAATAGCCACTTAATACTCCCAAATCATTGAATGTTCTAATGGCTTCAAAGTAATATGTAGATGCACATGAGATCATATATAATTCTAGAAAAGTTGCTGAGATCTAAGAGAATCCTGAAGAGGTCCATCAAAATAAGGCATCATCTATTGTGAATGTTGTTGAAGTAAATGGTAAGCAAAGAGGTGGCAATGTGCCAATTACTCTATACAAAAAAATTGAGTCTGATATGTCTTTAGAACCCGCTTTTGATGATCAACACTAGGAACATTCAATAACTGAGGTAACTGTTAAAATTCTCTTTTGGTTACATTAAATTAGAAGTATATTGTCATTTTCTTGTGATAAAAATACATAATGTATTGTAATAATAGTCTTTGTTAAAATATATCACACAATTTAATGTCTTGAATGCAGGAGGTAGCAGTAAGGTTGATTGGGATTGTACCTCTATGACTATTTACTGACATATATGTAGATTGCTTAAGCTTATGAAGATTATGGTGATACAACTAGAGCAGTGTCAAGTGAACCTAAACAGAGCATGATGTTGCATGATCCCAAGGTAAAGTAGTTTATTATGTATAAAAGGTGTCAATGAAGTTATCCATATAGTAAAAATCACGGGCTTTATTAAATGTCATCCTTATGTTTTTTATTTATCACACACAGGGTCATAATAAATCTACTATTTTTTGATGAGTTGTGATGTAATCAGTTTAGAAGAGACTGACCTCTATAAGAAATTTTTACATATTTAATAATCTTTTCCCCGTCTAGCTTCAGTTTTCCAACACCCCTTTTGGATATGAGCCTATATTTATATATGTTTTTCCTAGTAAGATAGTGGATAACGTGGATAACAAAACTTCTGCACAACAAACTTGTAATTAATCACATGGAAGATCTCCACGTATTGTCTTTTCAATTCAACTATCATGAACATATATGATTCAACTATTAATTTTTGGAAAAGAGCATTTATCATTTAAATTTTTTTTATATAGTTATTAAGGTAATTGTATTAACTTTGGTAACTCAAATGCTCCTCGACAGCATGGGTACGATGTGGGGCACGAATGTGGCAGTTTGTGAAAATTAGGCATGAGTTCCAGAATCTGGTATGGGTTCTTGGGCTGGTGCGATGGAGGTTTCGAAGAAGGAAAATGATTTGAGTCCCAAATAACTCCCCCAAATCTCCCCCAAATCCTACGTGGACGCCACTTCATTTTTTCACTTGCCTGTCATCTATAGACATGTGGTGCGGGTCCCGCCAGGGCACAAAGACCAAGTCATTTTGGGGGAGGTTTAGGGGAGTTATTTGGGGTATGTAGAATTACTCTTCGAAGAATCCCTGCTTCATAGCTCTTAAGCTTTCTCCACCATCGTTAATCAAATCTTCTTGTAGTATTTATTGAAGCAACAGTTTATGGAGAGACGACCATTTGATTTTTTTAATACTGCTATGAATTTTCATATAAGCATCGTACATTATGTTTTATTTAACTCATTGAGACTTCTTTAGTGTGTCCATTTCCTTGATTAGTACATTTAACTTAAGAAAATGGTGTAAATGTTTGACTTATTGGACTTACTTGAGAGCGAGTTCAACTATTTTTTGCCTTAATTAGTACTTCCAAACTCAACAGAATGGTGTTAATATTTGTAATAAAAACACATTTGGCAACATGACTCTATAGTTGGTAAAGCACATGGTATGCAACTTCAGCAAGTCACTGTATCAGTTTTGGCATTAAGGGTGTATCGTGCTTGTACGTTGAAGGGGATGAGGGAGTTTTGGGAAGCGTTGAGGGTCTGTTGTGTAGCCTTGTGCTATGAGGTGATTTTAATGGTTAGATTTTGGTCTAGAAGGTTGAGAGTGGATAGTTAGTAGGAGTATAAAAGTTCGATGATTTTATTGGAGTGATGGTTTGATAGATATATAGTCAAAATATATGGTATATGCACATATTCGAATTTTAGGGAGAATCTGACATGTTCTAAAATTGATTGATTTTTATATTCAGCGGATTGAGAGGATCCCTTTCCATGTTCAATGCGAGACACATGATGCATTCTATAGGGTGATCTCATATCACTCTCCTACTCTCCTCGATCTTAGTTATATATGGGCTATCCATCTTTCTAGTTTGAAAATAAGTTATTGGACTTTGATGTTTAGGGAGGCCTTTAGGTCTTGGTAGGAGGTATGTATTGATAAAGGGGTGGGAATGATAAAAATTTGAGAATGTTGGAGAGAAGATCAAGATCTCTGAAACAAGGGGTCATAATTAGAAGAATTATGAGTAGAGATTACATGATGCTGATGCAAGAAGAAGTACTCATTAAAAATGTATTACATATCTCTTTTAAGTAAACATTTTGCAAAATTCATAAAGAGATAATTCATGCATGTGAAGATGGGGCAACTATTTTTTCTTATCATATTAGGAAGGTGCGGACATTTAAATATCCCTCACTTAATTTCAGGAGGTGTGAAACTAAGTCAAAACTTCTCCTTAAGGGTCATCCCTTGCTCTATAACCTGATCAGTTTGGCAATAATTGCGGTGATCTTGAAGCCTGTTCCGAAACGAAATGGCAGTCATTAATGCATTCTCGATCCGAAACATCATTCTTGGCAATCTCCTTTTCATTCAAAGGCCTCAACCTCACCAACACAAGAATCTTCTCCTCGCTAGCATTCGCCAACGCTTGCATTTTCTCCCACTTAACTAGCTCTTCCCCACCAATTACCCCCATTTGACACCCTCACCTAGTTCTATCAATCTCAAATCCCCCACCAGTTACATCAAAATTAAATTACCCATATTTCTATATTTCCCTAAACACCCTATAACTAGTCTAGCAGTATTTGTCATGGCATAAAAAATAACAAGACAGTTAGGATGTTAGATTCATGGTGGTTGTCGTTCGACAATAGCAAGTGTAATCTTTTAAATTTCGTCATTTTATGGGTTTGACTCAGACATGCATAACCTTTTTAATTTCTTATTTCATCGCGTAATACCCCTAGGAGGAAGCATAGTTTTTGGAATGCTCAGTTACTATGATTCTTACATCTTTTTCACTAACTATGGATTGTTCATTTTTCACCGACTTTGGGATGTTTATAAGTGTTAATTTTTCTACAGGATGTCTATAAATTCTTAGTTACTACGATTCGTGCTCAAGTACCCTTCGAGAATGCATCAACACATGCTTTCAGACTTTAGGTACTTTTACTCACTATGACTTGCTACATGCACTATTAGGACATGTGTAATTAACTTATAATTCATCGGTAGTGAACTTAATAAGATGATAATTTTCAACCAGTTTGGGTTCTTCTTCACGATGGGTTAAATCTTAAAAATAAATTAAAATATGATTAGGGAAATTATAATATGCATATCAGTTAAGCACAACTGATTAGGATATGTGTAGTCAAACATTTGTTATAATATATATATATATGTGTGTGTGTGTGTGCACGCTTCAGTTTCCTAATTTTTCTAGCTCACTGTGAGTTGCTTCCTTTTACTTCCACAAACAAGGTTTTGCAACCTAATTTTATTTTTACACACAACAATAATGATTCATATATGATCTCTAAGTTTGTATTTATGAATATGTAGTTAAAAACTATCAAAATAAAGGAGGGGGTACTTTTAAAGAGCCAAAATACATCCCCGTCTCAATATTTTTTTCATAACTAAAATATCTTCTCTTTAATGTTACTGGTATTTCCAAGTCATTGCATATGCTCATGAATTTTTTGTTTTTCATTTTTATATGTAAAGGTGGCAGGGGGAAATTTGATATAATCATAATAGTTTTTATGTTATCATTAATTTATGTTGATGGACATATTACTCATCCACTTGAAGGTTTTCCTTCCATTGTTAATTTTTCTAATATTATGTCCCTCCTTTTTATATATACTTAAAGAGAATTTATTTATATATGCTAAAATTGTTGTTTATTATACTGCAGTGAGAGCATTGTTAGTGAGTTATTGTAAACTGCATAATCCCCTGAAAAAGAGCGACCCATGCACTAAGAATTTTGATGGGATACTATGTGATTTGGATACAAGTGATGGCTATCTTCATGTTAAAGAATTTTATGTGCTAAACTTATTATAGTGGATTTTGTTTATCTATTTTTTGCAAGCTGCTTTGTTAAATTTTACAGGGTTCTTGCTTCAAAATTGGTATAAAAAAGTCCAAATATTAGTGGTGCAAACCGCGCATTCAACAAGACAACTATTGATTCAACCTAATATATATTATTGTTGGAATTTTTTATTTTTTAAACAGGGCGAATAGTCCTATAAACAGAGGAAACATTGCCAAAAAAATTTAAATTTTTTATATTTATTTGTGTGATATAAAAAATCTTTTTGACATAAATTATACATAACTTAATACTATAGAAAAACTGGAATTCGTATGTTGTGTTTAACGCTACAATAGAGATTTATATATGTTGTTTTAAACTTATGCAGGAACATTTACTTAGAGGGATGTGAAAGGTGTACCATTGTCGGACAATACGATCGTGAACACTTTTAGGAATTAAAGGAAAAAGATCACTATTAGACTTGGAGAATGTTAAGGTATTTGTTCAATAAATTAAATATAATATTTATGTATTCACATTTGACATGGGTAATATACTAACTCCTTTATTTTCAGGTCCCTAAACAATGAGGAAAACTTATGTGTGATTTTTTTGTATTGAATTTCATGCGAGAGCCCTTGAAAAAATCATCCAAGTCTATAAAAATGAAGGTCACATGTTTTTTAATATTTTTTTATATTCCCTTTTATTTAGATGTGAAAAACTAAATGTGATTTTATTTTTCTTGTTTAGATGAAGGAGTCGGCTGGAAAGTCGTCATATCAAACTCATGAGATCAATGAAATTTAACATGATTTGGATCTTTCGAGATGTCAACACTATTTTGCAAAATCCAAAGGAAGAGTGATGCATTTTTTCATGATTTTTGGATGTATATTTTTTTGGAGACATTTTTTTTAATGATGTACATAATGGACATATCTAGCTATGATACATGTAGTAAGTCATTAACTTTTCGTGAATAATATAAAAGGTAGGTATATTTATTTGTGTCCCACTATTTTTTTTATATGAATACATGACTTAGTTTGGTGCATTTTAGATGTACGTGACTTCAAATACAAAAAAAATTCAAGGTTGTTTTTATGTTACTATGAATTTTGATTTGTATTTAGATTTATTTGTCAACTATGACATTAATATTTGGTATTATTTTTTTAATTATACGTTTAATATATGACCGTTTATATTAAACCATCATGAGATGAAATGTTTTATATGATCTTTTTAAATATTTAAAAATTGTTATCATGATGCTTTTTAAATCAAATATGTCATCGTATAGAGTATATTATTACCTTTTTTTTGTAGCAGATATGATAGTTTTGAAAAAAAATTCATATATAACCGTTACCTAATATGATACTTTTGTTGGGTATCAATTATGACACCCAAACTTACGACGCTTTTTATTAAAAAATAAAGCGTCATAAAATGCGTTTTATGACACTTCAAAAAGGTCATAAAATGATTTTTTTTCTTGTATTGCAAAAAAGGCGAACGTAATATGATACGCCTTGAGTCGTAGACCGGCATAAGAGATAATGGACTTAGTAATAGTGTAGAAGGTAAAATGAAAATCACTTCACACATATGAGGAATTTTCATTAACCTTTATGGCAGCTCTAACCATCACATCCGAGATTATTGTTGATACGAGAATTTGGACACAAGTCGCTCCCATATCAGCATACCAAGTATAATGTAGAAATATAGCATGTAAAGAGAAAACACACAAGATATAGAGTGGTTCAACCATTAAATGGGCTTACGTCCACTTTGTTGTCCCACTCTCATTATACACATGTTGTAATATAAGATTACAACGCCATGTTCGGCATATAATTGAGGTAAGAAAAGAGAATAAATGTTAAGGCTAAGCTGGTAATGTTGGATATGGTATGTGGATCGGTAGAGCTATGGCAGAGATTGAGCCCCTAAGCCCGGTGTTCTCGAGTGAGAGAGAAAGTAGAGTTGAGCAGGGCTTCACCTATGAATTCTTTTCGGTATCTCTGGGATTCGATCCGTTTCGATCCCCTATGATGAGGTATACGCCTCGTATTTATATAGGAGAGAGAGGTCTTCTAGGGGAAGTAGCTTCCAAGCAGCGTAAGTAGGGGCCGCAACCTATTTGATACAAGGCAGCAGCTGGGTGATGGAGATGATGTCGTGGCCTATCTATTCCCAGGCGGCGGCGACTGTTACTCCCAAGTGCTTATAAGGCTCAAGTATAAAGGGGGTCGCAGCATGTCTGTTCCGAGGCGGCGGCCAAGGATATGTCTTCAACAGGGATCATATAGAGTTATGTAAACACTGTAGAGGCCAACAATATTGTCCACATCAATAAGTCCCCAAACCGTAGTGCCAAGAATTAGTTTGTTGCGGTTGCGGTTGAATTTAATGCCCTGTAACTACTGCGGCCCTGTTCTTGCAATTGGGAGGTGACGATTCAACTTCCCGCGCCCCCTTATATAATTAGTTTTTGGCCGTGGACCTCATTATCTTTACCAAACTTTGAGGGAAAATCGAAATCTGAACTCTGTCAATTTCACCTTTTAGTTTTTCGGAGACCTTCCAAGGCGGCATGTGGCGGATTTAAGGCTGATCAACTACTTTTCCCATATTTGTTTGACTTTTAGGTAGTCTTCAAACTAGTTTTTCATTTCTTCCCTATTTCGGCAAATCTTGCTTGGTTAGGAGTTTTTGATTTTCTATTTGAATGAGCTGTTTGAATCCTCGAGTCGATTGACTTCATAACAAATGATGAATTTTGAAATGAATTAGCTTTATACTTGAACCACCTGCATAATGGTTTATAACTCTTAGACGAGTGTAGAACTAGGGTTTTTAAGTTTCTGCGGTTTGGTATTCTTCATATTCTTGGGTAAACCCTTTGAATTCTAGGTTTCCAATCTTTAGGATTGATAATTTCCAATCAACAATTATTTGTACATCTGGACGTGGTAGGTAGCATTCCAACACTTGCAATAATATTCTCCTGCCCTTAGGGTTTTGTTTTGAACTAATCATCTGTAACCTTTCACTCTTGAGCAGTAGGGCTGCGGCATATAGAAACTTAGTCTCAACTAAATAACATTCCGCGACATGTAACGTGATTTTTAGGATTATTGTAGTTGGATGTTACCCTTGAAACCTCCATTTTAGTTTTCAAACTTTTTTAATTGCTTTTTTTGTTCCTGTCGCGACCTCTAAGAGGCCTTTGACCATACTGGTTGCGGCACCTAACAACGGAGTCTCTGCTTTTTAGGTCTTTCCAAGGCATATGAGTTGGAATCCTGGCGAGATTTTGAAGGACTTTTGGAACACATGCTTTGGCTTCTCTCCTCCCAAATTCCCATTTAAGCGTCCTTTGAAAATGATTAGGCCTTCCCCAATCAAGAATTCCCCAAATTTTATCGTTCTAAACTCTGACTCTGCTAGCTATTTAAACTGTAGGAGCACAAAAGAATCTGCGGATATGATGGAGGGGGATACACAATCAAGCACCCATCCCCCTACTGAGGTAGCTGCGGCTACTGGTGAGACTTCGGCAGTCCCATCAGAAGTTAGGAATACACCAGTTGGGCCTTCAAAGCAAAGATCTGAGAAGGTTCCCGTAGCACTCAACATCCCCTGCATAATGGATGAGGGGTGGATCTCCAAGGTTACTATGGCCTTTGAGTTCCCTGAATCAATAATCTGCCTCCTTTCGTCCGCGGAAGAGAGGTCATGTTCTGCGGCCCTAAATGATGGGATATGTTTCCCTTTACACGCTTTTCTACTTGGGCTGCGACTGCCAATTCCCAGCCCTATTAGGAGGATCTTTAGCGTAATGAATTTGTCCTCTGCCCAATTAGATCATAATGGTTAGAGGGCCATTCTTGCTGCTTTGATTCTATGGCAAAAGAAATTCAACAAGGACATCACTCCCGCAGAGTTCTTCCATTTCTACAGACCCAAGGAGAACTCCGTGGTTTTTCCATGCTACTACTACTTCAAGGATCAATATTTGTACACATATAGGCCTTCCAATGTTAAGAACTGGAAAGGAAAATTCTTTTACATCACTATTGAGAGTTGGGAGATCCACCAAGATAAGTTTGATAGGGAGAAAACCTATAGGATGTCGCGGACTTGGGGTCATCCAGACAAAAAGGTTTTGTCCACTAAATTCTCTTTTCCTTTTGCAACATTACTTTTATTTTTGCAGCTTACATTGAATTATCTTTTACAACTTTTGACAACTTGGGGCTCAACAGGAAAGCCAGAAAGAGAGTTGAGAACGCGACACGCTTTAGTAACAACCACAAGAAATTCAGAACTCCGATCATTTCTGCGATAATCTTTAACCAAGGTTATTTTACAAGCAAGCACGTGCCGAAGATAATGACTGCGTAACGTTACTATATCACTCCCCAAAAATTGATTTTTCGCAACCTCATTTTTTACTAACAATCTTGATTGTTCTTTTTGTAGTGGAAGAAATTGATCGCGAGCTTCTAAAATCTCAACTTACTAAAATAGATGAGGAGGCCATTACCCTCAACCAAGTCCCCAAGAAGGGGAAAAAGAGGAAGAGGGCGCCAAAAGATAAAGCTCCGACGGCCGAGGACATTACTGCGGCTAAAGCTGATGTAACTAATCCTACCCTTGGGAGGGTTGCGTCCCCTGCTGATGATGCCGTAGTTATTGGAGCACAAAATCCCCTGGTGGACGATGACATTGGGGATGAGCTGACCACGTCAAACATTATTTCTAGTGTAGAGATCATTGTTGGATCCATCCCAACTCAGTTTTCTCCTGGATCTCCTCCTCCGGAGCCGTGGAATGTAGTGGTAGTTAATGCCAACTTTCCCCCACCACGGAGTGAGGAAACTGTGGGTAATAGGGGTCTTTTGCGGCCTCATTTAAGGGAACCAAATCCTCAAGCCTCTTGGGACACAACTACCAGGGCAGTCAATAGGATAAGGAAGGCTCCGAACGCGGTTGATCTTGACTGCTTAATTGATGAAGACCATGACTACTTGGAGGAATTCGCCCTCCATAATCTGATGACGGTAAGCACCATTTATTACTTTTTGCTTCAATTATATATATATAATCAAGTAGAAAACTTATGTATGTCACAAGTTGAAACAGTGATGTCATCTTTACAAGTTTTTTCTGCATTTTCTATTTTACCCTTCAAATATTTGATTTCTCGCTCTTTTTTTTAATTACCAAATTTACACTTCTATTCAAAATTGGGGGTACTTTAGTAAAAAATGACTTTATTCAAAATTTGGTTTTCTTCTGCTTTGTAAAGGCCATGGGAGAGGCTATTTCTCTCTTTATTAATAAAGTTCTAGTTTCTTAAAAAAAAAAAAAAAAAAAAAAAAAAATTGTTGACACTCTCTCTCAAGTCTCACAAAAATATCTTCTGCCTTGCCTATGCCGGCCTGGCACTTGGCTCGAGAAATATTGGTCAGTGTGACCTATTTCACATCCCACCCACTCTCGCATACTCTTTCTCTCTCTCTCTCTCTCTCTCTCTCCCTCTACACTTTCCCAATCCAACCCACTAACTCAGAAACCCCAAAAATCATCCGTCCAAAAATCTCCCCTTACTGCAAACAATATATATGTTTCATCTATATCAACCCATCATCTCTTTATAGCTCACCATGTATTACTCAGACTTTTAAAAAAGCCGGATGATACAACCATTGTTTGGTGGGGAGAAACGGACCAAAGCGGACCTTCAGTTGATTGGAGTGCAATATTTGAACTTGGAGCATACGGACTGGGCGCGGAGAGCATTTTTTCCAGAGGGGGTGCAACAGAGACCATGAGGCGATTAATGTTTTTGGAATGGTTGTGTTGATTGGAGGGTTTGATATTTATATGCTTTCTTCCTGATTTGTTCAGTGTGCTGTGATAAACTTAGTGTTTTTAGACTTTTTGTTTTTTCTTTTTTTACTTTGCGTTTTTTACAGGTTGCTATGCATTGTTTTGGAGGTTATTATGAAAAGATGGTATGCGTTTTTTATTTTTATTTTTTTATTTCAATGAGTTTTTTCTTTGTTACTGTTAGTCTTCAACAAATACATACTTGGCTTTTAACAAATATAATGTTTACTCTGTTTTCGGTGATAAATCCCAAGCACACCATCTTCGACGTCACCATCTCTGTGCTATATCCAACCACACCATTTCTGGCATCCCTATCTCCGAAAAATCCTAAGGTACCATCTATCTCCCCCCCCCCCCCCCCCCCATCTCTCCATCTCTTCGGTGTTAAAGGTGGTTCTTGGGGTTTTCAGATTTGGATTTTTTTTCATTTTATGCAGATTTTTGAATTAATTTTTAAAATTTGGGGTATTAAAAAATAGGGCTCTACAATATTAACTCTATCAAGAGAAGGATTTAGCTAAATGCTTACTATTGTGTTTCTTCCCATAGTTTCGCAATCGTAATCTCCAAGATGGACTTTTCTTCATTCTTTTAAGGGTTGCAATAGATGTGTGTGGGAGATAAACATGTTCAGATATTCATTTTCCCTCTTCTAAAAGTCATAGTATTTTTAACAAATGCTTGCATTGTTTTGATTTGGTTTTGTTCTATTAATTATTTTTAACTTTATTGATTTTGATACTTTTTATGATATATGTTTTTTCTCTGCATTTTTCACAGTTATTGGTGTTGAAGTGGGCAGTTAAAATTATTTTTATGCGCTTACAGGTTTGTTGACTTGGAATCATTTGTTCTTTTACATGGATGGTCAAAAGACTTGAAAGTGAACAGCTCATATGCTAAATTACCTGTTAGTTTATATAACTTTTCATACTAAATATATCATTAAATTTTTTTATTATTTGAAATCATTTTATTCTTTTAATTAATTCATAACATGCCTAGCTGGATGGAACTCAGTTATACAACATATTATTAACAACTGAATTGATCCATGTGTTATATCAGTTTGAGTTTGATACTAAGATTATTCTCATTTCATTTTCCTATTATGACTTTTCCACATACAACTAGACATGTGTATGTTTATTGGAACCTGTTTATGTTTGTTGGAACCTGTTTATGATTTACACTTTTTAGTGTTCGAACCTGCTTAATTGTTTTCTCAACTAACAGTTCCTGTTATTGCTTATGATTATCAAACTTCTTAACCCACATCGCGAGACATGCTATGATAGTGATGATGATTATACTCCGTATCAGTCCCCACTCTTAAAGAATTATGACCATCAACAACTACCACCCCCGAAAAGCAGAGCCATGGGAGAAAAGGTGTTTGTCTGCCATCCACCAGTAGCAACTCGAAAAGCATACAAGGATAAATATTGATATTTCTGGAAGGCTTAGTATAATGTGTAAACTGTGCATGGACTATATATTTACTATTGGTTATACTGAATGCTATGAGTGAAAATATATTTATAGATCTAATCTTTACAAATATGTTATAAAAAAAAGCTCTTCTTACGGTCCTTCCTGCTTCTCTGCCTTTCATCGACGACTTGGATCTTCCAGGTCTCTTTCAAATTAGAATTGGCAAGCTTCAAGAATAACATAATTGTAGCCCAAGTCCCATTCAGTCCGTGGAATTTCATCTGAGCATCTCAAAATCTTAAGAGGGTGAGTTTTTTTTTTGCCAAACTTCATATGGAATTTCCAAAGCTTAGCTCAACTTTGTACAATATATTTATAACATTCCTCTATTAGTTTGTAATTAGACACAATGCACATTCCTTTATTACTTTGTAATCAGATAACTTTATTCAATATATTTATACCATTTAACTTGGAAAGATTTGTATGGTGTATGAATTAATACCGCAAATTTATTGTATCACTTATTTTTATAAAAATTCATATGATTCCGCCACATGTGTGATTATTCTCTCTAATAAATTTTTCGATGTTTTTTTGTCAACCATATAAATACTATCATATTATTTCATTGGGCACAAGTGTATATGTCTTATTTCCAATTAATCTTAATATTTGCTCCAATAGCAACTTTAGGTGAATATTGATCATTATTTCAGTAATTTTTTAATATGTTATGTCCTGAAAATTGAATAGGTTATTTATTTTAAATTGTGAGATTGATTGTAAATATGAGAATCTAGGAACGTTTGTTATGTTGAAAAGGATATTTATATATTCAAGGTGGATAGTCGTATAAACAAAAGTTCTGCCCGAATTTAATTTATTTATTGATATATTATTTGTATTTCGACATGTTGAGTTAAATTGATGTTGTTTATATGAGGTCCGAGAAGGACTATTACTATTGTAGTAGTATATTTTATTTCCTAAATAGGGCGGATAGTCCAATAAAGAAAGTAAACTTTGCCCAAATTTTCTAAATTGTTTATGCATTTGTGTTGTACAAAAAAGTGTTTGACTTAAATTTACACGATTCAATACTATTAACAGTTGTCAGCGTGCCTTCAAGCACGGGTATACCCTAGTATATATATATATATAATAAGTTAGGGAAGTTTTCGAATTATGTACACATTTTAACAGTCAAGATGTGTGCCACCTACCTACACATTTTTACACAATTTCATGGTTCAGATTATCTCCCATTCTTTTTTACCAACCTACCCCTTAATTCTTTGATTTCCCCCTCTTTTATACTCACCAAAATTACACTTCAATTCAAAAATGAGGGTATTTTCGAAATCTGTCATCCTCACACTCTTACACACGTACCCGCTCACCTCTCTCTCTCATTCTCTCTCTCCAAACCCCACAAACCCACCCCGTCGTCCTCACCTCACTCCCTCATTCTCTCGCTCCAAGCCCTAACCGCCTCTGCCCTAGCCGACGCTTCCCTCTTCCGCCCTCCTCCATTCTAGTCAGGTAGTTTCTCTCTCTCTCTCTCTCTCTCTCTCTCTCTCTCTCACATGCACACTTACACTCACTCTCACACACACTCGCACACACATATACTGATTTGTAGTAACATTGAGTCGATTTTTGTTGCAACTATCAGCTCGATTTTGGTTTGCTTATCAGGTATATAATTTTTTTCAACTTTTTTTTTATATCTTGGTTAGTTATTTTTTGGTTCTGCAAATTTGATGCACACGCATCGACCTAATAGTTGATTTTAAATGAGGCAATTGGTACTTCTTTCAAATAGTAAAGCTTTGTTCTTAATAGTTGATTATATCATTAATGTGTGTAATAGGTTATTTATTTTTCCTTTTCCAGGTGACCTAATTATACTAGGACATCCTAAACAGGTATACCCCTTTCTTTTTTATTGATTGTCTATTTATTTATTTTAGGTTAGTTTTTTTCAGTGATGGATAAATATATAATTTTATTTAATAGTGAATGTGAAATCACTACGAAATGAATTTTTGGTTGTGGTTGTGAACAATTGGACTAAACATTGTATTTTTAATTCCCTTAGTAATGTTATGATTTAAATTTCAAGGAAGGCGAATATTTGGTTCTGCAAATTTGATGCACACACATCGACCTAATAGTTGATTTTTAAATGAGGCAATTGATACTTCTTTCAAATAGTAAAGCTTTGTTCTTAATAGTTGATTATATCATTAATGTGTGTAATAGGTTATTTATTTTTCCTTTTCTAGGTGACCTAATTATACTAGGACATCCTAAACAGGTATACCCCTTTCTTTTTTATTGATTGTCTATTTATTTATTTTAGGTTAGTTTTTTTCAGTGATGGATAAATATATAATTTTATTTAATGGTGAATGTGAAATCACTACGAAATGAATTTTTGGTTGTGGTTGTGAACAATTGGACTAAACATTGTATTTTTAATTCTCTTAGTAATGTTATGATTTAAATTTCAAGGAATGCGAATATTTGGTTCTGCAAATTTGATGCACACACATCGACCTAATAGTTGATTTTAAATGAGGCAATTGGTACTTCTTTCAAATAGTAAAGCTTTGTTCTTAATAGTTGATTATATCATTAATGTGTGTAATAGGTTATGTTTTTAATGATTTTTTAGGTTATGCATTCTATCATGAAGGACGACCCTTGAGAGGATGGGACTTCTGACGAGTTTGATAAAGGCCACGGGATTAAATAACTTGGTCCTTATTCGACTATTTTCTTATGCCCTTTTCTACTGTTCTTGGAATATAATTTGGGGCAAGTGTTTTTTTGAACCTATTAACAACATGTAGTTCGTGTCCGTGAAATTCTTTATCGGAAGCTATGAATAAACAATCATGTAACACCCCGCATTTTTCATGCATTAAATATTTAATTAATTCGGGAATTTAAAATTACTTGTGAGTCGTAATTTAATTGAATTAATTAGGGAAAGTTTTATTAAAATATTAATCGAGGAGTAAATGATTAATATTTACGGAAAGTTATTTACTAAGTGAATTGTAATTATTTATTTAAGTCATTTCGAGTATTAATGACAGGGTATGCACTTATCTCAACCAGGGGTCGGTATAGACTAAAGGGGTGAGGGGATAAATATTTTATAAATTAATTCGGATGCCAATTCTGAGTGTACGGTTGAGTCCGGATGGGCCGAGATAGTCGGAAAAGTGTACCCGGGGGTAGTAAACGGGTCACGGGGCGTTTTTAGACATAGTCGGGCCCACACGGGGGCATTTGGGTCACTTGGGCTTGGCCCATTAGGCAAAAAATGGGATTAGGTAAATTAAGGAATTGGGAGGAATGATAAAACGGCTGATAGGGTTTTAGAAAAGGCTAAGTGTATTAAGAAACCTAATAGCAGTTAAGGGCAGCTTTGGGATCACTAGAGAGCCAACACGGATCGTCTTCAACCTTGGAAATTCATCTCCGAATCAGACACTACGAAACCTAAGGCAAGTGGATAACTTGCAATAGTATTGAATCTATTTTTGAAATTCATATTCATGTGATGTGTTTGATAAAAATTCGTTTTGGGTGTTCATGGCATAAACATGAGGTTTTGGAAAAATAATAATCTGATTTACGAATTTGAATGAGGATTCTTCTAGAAATATGATATTATAAATTGTTACATATCTGGTAGGATGATATCTGGATAATTAGAAATGAATTTGGTGACGGGATTTGGGATGTAAATGTGTAAAGAATTAAAGATGGATATTTCCCCAAATCCAGAAATTGTAGTTAATGGACGAATTAATGATGGTAGTGGACATTCTGGAGGTCCCTAATAAGGTTTCTAACATGTATTAATGCTAAGAAGGCTTGAGGTTACTGGTAGAAGGAATTAGGGTTTGAGGATTTTCATCCATGGATGATTCTGTCTTCGCGAAGAAGACGAAGACCTGCTCGATCGATCGATTGAAGGTTTGGGGTTAATCGATCGAAGGTCGGCAGATTTCGGCAATTCTGCCCAGTTATGTATATAAAAGAGAATTTATTTAATAAATCTTTATGTAATTAATTATGGGGAATTTAATACACGAGTTTAAACCTAATTGCTCATGAGTAAAGTTAATTAGGATTTGAGGGATTTTTGGGTGTCACGTAACGATTAAAAATTCGGGAGTCGGGAATTTAGATTCGGGTGAGGTTATTACGGACTACGAGAGTAAGTCCAATTTTATGGTGGGGGCGACACCAAAGGTGACTTAATTAATTAATGTGCGAATTAATTAATAATTAGAGTGGGCCATAAACTCTTAATAAATTAAATGGGCTTATGTTACGGGTTTTGTACATGGTGTAGCCGGGACGTTTTATATATATGTATACGAGTGTGGTAGTATATATATATATAGTTTGTGTGCATTAATAATCAGTGATTGAATACTATTAGTATGTACTCTAGTGCTATAGGGGGAGGTTGCGCGCAGTGGATGAATCCCCTAGCTTGAGGAGTAGGGCGAGTATAATCCCAGGTCATAGCGTCTGTTGTATGGGTGAGGAGTATCTCACTTTCAGGGAAGGAATATGACCGCCTCCAATTCGTATGGTAAACTAAGTTAGTGAGCGAATCTAACTTGGATAGCTAGGTTACATGAATACACCTAGTGGGATAGCACTTGGGAAAATTTATATTTTGTGAGTATTTTTACTGGGTCAAAAGTTTGTATTAAATGTTATTTCAGTATGTTTGTGAATACTGTAATATGATTAAATATATAATTAGGTAAATAATTATATAGGGAATAATTAAGACATAGTGAAAAATGTATTATGTGCATAACAGGTGTGAATGTTATATGAAATTAAAAGGAGTAATGATTCAATTAAGTTGACGTGTATAATAACTTAAAAATCATGAATTAAGGCATACTCGGTTAGAGTAGGTAAAATTCAAGGGTTAAAATAAGCATTGAGTCAGGAGCGTAGGACCTAGTAAATTAAATGGAAGCGTTAGTAGTGCACATTAGAGGAGGGGTGAGGAAGTCCTCAAGAGAGTACGACACTAACAAAAATATGAAGAGCATGCATATTTATTTATTACTGCAAGTTAATCATTTGTTAAATGTTTTCAAATTTTTTTGGGTACTAACCCTTGCTATAAAAATTTTAAAACCTTTTAGGTGTCCAACCACAAGGGCGCCAAGCTTGACTCTATTCCAGGTATCCTTGATGTAGCACATGTGGATGCTGCGGGATTTTGATAGACGCCTCCTTCTTCCATTCTTGTAGAGACTCTCTAGTAGTTATCTGAGCTTGTCGCTCACAGTTCATTTATCAGTAGTAGTCTTGTTGAGATGTTTTCTGATATTTACTTGTATTGGATATTTGGACCGATGGTTTATTCGGTTTGGTGTTTTAATTGTGGATGGTTATTTTAATTAACTGTGATTGTGTATTTGTATGTTCCGAACGAGTTTTATTTAATTAATTGAAAGATAAAAAAATTGGCACTAGTCTACTTTTCTCACTTAGGTGGTTAGTAATTAAAAAGACGACAGTGATGCTAAGAATGGACCAACTGAGAAACCTTTTCTAACTTGATTTAGGACTGATCACCCGGGATTAATTAGGCAGGGTGTCACAGATGGTATCAGAGCATCTGGTTCTAGTGTCCTTAGGATCTGTGCGGCTTTCTACGTTTCAGTGTAGCACTCGTTTGTTATAGAGCCCTATTATTAGGACTGTTGATTCATTTTTCCCCTTGTGAGATGTCGTATTTCTGCTGTGTATATTTTCATGTAAACTGTATACTTATGCGATTTAATCTATTTCAGATGCCACCGAGGAGACTGAGAGCGGAGAGGGCTGAGGCTAGGGATGAAATCAGGGAGGCTCATCAGGAGCCGCAGGTACCGCTACCACCACCACCACCCGAGTTGATTTCCACTACTCAGGTGGCAGTGATAGTGGCCTAGGCGGTCGAAACAACAATGAGAGCTATGACAGCTCACTTTCCACAGCCCCACGCGCCGCCTCCAGTGGCACCAGCAGTTCAGGCTCCAGTGGGGCCACCGTCTTGGCAGAGAGTTAAGGAGACCTTTCAGAAAGGTCACCCACCTGAGTTCCGAGGTAGTACAGATGTGATAGAGGCTTGTGACTGGAAGAAGAACATTCAGCGCCATCTGCGCATGCTAGAGTGTACCGAGGTACATAAGCAGATGCTTGCTACCTTTCGTCTATCAGGGGCAGCCTTACAGTGGTGGGAGTCAGTTACCACTGCCGGGGAGCGAGACTGGATGCCGATAGCAGAGTTTTGGGTGCGGTTCGACCGCAAATACTTTCCAACAGCAGTAGAGACTGAGATGAGGAAGAAATTCAGTGATTTAGTTCAGGGTGACCGATCAGTGGCAGACTACGAGGAAGAGTTCACCCGTTTGGCAAACTTTGTGCCAAATGAGGTGAGCGATGAGAAGCGGAAGAAATCGAGGTTTATAGACGGTTTAGCCTGGCGAATCAGGAAATACTTGATTGGGAACCCGGCGTTAGTAACATATACAGACGTCGTTAATGCCTCACTTGTACACTGCCAGGACCATCGCTTCCATGCGAAGGGGAGCAAGCGAACAGGGGAGCCGAGCCAACAGGGTAAGGCTTATACTAGTAGTGACACAAGTGGTACTCAGCAGCAGGCGGGTAGTCAGCAAGGGAATCAGGCTAAGAAGTTTAAGCCTGGTGGTTTCCGACAGGGAGGACAGGGATTCAGGCAGGGGCAGCCGGGCCCGAACCAACAACAGCAGGTTCCTCAGGGCCGTCAGGGCCAAGGGAACAATGAGGGAGGCCAGCAGGGCCAGTGCCAGCCACGTTAGGGTCAACAGGGCCAATGACAGGGGGATGGTCAGAGACGCTGTTTTGTGTGTGGCCAGCCAGGACATTTCAAGAGGGAATGCCCACAGAGGGGCAGAGGTCAACAGCAGGAGGCCCAACAGGGGCAACGGGGGCAATTACCACCAGCCCCACCCGTCCCACCTCAGCAGGGGCAGATGCACTACGGACGTGTGTATAACTTTCGGGATGTTCCTAATCCCCCGGTGCAGCAAGCACCGCCAGCAGTTGAGGGTATGTTTCTCATTCATGGTTATGAGGGTAGTATTCTCTTTGATACAGGAGCATCACATTCATTCATTAAATTAAATTTTGCTAAACAGGCTGGACTACTAGAGACCGCGGGAGGTCTTATGATGTGTGTAGAGTCGCCAGTTGGCAGCGGGGCTACGATTCACTCGATTTGTCGGGGCGTAGACATTTTGATCGGGAGACTTAGTTTAGCAGCGGACCTACTAGTGTTAGATATGGAAGGGTACGATGTCATCTTGGGCATGGATTGGTTGGCAGGTTATCGGGCGATGGTGGATTGCTACGAAAGGACTATCGTGTTCTCCATTCCAAGGCAGGATTTGTTCTTAATAACAATGCCACTACCCGAGGGAGGGTCACGCACACACTTGTATTACATTGAGGAGGAAACCTCACAGGAGGTGGCTATTCCATTGGATTCAATCCCAGTGGTGAGAGACTTTGAGGATGTGTTTCAGGAGATACCAGGGTTACCACCTAGCAGGGAAATCAAATTTGTAATCGATTTAGCACCGGGGACGAGGCCAATTGCTCGGGCCCCATATAGTATGGCCCCTTCAGAGATGCGTGAGCTGAGGGAACAAATTCAGCAGCTTCTGGGTCAGGGTTTCATACGACGGAGTACATCTCCGTGGTGTGCACCGGTGTTATTTGTGAAAAAGCGAGATGGCTCACTACGGTTATGCGTGGACTATAGAGAGCTGAAAAAGGCCACGATACGGAATAAGTATCCGTTGCCTAGGATTAACGACCTATTTGATCAGTTGAGAGGGGCGTCTTATTTCTCTAAGGTCGACTTAAGGTCAGGATATCATCAACTACGTATCCAAGAGGAAGATGTTCAGAAGACCGCTTTCCTGTCGCGGTATGGATCTTACGAGTTCAGGGTGATGCCATTCGAACTCACCAATGCACCAGCAGTGTTCATGGACCTCATGAACAGAGTATTCAGGGAGTTTCTCGATCAGTTCGTTATCGTGTTAATTGATGACATTCTGATCTACTCGCGTACCGAGGAGGAGCACGCAGAGACCCTACATATAGTATTACAGACATTATGGGATCACCAACTCTATGCTAAATTCGGTAAGTGTGGATTTTAGCTACGGGAGGTTAAGTTCCTTGGCCACGTGGTGTCAGACCGGGGTATTGCGGTGGATCCAAGTAAAGTTTTGGCGGTGAGGGAGTGGGAACAACCCACGACACCGACAGAAGTGCGCAGTTTTTTGGGGTTGGCCGGTTATTACAGACGGTTCATCAAAGGATTCTCGAAGATTGCGGGCCCTTTGACGAATCTTACCCGGAAAGGGGTACCTTTCACTTGGGATGATCACTGTCAATTAACCTTCGACGATTTAAAGGACAAGTTGACATATGCACCTGTGCTTGCATTTCCAAAAGGAGGATTAGAGTATCGGGTTTACACTGACACATCCTTACAGGGACTTGTGGGTGTGCTTCAGCAGGAGGAAAGGGCTATAGCTTATGCGTCCAGGAAGCTAAAGCCCCACGAGAGGAATTACCCCACTCACGACCTGGAGTTAGCAGCAGTCGTTTTTGCTTTGAGGATATGGAGACATTATCTCCTGGGGGAGCAGTTCACGCTATTCACGGATCACAAATCACTTCAGTATCTCTTCATTCAAAAGGATTTGAATATGAGACAGAGGCGATGGATAGAATTCGTGAAAGACTATCAGTTTGATATTCAATATCATCCTTGTAAGGCTAATGTGGTGGCAGATGCATTGAGTCGGAGACCGACTGGGGAAATATCAGAAGTCTGGAAAGCGAAGTTGAGAGAACTTCGATACGAGGATGATGTAGCCAGGGCTTGCATGTGAGCATTATCCATCACACCCGAGATCATTATGTGAGTTGTGAGGTCTCAGGTAGAGGATGAGACCTGTCGGGATAGGGTGAGCCTATTGCTAGCTGAGGGAGCAGAGGGCTACTCGATCATCTCGGAGGGAGGCTTACGACATAATGGGAGGTTGATTGTGCCAGAGAATGCGGAATTGAGGCACGCCGTTATGACGGAGTCTCATCGGTCGAGATTCGCGGCACATCCCGGTGGGGATAAGATGTATCAAGATATGAGAAGGCAGTATTGGTGGGCAGGGATGAAACGGGACATAGCAGAATTTGTTTCGAAATGTGCCACGTGTCAGCTTGTGAAAGTTGACCATCAGAGACCATCAAGGATGCTACAGCCACTTGAAATTCCTGTGTGGAAGTGGGAGAGCGTCTCTATGGACTTCATTACAGGGTTACCGACATCACAGAAGGGTCACGATTCCATATGAGTTATTGTGGATCGATTGACCAAAGTGGCCCACTTCCTACCGGTTCGCACAGACTTTGAGACGATGCGTTATGCACAGCTATTCATAGCGAAGATTGTTAAACTTCACGGGGTACCGATTAACATTGTGTCGGATAGGGACGAGATCTTTGTGGCCCATTTCTGACAGAGTTTTCAGGAGGCCGTGGGCACGGAGTTACGTTTGAGTACAACCTATCACCCACAGACTGACGGGCAGACCGAGAGAGTCAATCAAATGTTGGAAGATATGCTCAGAATGTGCATACTAGACTTTGGGGGAGGTTGGGAGAAATATCTTCCTCTGGTAGAGTTTTCGTATAATAACTCTTACCAATTCACGATTGGCGTGGCACCATTCGAGGCATTATACGGGAGACCTTGTCGTTCACCCGCTTGTTGGTTAGAGGTGGGGGACAACAAATTGTGGGGCCGGAGATTGTTCAGGAGACATCTTCCAAGATAGAGCTGATCCGAGGGAGGATTCGGATTGCTCAGGATAGGCAGAAAAGTTACGCTGATGCTTTACGGATACACGTGGAGTTAGAGGTTGGGGATCAGGTATTGGTCAGGGTGTCCCCCATGAAAGGGGTGATGAGGTTCGACAAGAAGGGTAAGCTAGCACCGAGGTACCTGGGACCTTTCCTTATTATCGAGAGAATGGGGCCTGTATCCTATAGGCTGGGATTACCGGAGCATCTTCAGCGGATACACGACGTGTTCCATGTAGCATCGTTGAAGAAATATCGCAGGAGTGAGAGGGCCTTCTGGCACATTCAACTAGAAGAAATTGATTTACAGCCAGACATCTCATATGAGGAGAGGCCGGTGGCTATCCTAGACCGTAGCGAGCGGAAATTACGATCCAAGATTGTTCCACTAGTTAGAGTACAATGGGGTCATCACAACATCGACGAGTCTGCCTGTGAGCGGGAGGAGGATATGCGGGAGCATTATCCAGAGCTTTTCATCACAGGTATGACCTAATTTCGGGGACGAAATTCCTTTGTAAGGGGGGGAGTATGTAACACCCCGCATTTTTCATGCATTAAATATTTAATTAATTCGGGAATTGAAAATTACTTGTGAGTCGTAATTTAATTGAATTAATTAGGGAAATTTTTATTTAAATATTAATCGAGGAGTAAATGGTTAATATTTACGGAAAGTTATTTACTAAGTGAATAGTAATTATTTATTTCAGTCATTTCGAGTATTAATGACAAGGTATGCACTTATCTCAACCGGGGGTCGGTATAGACTAAAGGGGTGAGGGGATAAATATTTTATAAATTAATTCGGATGCCAATTCTGAGTGTACGGTTGAGTCCAGATGGGCCGAGATAGTCGGAAAAGTGTACCCTGGGGTAGTAAACGGCTCACGGGGCATTTTTAGACATAGTCGGGCCCACACGGGGGCATTTGGGTCACTTGGGCTTGGCCCATTAGGCAAAAAACGGGATTAGGTAAATTAAGGAATTGGGAGGAATGATAAAATGTCTGATAGGGTTTTAAAAAAGGCTAAGTGTATTAAGAAACCTAATAGCAGTTAAGGGCAGCTTTGGGATCACTAGAGAGCCAACAAGGATCGTCTTCAACCTTGGAAATTCATCTCCGAATCAGACACTACGAAACCTAAGGCAAGTGGATAACTTGCAATAGTATTGAATCTGTTTTTGAAATTCATATTCATGTGATGCGTTTGATAAAAATTCGTTCTGGGTGTTCATGGCATAAACATGAGGTTTTGGAAAAATAATAATCTGATTTACGAATTTGAATGAGGATTCTTGTAGAAATCTGATATTATAAATTGTTACATATCTGGTAGGATGATATCTGGATAATTAAAAACGAATTTGGTGAGGGGATTTGGGATGTAAATGTGTAAGGAATTAAAGATGGATATTTCCCCAAATCCAGAAATTGTAGTTAATGGACGAATTAATGATGTTGGTGGACATTCTGGAGGTCCTTAATAAGGTTTCTAACATGTATTAATGCTAAGAAGGCTTGATGTTACTGGTAGAAGGAATTAGGGTTTGATGATTTTCGTCCATGGCTGATTCTGTCTTCGCGAAGAAGACGAAGACCTGCTCGATCGATCGATCGATCGATCGAAGGTCTGGGGTTGATCGATCGAAGGTCGGCAGATTTCGGCAATTCTGCCCAGTTATGTATATAAAAGAGAATTTATTTAATAAATATTTATGTAATTAATTATGGGGAATTTAATACATGAGTTTAAACCTAATTAATCATGAGTAAAGTTAATTAGGATTTGAGGAATTTTGGGGTGTCACGTAATGATTAAAAATTCGGGAGTCGGGAATTTAGACTCGGGTGAGGTTATTTCGGACTACAAGAGTAAGTCCAATTTGATGGTAGGGGCGACACCAAAGGTGAGTTAATTAATTAATGTGCGAATTAATTAATAATTATAGTGGGCCATAAACTCTTAATAAATTAAATGGGCTTATGTTACGGGTTTTGTACATGGTGTAGCCGGGACGTTTTATATATATGTATACGAAGAGTGGTAGTATATATATATATATAGTTTGTGTGCATTAATAATCAGTGATTGAATATTATTAGTATGTACTCTAGTGCTATAGGGGGAGGTTGCGCGCAGTGGATGAATCCCCTAGCTTGAGGAGTAGGGCGAGTATAATCCCAGGTCATAGCGTCCATTGTATGGGTGAGGGGTATCTCACTTTCAGGGAAGGAATATGACAGCCTCCAATTCGTATGTTAAACTAAGTTAGTGAGCGAATCTAACTTGGATAGCTAGGTTACCTGAATACACCTAGTGGGATAGCACTTGGGAAAATTTATATTTTGTGAGTATTTTTACTGGGTCAAAATTTTGTATTAAATGTTATTTCAGTATGTTTGTGAATACTGTAATATGATTAAATATATAATTAGGTAAATAATTATATAGGGAATAATTAAGACATAGTGAAAAATGTATTATGTGCATAACAGGTGTGAATGTTATATGAAATTAAAAGGAGTAATGATTCGATTAAGTTGACGTTTATAATAACTTAAAAATCATGAATTAAGGCATACTCGGTTAGAGTAGGTAAAATTTAAGGGTTAAAATAAGCATTGGGTCAGGAGCGTAGGACCTAGTAAATTAAATGGAAGCGTTAGTAGTGCACACTAGAGGAGGGGTGAGGAAGTCCTCAAGAGAGTGCGGCACTAACTAAAATATGAAGAGCATGCATATTTATTTATTACTGCAAGTTAATCATTTGTTAAATGTTTTCAAATGTTTTTGGGTACTAACCCTTGCTATAAATTTTTTAAAACCTTTTAGGTGTCCAACAACAAGGGTGCCAAGCTTGACTCTATTCCTGGTATCCTTGCTGCAGCACATGTGGATGCAGCGGGGTTTTGATAGACGCCTCCTTCTTCCATTCTTGTAGAGACTCTCTAGTAGTTATCTGAGCTTGTCGCTCACAGTTCATTTATCAGTAGTAGCCTTGTTGAGATATTTTCTGATATTTACTTGTATTGGATATTTGGACCTATGGTTTATTCGGTTAGGTGTTTTAATTGTTGATGGTTATTTTAATTAACTGTGATTGTGTATTTGTATGTTCCGCACGAGTTTTATTTAATTAATTGAAAGATAAAAAAATTGGCACCAGTCTACTTTTCTCACTTAGGTGGTTAGTAATTAAAAAGACGACAGTGATGCTAAGAATGGACCAACTGAGAAACCTTTTCTAACTTGATTTAGGACTGATCACCCGGGATTAATTAGGCGGGGTGTCACAAATCAATGCTTTATCAGAAGTTATTTTGTTAACCATGTAGTTCTTGTTTGATAAGGTTTAAACAAATTTGCTTCAAAATGAAGAATTCCACCATATATACATGTAGTTCGTGCACGTGAAATGCTTTATCTACATGTATATATGGTGGTATTCTTCATGCGAGTTGTTGGTTTAAACTTTATCAAACAGGAGGTACATGCGAGTTGTTCAGTTCAAATCGATTAATTTTCCTCCCTTATTAAATGACCTGTTTAAAGGTTCAAATATATTTATAAGAAACTTTGGAGAGAAACTCTCGAGAGTCATAATGTAGAACATTAGAGGCTTAAAAATGCATATATAGTTGAACCATTCTTTAGTCATCATGTAATTAAAATTTAAAATCATGAAAGAGACCATAAAGTAATCATCACATTTGAATTCCTGCGAGATATTGTAATGTTTTAATCAGTTGAATTCTCCGTTCAAAATATTTTAATCAGTTGGATTCCATGTTGAAAATATTTTATTCAGTTTAATTCGATGTTCAAAATGTTTTATTCCCCTATTGAGTGGGGAAATCGGTTTAGAGTTGTTCATTTTGTGTTGTTAATTTGTGATGTTTCATTTTGTATGGTTGTTGATTTTTTATTTTAGCCCCACATCTCCATATCCCATTTCGTTTTAATCCTCTGTTGAAAATGTTGGGACCCTCTTCAATTTAATCATTTTAGGTTATTGGATTTAGTTCGAGAAAGTGCATTTATGTTTCATGTTTGGTTCAGCATCACATGTAATGAAATCGATCATAGGTATTGTTCAAGTGTAAGTTGATTGCGAAACCTATACCTAAAAACTCTTGCAAGTGTAAGTTAAATGTAAGTTGTTTATGTTTCATAGGTAATGTTCATGTTTGTTCAAGTGTAAGTCATCTAAGCTTTTATGTTAAGTTTTATAAGTTAAGAGCATGGCACAGAATTACTACTATACTCATGCTATTGTACTCATTATTAATTAAGAGTACAGTAACATAATAGCATGGCACTGAGGTTCTTCATTTCTACCTTTCTTTCAAATCAATCATCATTATTAAGTTGGTGTCCAGTGTACCATTAGTATAAGATCGAAAATAATGATATGTCCAAGAGAAAAGGAACTAGGGGAAGAATCCCTTGATAGTAAGGGAATCTATAACAGAAAATCGTGAATGAAAAAAGCGTGGCGAGAATTCGGAATAGATGGCTTTTTCTCAGTCTTTTATTGCTTATGTATTTGTTGTATCTGTTCGTAGGTCTTTTTCTCTATTTTCGTTTACTCCATGAGGTTATCAGCCATAATAAGAGCACAAGGGTTTGGGATTGGACTAGAGTATGGTTGTAGGGGAGTTAAAACAACCCCTATTCCTAATGTAGTAAGTGGTCGGGCCGATCAGGAGAAACAAAATGAAATCCGAATTTGGCCGAAACCCCTAAACAGTAGGGGGGTTAGAGCATAGCACTAAATTCTAACAAATTGTGCATTAAGTTTTCTAACAATTCTATTGCAAGATTTTATGTCTGATAATCGTACCATGCTCTTAAGTAAAAACATTTTCTCAAATCAATTCATAAGTTGTAGGGCTCTGAAATGTTTACTACTATATGATATTGTACTCTTATGCTAATGTACTAATAATTCTATTGTACTCATGCTACTGCCCTCTTAATTCAGTGACATGCTCTTAATTTGTTAGAAAACATGCCCATCGTTTTATGCTACTGTACTGAACTCATAATTTGTTAGAGTTCAATTACAATTAAACTAATAACATGTTTGATGAAATGTCAACGTGGTGACGTAACTCAAGTTTTTGAATATGTTTGTGTTTGTATTATGAGAAAGATTAGTACTTAGTAGTGTAAGTAAATTTGTAGTACTTAGTATTTGATTCCAGCAACTTTCATTTCGTATCTGGGGGTAGAATGGTAAGTTTAATCTAACATTTGATTCCAGCAGCTTTCGTTGTCATCGTGCCCATGTCGAGCGTATTATTTGTAGTTTAACTCCACTCACCAATAATTTGTCAATTAATCATTCTCATGTTCAACTATGCTCATTAATTATTGCCCAAAATCTTCACCATGAATTTGGTTCACATAATTTATCAGACATGAAGAAATACCCTAAAACACCTTTATTTTATTTTGATTTGGTTTATTTTGAACGTTGTTTCATATGCACTTAGTTTGGTGATTGAGGATTTTGGGAAATGTTATTGATGTCAAGCGTGTATGCAACTATCGTGACATGAATCCTTTGTCCTTGATTTCAAATGGATCACTGAGGACTGATTTCAATTGATTCATTTTCTCTTCTTAATATTTAATATTTCACTCTGGTGGTTATTTCAACTATAATTTGTTAAGCCAATTTGTCCCTGTATAGTCAAATTGTCTTAAAAAATGGATCACTGGATCACTGAGGACTATACACGTAATTGAGTACAAATTGGCTTAACAAATTGGCTTAACTATGAATGGCTCAACTATGAATCAATTGAGGACAAATTGGCTTAACAAATGGATCACTGAGGACTATACACGTAATTCGTAACGTCCACCAAATTTGATTTGACCAAATATAATAAGTAGACTAAGGACTGATTTTGTCCAGTAATACCTGTAGGTTATTTGTTTAGATATCATTTTAGCCATAGGCCTTTAGATATTGGTTATGTCCAGTAGTACCTGGGGCTACTATTATAGGTTTAGTTCTTCACAGGTATGCAATTGGGGATTTTCTTCACAAATTTAGTTTTTTGATTAAATTATTATCTTTCTTCACAGGTATGCACTGAATCTAGCAGTGATTAAGTCATTTTTTTTCCATGTATGATGCTTGTGTTCTGTTTAATGTTTGTGTAAGTTTTAGTCTCTTTGTGAAAGAGTTATTAGTTGTCTGTCAAACTCTTTTTTTATGTCAAAGTCTTTTTTATGTTTGTGTTCTGTTTAATGTTTGTGCAATTTTTATCAATTTCAGTTGGTTTAGCATCCTAACATATAGTATGCATCTGATTTGTACATCCTAACACACACTTGCCCCTTGCACCGTCCCCTCCCCCCTTCCCCACTCACACATGCACACACCCTCATATAAAAATACGCACACACACACACACACACACACACACACACACACTGCATATATATTCATATGTTGCATATATATCATATATGGACTGCATATATATCATATGCTGCATATATGCCTCCCCCCTTCCCCACTCATACCCCCTGCCCATCCCCTCCCCCCTTACCCACTCACACACGCGCACACACACACACACACGCGCGCGCGCGCGCGCGCGCGCGCGCGCGCACACTGCATATATGCCTCAATATGCATATATGCACTGCATATATATGCAGTTACATATATGCCTCCCTCCTTCCCCACTGTAATAATATGTTGAACCGTAACATCGATGGTTCTAATAGTATTGCACACTCTACAGAAGATCCAAGTTTACCGAGTCCGAGGCCGAAGCCCAATCCAAAGTGGAAGCCGAATCCGAAGCCCACTCTGAAGCAGCGACGAATATCCAAGCTGACCCGAAGGCCCAAGTCGAAGTTGAGTATGAGGCGCAAACTAACATTCAGGGCCAAGACACGTTGGTGTTCATCCTTTTACAGCTTTGTAAGCTGCAGAATTGGCGAGTCTTTATGGCTACAGAACTGGGGAAATATAATTTCTTAATACTTTCAAATCTATTGTTTCCTATATTTTGTATGTTAGTGTTATTTGGTATCACATATATCCCTTCTATTTGGTTTCTCCTACTTGAACTGCATTTCTGATTAAAGTAGAGGATTGGACTAGATTGATTTTAAAAATACTCAGAACCTCTGGACCTATCTCTTTTACTCTTCCTTTTGAGGGTGATTAATTGAGATAATTCTGAGATTTTAGATGCACTGTGTTTCTCTCTATGTTTTGACATCTCTGTCTCCTTTCTATTTCTGCTATCTGTCTCAACAATGGGAAAAGATCGAACAGAAATGCAGGTCTACGAGAGGATCATAATCAGGCAACAAAGAAGAGGAAGAATGGCTAGGGACATGTTAGTAGTAGCCTCGACTCGATCGATGTTTCTAAATTTGTATTGGAATTGATCGGAATGAGGGAAATATATGGATAATGGCAACTATGATTTATATACATCATTCTTTAGTAGTTTTTATTTCCATTATTTGTTATTAAATTATTACTTTAAACTAAATAATTGATGTTTTGGAATTTATAGATTCATGATACGGAAGGACTGAAGCAGAAAGGCGTGTGCAGTGGCAGAGGCTGTGCTACTTTAGTGGAAGAGGTTGTGCTACTACAGAGGCAGAGGCTGTGCAACTGCAGCAGCACAATCGCAATCGCATCGGGCAACCAAAGCATGGTATTCATCCTGGGAATTCAATAAGATGCAAGGATCGTAATATTTCATAACATTCTTGAAGATTTGTAGGTCCCACACACGCTTTAATATCAGCTCGATCGACAAAAGCGATATCAATGGTAGCAGTGACATTTGGTGAGGATTTTCATTTCTGTATCTGTGTCACTAGAGCATTCACAACCCATATAAAATGAGGGTTCAAAACTAGACAGTTTCCCTCATCCTAAGGAGGGAAGTCTTCAAAAGCCCCCAATTGAGCATTTTGTTGCAGTGGCAGCTATACACATCAGGGCTGTAGTAAGGACTATATTAGAGTTTTCTGTATCATGACATAAATTTTAATAGAAAATTAATTTAACTGAAGACTAAAAAGATAAATAAATCCATTTATTTACTTCCAAATGAATCAGAAATCTTATTATCTTTTTATCTAAGAACAATATCACCTCTCAAATAATATTACAATATGTTATGTATATTAGCAGACTAGCAGTGTTTGGAGTTCCACGAGTCATGACACCTCTTATTCATCGCCTCTTCAAGCGTGCCATAAGTTTACTAGAACTCCTACACATTGAAATTTGACACCTCTTATTATTCTCTAGACATCCTCATCTTTCGTCTCAAGTTTTTATACAATCTATTGCACCAATTGAGAACTATATTTTGGATAATGCAAGTACACTATCAATTGTACCAGTGAGATTGTTGTAGTATATTTTATGTGGGTAATTTCTATTAGGTACTATGGGTTTAACGAATTTTTTTTTAAGCTTTGGGACTTTTTTGGGTTTCAAATATTTTTCACCTTTCTCTATCTGAACAATTCTCAAAATAGTAATTGTAATTTTCTTTCAGATCCAGTAACTATCGGGTGTGCCTCACTCTTATGTGCAGTTACATATGTGACCATAAGATATTATGCTGCTTTATTATGAATTGAAATCGTTTCGGATTTACACTGAAAAGAGAAAAATGTAGACGACTTGATCTAAGCACAAGTCACTTATAGCTATGCTATTTCTTTTTTAGAACTATTGTTTCAATGGATGTATGATATTTTATTCTCAATTGCTTTAATAATTCACAGAATATGTTATGACAGGGGTTAGATAAATAAAAAGTGTCATAGTCGGGAGACTTGAAAGTTCATCTCATAGTTTGCGGAACCCAAGCCGTATGTACTACATCAGCAGATAAGCAGCAACAATCAAAATGCAAGGGAGAAAAGTTATGTTTGAGTACTATCCAAGTTTAAGCACTCCCACTCCCCTCCCCCCGCCCGTGCTGCGGGCCTATTTTTTTTACTTTATATATTTATAAGATCGAGTTAAAGCACTTATTCAAATTGTACAATTTGCAAACAACTTTTATATTAAGTGGTTGCTGTTGTTTGGGTCATTTTGTTAGGTCATTGTTTGCTATATATAAGCTGAATAATTACATAGAGGAACAACCCTACATCAGTATATTTATTTTCATTTCTTTTGATGTTTTCGAACATTAATAATTGTAAAACTGAAATTAATGGGTTTACACGCGGATAGTGATAATGTTAGTGAAGGTCTAAAGCCTACATTGTTGAAACTATTATCAACTCTTTGTTTTCCAAACAAAGATGATGCTACATAATTATAGGTTAGCTGTTGCAACCCATGTTCCTAATTGAAAAATATTGTGCTTAAACATGGAACTGCTTATTATTTATTAATAATCTTGGCACATAAGAAGTTTGTTTGACTTTTTTTCATTGTTCGCATTTCAGTTCCGAAAATTTCATTCAATGGTGTAGTCTCAGAGTCTAATCCAGGAGCGTAATGAAGAGCTTCTTCGATTGATAAATGAAACTATTGACGCTTCTTAAGGGTGAGTAATTTATTGTGTGCATCTTAAACAGTGTAGTATAAGGTATTTCCATGAATTAAAACATTGTTTCATTTTAAGCTTGCGTGATTGCAGGTTCCACAACCGCCACATCATGGAAATTCCAGGTAGAAACACGAGATGTTGACTATGCGAATATTATCAGTGCTTGGACTTTCCTTGGACTTAGGCCCATAAATTTGAACTCCATTTTCGGAAGGATCATTTTCAACCAGCAGTTAATTGAGCTCAGCCTTTGAACTATTATTGTTGTGAATGAATTTTGGACTCTTTGAATATTGTTGGAAGTAGTGTTGTCCCTCAACTAGGGTGGATAGTCCAATAAACAAAGGAGACTATGTCCATTTTTTTTTAAATTGACATTTTAGGTACAATGTGAAGTCGGTCGATGAATATTATAATTTTTATGAATTATGTTGAATTGATGATTTTGTTTATACGATGTTTAAATTTCTATTTGATTGCTATGATAAAGTGAGGTCTAAGAACAATCTTTATTGTGGACTATTTTTATTTATGAACGGGGTGGATAATTCTATAAATAAAGGAACATTTGCCCAAATTTTCTAAATTGTTCACATTTTTGTAGTAAATTTTTGCCATTTTACAATAGCATACTTTGGAATTTTTTTTCGTTTTGCGATTACATACGCTGGAATTTTTTTTAGTTTTGCGATTACATACTTTGAAATTTTTTGTTGTTTTGCGAACGTATCTTGGAAAATTTTCGCCGTGCCTTCAGGCACGGGCATATATATATTCTTTTTTAACACATTTCAAATTTTAGGCCGCGGCCGTGGTGATGACCCAATCGGCTAAATATGAAGGGCTTTATAAATTGAAGGAGGTCGCGGAGAAGGTCCATGTGGTTGATCTGCCGAAGGCCAGAGATGCTTATTTTAAGGCAGGAAAACAATCATCTACCGCGGCACTTGAGGCAACCAAAATGACTTCGGATGCCCAAGTTCAGGTCACGGCCCAAGCCTAAAAATATGCTAAAGAAAACTTCAGGGCTGCCGAAGAGTCACTAAAAGTTACAAAATCTCAAGCCGCGGAGGCTGCTAGTCGTGCCTCATCTTCTGAGAGCAAGCTATCTCTTCTCCAGTGAAAGTATGAAGAGCTGGAGAGGAAGTGCACTCATGATGCTCTGGATCATGTCGCAACTCTCAAGAAGAAAGATAAAGATCATACCGCAACCTTAGTTAAGGCTACAGATAAGCCTGTGGCATCATACAAAACTTCTGGGGACATCTTCCTCACTAATAATAAGTCCTATCTCCGCAGCTATCAAGAGTTGAGGTTCAGGGTCATCAAGAATTTCCCTGATTCTAAGGACCAAATCATATCCTGAAAAATTAGGCAATGCTGAGCACGATTAGTGTGTGGTTGAGATAAGGGCTGCCGTAGAAGAAAGTGCCAGGAAGATATCTGAAGAAGCTGCAGATGATCTGACAAAGACCGCGAAAGATGATGATGAGGCTGAAGATGAAAATGATGCGATTGAAGATGAAGATGACACGGCATCTTGATTTATTTTATGTATTCTTGTTGGGCTTGTAATATATTTTTTATAAACAATCTTGCAACCTCTGAATTGTTAATTCATTTAGGTTGCATTGCTTTTTATAAACTTGCCTCAATATACTTCATCTTTTAACTGCATGCTTGTTTTACTTTGCATATTCTTTTATCTTACAACTGCTATCCTTAGCTTATATGATGTCGCAGCTGTTTCTTATTTTGAATTTATTAATCATGGAGGCACGGTAACTTATTATTTTGCCTTGTGATTTTTCATTTTACAAATTGATCCCCCAAGAAATGGTGCCAAAGGAAATAACTTGGGGGCTTGGGCTGGAATTCTTCTGTTTAAAACCTTATGATTGGCATAATCGTTGGGCTGCATCCACTTAATTTTTATGCTCCCTTTATCACTTGTCTTGTGAATTCTTGAATAATCTGCACTTTGTGTCTTGGGGGTAGGCTTCATCCATTGGGGATGCATCTATTTGTTATTAGGCCTATTTGCATTATTAGTTTTAGGCTGGAGCCATTTGTATTTATGCACCTTACCTTCTGCGCTGCTCCAGTAAATGAGACAGGGAACAATGTGGCCGCGATAATTTTTGCATTTCTCGTGATTCTTGAATAGGGTTGTGGCCATTTATTCTTTGTAGCTTTAATTGGATCCAAATCCAAGTCATTACCGCAACATATCTTAGGTGCTTTAATTGGGATGAAGCCACTTTCACAGCTTCTTTCAGTCGCTTTAATTGCATCCAGCTTCTTTCGCAGCTTTTCTCAGTCGCATTATCATGAAGTTACTTTTGTAGCTTCTCTTTAGTTGCTTTAATTGCATGGGACATCTCTTCCTTTCTACTGCCTCTTGAATGAATGAATGGTCTTCTTAATGGTTGCGGCCACTATTGTAACTTGATGATTGAATTCAGGTTTTGATTTAGATCTGACATTCTCTTGCCGTATCTTTAATGCAAGATTTTGAATAATGTACAACTCAATTATCATTTGGCCAAGGCACATTGATAAGGCTGCGAAAATTGTTGTAACAACTTTTGAAAACATTCTTGTAATCATATCATCAGCTATTGCTGACTTTAGTTAATGCCAGGAAAACTTGAACTAGTTGTTTCCACATTAATAAGGCTACGGTATCTTTTATTTTAACTGTACTAGATTGAAAATGTTGCTGCAGAAATGGGGTAGCGGTCCATCAGGCCTTTGGCTCCTGAGGATTTACTACTATAAGGTGGGACATTTTCAAGCCTCCACAAGCTGGGTTAAGTTATCAAGCCACCCACAAAATAATATACGGGACATTTTAAAGCCTCTTCAGGCTGGGTTAAGTTATTAAGCCATCCACAGCTAATATACGGGACATTTTTAAGCCTCCACAGGCCGGGTTAAGTTATTATGCCACCCACAGCTAATATACAAGACATTTTCAAGCCTCCTCGGGATGGTTTAAGTTATTAAGCCACCCAAAGCTAATTCATGCATCCCTGAAGCTATAAACGAGAATTAGTAGCCCCCGTGGCTAGTCGAATCATCCCGAGAGTTACGTTAGTGATTTTGCAATATCATATGCCTTCGTATGCTTAGGCGTCATGGGTGCGTTATGAGACCATTAAGATAGTTGCTCCCTAGATAATATGTTTTCTTCACTTTTAAATCTTCTTAAGATGAAAGCCTTTATGAGTTAATCACATAATAAAAATAAAAGAAATGAGATATGTCAATATAAGTTCCATTTATATATCCGTGTATGCATATATTCATGACTTTGTTAGCAAAAGACAAAGTCTAAAGGAAACTCTTAAGTACAATTTTTCAAAGATAAAACAGAAATATAGAGTAGAAACTAAGGTAGATGTGAGGCATGCAGCCCGTCAGGTAAGGTTGCATCCCTAATGAATCCATTAGGAACTGCTGCAGCATTCCCTGCCTCACAAGTCTTTCGATCTCATCTTTCAGCGCAAAACATTTGTCAGTGCTATGCCCATGGTCTTTGTGGAATCTACAATATTTGGTTATGTCCCACTTATAAGGAGGGAACTTCAATGTCTCAGGCCAGTAAAGCAATTTGTCTTCTTTGATGAGTTCCAATACCTCTTCAATTTCATAAATCATTGGAGTGTAGGCTTCAAAGCCCCATTCTGTTTTTTCCACTTTCCTCTTTTGACTCCTTTTCGTGGCTAATTGTGCTGTGGAGGACTCTATTGTCGCATTCAAGATGGATGGTACAACAACCTTTGGTGTTACTACAGCTTCTAGCAATAGAACACTTTGGGTCAGGAAGTTAACTTGAGTCTGGAGGCAGGCATTACTGTCATACAGATGATTGAGGTGGTTGTACAGCTGAGAAATCTCATTTCTCATCTCTGCACTTTGATTGGATTCTCCTTTCATTTATGCTTTGTTAGCCTTTAAAATATATATGTTCTGAGACAAAACTTGCAAGAGTGAGTGATGAAAGAAACATATAATTAACCAAGTACAATAATGGTGTGGACTGTGACAATTTTTGCTAAGTTATGCTACTATGGCCGCAACATGCTGAGCATGTGAGGTCACTGCCGCGGCCTCTCAAAGAGTAACAAAATTGAATCTAAGGACAATTTTTGTGTGTCCTTTCAGGTGATGAAATGTAGTTATGGAGCATTCTCCATAAGGGCTGCGGCACTCGGGCCATTTATTGCCAAGCCGTATTCTACTTTCTGCTGCGTGATGTGACTCCAATGACCCTCCAACCTGGGTCCAAATCATCTAGCAATTATGAAAAATAAGCCTGTCAGGGATAGGATAGTCTTCGAGTGCTCCAAAAATGACACAATTATGGTAGAAAATCCAAGATCATAGGCTAATAAAGTAGCAAACGAGCTAATAGAACTCATCCCTAGTTACCCACCTTTGCGAGGCTATCGCCTTTTGAATTTTTCAGCATTATCTTGGTAAGGTAACATCATCGTGGTATGTAAAAATAGATCTAAGGTCATAAAAAGGAGACCCATGGACAGATTTGAATATATGCAATACCGATTTAAGGGTGTATATACAAAATACGAGCTCAATAACCAAAATTCACCCATGAGATGATGACCCAGGGGGTCCTTGTGAATGAAATAAGGTGTTAAGAACTCAAAATATAGAGAAACAAGATAAAAATACCTCATTTCCCACAGACGGCGCCAAAACGTTGATACGAGAAATCGGACATAAGTCGCTCCCATATTAGCATGCCAAGTATAAAGTGTAAATGAAGCATGTAAAGAGACAAAACACAAGATATAGAGTAGTTCGGACATTAAAATGGGCCTACGTCCACTTTGCTGCCCCACTCTCATTATACACATGTTATAGTACAAGATTATATGGCCATGTTCGACGTACAATTGAGGTAAGATAATAGAATACATGTTAAGGCTAGGCTGCTAATGCTGGATGTGGTTTATGGATCAACTTAGCTTTGGCAGGGAGTGAGCCCCCAAGCCCGGTGTGCCCGAGTGAGAGATAAAGTAGAGTTGAGCAGGGCTTTGCCTATGAATTCTTTTCTGTCTCTTTGGGATTCGATCCATTTAAATACCCTATGATGAGGTATGTGCCTCGTATTTATAAGAGAGAGGGGTTTTCTAGGGGAAGCTGCTGCCAAGAAGCGTAAGGAGGGGCCGTAGTCTGTCTGATACAAGGCAGCAGTTGGGTGATGGTGATGATGTCGCGGCCTGTCTATTCTCAAGTGGTGGCAACTGTTACTCCCAAGTGCTTATAAGGCTCAATTATAGATGGGGTCTTGACATGTCTGTTCCTAGGTGACAACCAAGGATATGTCCGCGACAGGGATCATATAGGGTCATGTAAACACTATAGAGGTCGCGGCCTCAGGGGCAATATTGGCCACATCAATTATTATTCAGGTCATGAAGGAACATGCGAGGGATTCTTTTTATTAGGAAAAGATTTAGCAATTATTAGGAGAGGGAGCTGAGTCTTACTCTATAGATTTGAAATTAGGCTTATTGTCCCACGGTTCCTGAGAATGAGTAGTTACGGGGAGTGATTATGGTTAAGGTGTATGGGTTGCAATTTTAGGTACATCCCAATGGGGATAAAATGTACCAGGATATGAGGTTCCATTATTGGTGGGCAGGCATGTAAAAGGACATTATTGTATTTGTGTCCAAGTGTGCTATTTTCCAGATGGTGAAGGTAGACCATTAGAGACCAACGGTTGTTCTACAGTCTTTCGAGTTTTTTATGTGGAAATAGGAGAGCATTTTCATGGATTTCATCATTGGGTTTCCTACGTCATACAGGGGACATAATTATATTTGTGTTATTAGTGATCGATTGACGAAGGTAGCTCACTTACCTCCAGTTAGAAATGATTATACATTAGAGCAGTATATTGGGCTCATTATTGTGAAGATTGTGAAGTCACATGGGGTTCATCTTAATATTATGTCACATGGGGACAAGATGTTTGTATTCCCCTTTTCGAGGAGCTTTCAGGAGGTGTACAGACGGACGATCAGATAGAGAGGGTGAACCAACTATTAAAGCACATGTTGAGGATATGCATTTTAGACTTAAATGGAAGTTGGGAGAAGTGTTAACCATTTGTAGAGTTTTCTTGCAACAATAGATATAATTTCATAATTGAGGTAACTCCATTTGAGGCATTGTATGGACAACCTTGTCATTCTACCTCATATTAGTTAGAGGTGGGGGAAACAAGCTTCTTGGATCGAAGTTCATTCAGGATACCTCAAAGAAGGTAGGGATGATTAGAGCAAGGATTAGGATTGCTCAGTGTTGATGTAAAAAATTAGATTATCTCTAATTAATCAATCACAGATAAAATAAATGAGATAAAAGATTTTTAAAGTGGTTCAGCCTTGAAAGAATGGAGTACGTCCACTGTTTTTGTTATTGTTGAATGTTTGCTTGGAATTCTCGATAATGGATTTACCAAGAAATTTCGAGTCCCCTTCTAATGAGGAGGTTAAAATGTATTTATAGCTTTGAGGCTATACAAATGAAAGGACAACGCGTTGTTATCTAGTAGACAAGTACATCTGTATGATAATAATGAGAATTTAATGAGCAGTCGTCTCCTTGATTCTCTTGAGTTGGATGCGATGTACGCTATGTAGCTCGGACCACTTAAGCTGCTCGACACGCTTGAGTTGCTCGGGGCTCCTTAGTTGCTCGGTGATCTTGAGTTTTTTTATAGAAGTATATATAATTGCCACATTGGCATACACGTGTCCGTAAGTGAGTGGTCCATGTCAGCAGACTAAATTTGGTATCAACAGCAGCCCCCAATATTTCATAATTTGATGTTGAAGAAAAGTATGGAACATTATGCTTGAAAACTACATAGATTATTGGTTTGTATGGTTTTTAGGAACGCATTCGTTGTATATAATTCCATTTTGAGTGCACAGTATCGGGCCTCATAAATATTTTGAATTTTTATGACCACTTTGATATTTGTGCTCCTTTTATTCTTTTAGACGTCGGATATGCAAACATCCTCCTTTGTAATTATTACTTTTCTCTGTTCCCAAGGTAAAGTATTTAAGCGCTTCGAAAATCCTATCGTTTTTTCACTTTTCAAATTTGTATCTTTGAACTCTTCATTTTTCACTATCTTGTGCCTTCGTTCCTTCCATTGTTCGTTGTCAACTGATTCACTTTATTTCTGTAAGATTTTCTTCCCTCTCTTTTATTTACTTTGTTCATCATGGTTTACCTTGTTAATCACTTGACAAATTTCGTTTTGAATTTTTAATTCCTTCATGGGTCATTTTGGAAGAACTTTCTGAACCTTCTGACTATTTTTCTTTGGCTGAGGGACATTGGTTCCCAAGTCTCTTTGTGGCCGAATGTGACTTTTCTATCCCTCCAAATCCCTTATGTTTGGAGTTATATCAATATTTTGACGTTGTACCTGCAAAAATAGCTCCAAATACCTGGAGTATAGTTAATGGTGTTTATTGATTGAATCAACTCCATGGAACCCATTTAGGAATCCCAGAGACTATGTACTATTATAGATAGGTTATCAGTGATTCCACATTCTATTTAAAGACTAGGTTTTTGAATAGGGATTTAGTTGTTAATCTTCCAAACGCCAATAGAGATTATTTTGAGCATGGGATTGCTATGAAAAATTGGCAACACGCTCCATTAAATGGAGATGATGTATATCAAGGTCCTAGGTGTCCCCCTTATGGCAATGGAATAGGTTGTTTTTATTTTTTTGAAATCTTATTTTCTTTGTGTTTGATAAAACGTTTCACTGACATTTGTTTTTGTTCATTACAGTTGACAGTAAAAGAAAACCTCCAAAAGAAGCCGGCGTTAATTTCAAGCATTTAAAACTTATCTAGAGTTTGCACCAATCTGTTGCTGAGGAACATATTAGGTCTGCTTCTTATTTTTTGCAATACAAGAGCTATACTTCATCCTTCACTGCTTGTCCAGTGGTGGTTGACATTGACCAAGTACTAGCTTCTGAAACTGGTGTGGAAGGTTCCTCCTCTGAATTGAATATTCCCATCAGTAACCTAATGAAGAGAAGAAGATCTATTGCATTCTTTCACAAATTAGACTCTGCCACTGTGGAGGTAAAGAAAAATAAACGGGATGTTCCAGAGGAAGGGACAAGAAACATTGATGCACCCCCTCCTGTTGTTGCCAAGAAAGTTGTTGAGAAGCCCCCTGTGGCTCCGAGCAAGGCTGTGATTATTTCTCCTCCTAGTGAGGTTATTGTCATATCACCAACCAAGATAACTTCTTTGGTTGAAAATATTCCTGCTCCCCTGAGGAGTTTAAAAAAAAGTTCCTCCGAGAGACCCACTGAACCTATCTCTCAGCCTTTAAATGCTGAAAGTGGCGTTCCCTCTTTTGTTGTTCCGAGCTCCGCTGTGAGCTTGGTAAAATCCTGGACTATCCCAGAAGTCCAAGGTATTGAATATTCTCTTTCTCGAGAGAGAATCACTACTCTTACTGCTCAACACATTGCCTCAGTAAGTATTGTTAATTTGAGTCATTCACTTTCTAATATTATGTTTATATGTTGATTTGATGTTATTTCTTTTTTCAGCTGGTGACGTGTTTCAATAGCATCTTGAAGAAGGATGAAGCTATTAAAGCTTCAAGCTCATCGGGAGGTGTAGAGGAAGATTTTATTGGTCTAACTCAGTCCTTAAAGGATTCTCGTCAAAAATACAATGAAGATAAGGTTTCTTGGGAGAAGCAACTCAAGTCCATTGAGCTGGACAAGAATCAAGATGAGAATGACTCCCGGGAGTTGGAGAAGAAATTAAAAGAGTCTGAGCAGAGCAATAAAGTTTTTGAACAAAGCAACAAGGAGCTGGAAGTTAAGCTCAAATCTGCTGAAGAGGAAGTTGTTAGGCTTCAAGATGTTAGACGCCAAAAAATGGAAGTGTAGGAGAAGTTGAAAGCTGTTGAGGAGCTCCTTAGGGAAAGGACCTCCTCGGAGAAAGAAAAGAGGAAAAAGGCTGTTAAAAAATTGTTAAGTGCTGGTTGGGATAAAGGCTGGAACAAGGGTCTGGCTTCCATGACTTTACAAATGGAGTATGCTAGCCTCAAGTACTTTAGGGATGGATGGGTTGCAGCTTTAAAGGAAATGAAAGTTGCTAAGAATTCTGAATTGTTCCAGCAATACACTCATGGCCCTCATCCCTCTCCTGGAGAAGAGGAAGAGGATGAAGCTGCCTCAGACGAATCTTCAATGATGACTGGAGGTCAGGTCTTTATCGTTCCTATTGTTCATCTTTCCAAGCAACCACAACTAGCCAACCTTCCCGTCGATCAGCTGCCACTATCTTTCGAGCAACCAACCTCCTCATCCCAGCCTTTCGAGGAAGTTGTAAAACACAAGGAGAAGGTGTAAAGTTGCTCGGGTTTTAATTTTGTTATTTTTTTTTAATGTAACCTTGAGCTTTGTATTTTCCTTTATGATGAAATAAAATCTTGAACTTTGGTTATTCGTCTTTGACCTTTTCTACGACTTGCTGTGTCTTGCATCCTTATTGATTTTTTTTATTTCTCTTTGCTAGTTTATGTCCAGGATGGAGCTGTTATCAGCTCATGACACAGAATTAATGAAGAGATGCAATGACTATTTTAAAGCGGGTCATGCAGATCTTAATGAGACTGAAATAATTAATATCCTCGGATCAGGAGCTTCTGACCGAGCAGTTAGATCTTACCAATATCTGAAATGTTTGCTCGATCGTGCAGTATCCAACAATGTGGTCTACAATGAGATGATTGAAGATCTCCAAGGCACTATCGAGGAGCTTCAACTGCAATATAAGGATCCTTCTACCCTTTTGCACCAAGGATATGAGAAAAAATATCAACAACTGAGTGCTGACAAAGGATATGACAAGTTTATCTCTGCTTATGAGAAGAAAGAGAGTATTCTGAAACTTGAGGTTGAAGAGCACAGGCATATCGCCAAGTTGTTAGAGCAAGAGAAAATTGCCTTGCAAGAGGAGGTAAAACAACTCAAATCTGCTGCATTTTCCTCGGGAGCCTTGGTTCCTGTCAATGATAAAGGTTTCTCTTTTTTGGAGATAGAAAATGCCAACCTGCGAGATGAGTTGGAAACTCTGAAAAAATATGGACCCTCCACCTCTACTCGTGGGTGAGCAAAATCTTCTTCTCGGGGATGAGAAAGAGCTGGTCGGGTTTCTATTGAAGAAGCTAGAACACAACCAGCTTTAGAGAATCAGGCCTTTTAGTTGGTAGCGAAGAACCAAGCCTTAGCAGAGATGTCCAAGAAGATTCTGAACTTCAGCGAGCAACTTTCTACCCAGAGTTCTGCTTTGGAGAATAAGGAAATTTTGGTGAAGAACCACCACGAGCAACTGGAGAGATTAACTTACCAATTCCATAAACAGCCCAGAGAATTTTGGATGGTTGGTATAATGAAGCCCTTTACCATCTTGATGCTCGGATCCAACAATCAAATAACGAAAGGTACAAGCAAGGGTGGTTGAATGCACTGGGTGTGCTAAAATTGGAGCGGAGGGACTACTTATGGGATTATTATGACCCTAGAGTACTTGATTTGCCCGTGCCTCCTTTCAAGCTTGATATGGGTTGGATTCCTGCTGGGGCAATTCCTCAATTCTTGATCTCCAAGTATCTCGGCGATTACAGTCTTTATGCAAATTTCGAGATATCTCTCCCAGAGAACCTGCTTGATCAGCCTTCTGTAATGAATGTCAGGATGCTTCGAGATGTAAATTTTATAAACTCTCCTTATACCTTAGATGATCCTCCTGCTGGAGTAGAACCTGTTTCAAAGGCAGAAGGGAAAAAACTAATAGAATAGGATTTTTATGTAATGACTTGTACTTTTCATAGCATTTGTAATTCTATTTTATTTAAATGAAGAAATTTTTAGTCTTTTGCTATTTTACTTTCTTCTAAGTACTCTGCAGAATGTCTTTATTTGTGAATATATGCATATTGTGATATGTCCATTCTGTTTTATTTTTTAATTATAGTGACTTATCACTCTTTGATCCTAAGCAACGAAACAACTTTCATCCCATGATCGTGCTTAGTTGAACCAACCGGAGTTGATTGTAAATTAATTTGTCGACCAATCGGAATTGGTAGAGATTGATTCCCGACCAATCGGAGTTAGAAAATATTTATTTGCTGACCAACCAGAGTTGGTGGAGATTGATTCCCAACCAACCGGAGTTGGAGGAGATTGATTTGCCGACTAACCGGAGTTGGAGGATATCGATTTATGACCAACCGAAGTCGGAGGAAATTGATTTACCGACCAACCGGAGTTGGTGGATATTGATTCCTGACCAATCAAAGTTGGAGGATATTAATTTCCGACCAATCGGAGTTGGAGGAAATTGATTTTCCGACCAATTGGAGTTGGTGGATATTGATTCCCGACCAACCGGAGTTGGAGGAGATTGATTTTCGACCAACCGGAGTTGGAGGAGATTGATTCCCGACCAACTGGAGTTGGAGGAGATTGATTTTTGACCAACCGGAGTTGGAGGAAATTGATGTGTCGACCAATCGGAGTTGGTGGATATTGATTCCCGACCAACCAGAGTTTGAGGAGATTGATTTCCAACCAACCGGAGTTGGAGAAGATTTATTCCCGACCAATCAGAGTTGGAGGAGATTGATTTGCCGACCAACCGGAGTTGGTGGTAATTTGTTCTGAACTTTATGCGTAGTGTGTAGCACTAATACTCCGAAAAATTTCATCAAAAAGAGAGATATGGGTAAAAATTCAACACTTTATTCATACTGAAGAAAACTGCATTTACATAGGAATTTTAACTACTAATAATACTTGCGTAGATGCTCTGTATTCCATGCTTTCTTAAATTCTTCTCCCTCCAAGGTTTCAATCCTGTATGTCCCTGGTCGAACAATTTCTGTTACTCTGTATGGTCCATGCCAGTTAGCTTCCAGTTTGTTGTGCTTTTGAATTACTTTCTTCAGCACATAGTCCCCTTCCTTCAAATCACACTTTTTTACCCTTTTGTTGTAGAATAGAGTTGTTCGTTGTTAGTATGCAGCATTTCTGAGTGTTGCTTCTTCTCTAACTTCTTCGAGCATATCCAGGTCTAATCTTCTCATTAAATCACTAACAGGAGAATTGAAATTAAGCACCCTATGTGTGGGTAGATCCAATTCGGCAGGTATGACAGCTTCACTTTCAAATGCCAGCATGTACGGAGATTCTCCTATTGCTGCTCGCGGTGTAGTACGATAAGCCCACAGCACAGAATGTAGCTTGTTAATCCAATTTCCCTTTGCAGCATCTAGTCGTTTCTTCAAACCATTTAGCAGCGCTCTATATGTCACTTCAGTTTTCCCATTGCTTTGGGGATGGCCTGGTGCAGAGTGGATCTTCAGTACATTGGATTGATGACAATATGCAGCAAACTCCTCGTTATCGAACTGAGTTCCATGGTCTGTAATGAATGCATGGGGAAGACCATATCTACAAATGATATTCTTCCAAATAAATTGATATACCTTATCATATGTCATATCAATAAAAGGCTCAGCCTCCACCCATTTAGTAAAATAATCCACAGCGACCACGAGGTATTTAAATCTTCCTAGGGTCACTGGAAGTAGCCCGACCAAGTCTATTCCCCACATGACGAATGGCCAAGGAGACGTGATGGGTGTTAACAATGCTTGGGGAGTTCTTCGGATAGAGGAGAAGCATTGACATTAATCACATTTCTTGGCATAAGCTACACAATCATCTCTCATTGTCGCCCAGTAATACCCCTGTATCGTTATCCTTTGTAAAAGCGTCTGACATGCTACATGGGCTCCATAAGATCCCTCATGAACCTCTTCGATTAGATCTTTCACTTCAAATGGATGGACACATCTTTGTAGCCCTGCTATAATACCTCGTCTATATAAAATTCCATTGGTCAGTACATAACGAGCAGCTTTAAACTTTAGTTTCTTGGCTGCGAGTTTATCAAATGGTAAAGCCCCCTTATCAATATAGGCCCTGATGGGATCCATCCAAGATGGTCCCAAGTCGAGAGCAATGAAGTTCACCATTAAGTCTTAATCAATGCTCCGACTAGCTAAGATTTCTATTGGGATTGTTCTTCGTAGCTCGGTGCGTGTGGCTGAGGCTAACCAATCTAAGGCATATGCTCTTGCATTCTCCAACCTTGGTATTCTAATCAACTGTACTGTGTTAAAGCTTGATATAATTTCCAATGCTTTCGTATGATACTGGATCATTAATTCTCCTTTTGCTGCATACACCCCCAACATTTGATTTACGATCAACTGTGAGTCACTGAATAAAACGACCTGCTCTACTTTCATAGTTTTGGCCAGACTGAGACCCACGATCATAGCTCCATATTCAGCCTCATTATTAGAAGCCTTAAATTGAAAACGCAGAGTATACTCCACATCCATCTCATCCGGGCTGTTTAAAACAATCCATGCTCCACGGCTTGTAGTGCAAGAAGAGCCATCTACAAATAAATTCCACACAGGTATCTCATTATCAAACTCTTGGTCAGACAGAGTTCCACTGTGGAATATTTGATGCTTCCTTTTATTCTCCTCCAGCGCTTCTCATTGCTCGTCCACCGACGTAAGTTGGTCGAGGTTTAAATTTGATGATCTTGTAACATCCACAGGTTGGTCCGTATTCAACTCTTGCTCGTCGGGGGTATACTCCTGAGTAAACCCTGCGATAAAATCCGCTACCGCCTACCCTTTGAGCAATGATCTAGGCTCATAAATTATATCATATTCCCCCAATTCTACTGCCTAATACATCAACCTTCCTGATTTCTATGGTTTGTGCAGAGCTTGCCTTAACGGCATATCTGTATACACAACTATAATATGAGCTTAGAAGTATGGACTTATCCTTCTACTTGCTTCAATCAGTGCTAGTGCCAACTTTTCCAGTCTTGGATATCTGATTTCTGCTCCTCGGAAAGCTTTGCTGGTATAATAGACTGGTTTTTGTACTCCATTCTCCAATCTGATTAATGCCGAGCTAACTGCATTCTCTGATACTACCAGATACAAGTATAATCTTTCTCCCGTCACTGGTCTAGACAACAATAGAGGTGTCCCCAGATATTTTTTTAATTCTTGAAAGGCCTCCTCGCATTCATCATTCCACTCAAACGTTTTTCGTAGTGTTTTGAAGAATGGGAGACATCTATCAGTTACTTGTGACACAAATCTATTAAGTGCTGCAACTCGCCCTGTGAGACTTTGCACTTCCTTCTTCATCGTTGGAGATCGTAGCCCCAATAGAGCCTTGATCTTTTCAGGGTTCGCTTCAATACCTCGTTGGTTGACAATATACCCGAGAAACATGCCTTCTCGTACTCCGAATATGCATTTGGTAGGATTCAACTTCAAGTGATATTTATCTAGTTGATCAAAGGTCTGACCTAAGTCAATTAGATGATCAGTAGCTTTCTTGCTCTTCGTAAGCATGTCATTAATATAAACCTCCATGTTATGACTGATTTGTTCTGCAAACACCTTATTCATCAGCCGCTGATATGTGGCACCTGCATTTTTAAGTCCAAAAAGCATAAAATTATAACAATAAGTTCCCCTTGGGGTGATAAAAGAGGTACTCTCCCTGCCCTCAGGCTTCATCTTAATCTTATTGTAACCAGAATAAGCATCCATGAAACTCAATAATTCGTGCCCCGAGGTAGCATCCACCAGTTGATCGATTTGGGGCAAAGGAAAATGATCCTTTGGGCATGCCTTATTAAGATCAGTGAAGTCAACACACATCCTCCACTTGTTATTTTTCTTCTTTACCATAACCATATTTTCTAGCCAATCAAGATATTTGACATCTTCAATAAAATAGGCTTTTTGTAGCTTCTCTACTTCCTCCTGTATAGCTTGATTCTTCTCAGGACTGAACACTCTTCTTCGCTGCTTCACTAGCTTAATTTCCTTATTCACATTGAGCTCGTGACACAAGAAATTAGGATCTATTCCTGGCATGTCTTCATGACTCCATGCAAAAGTCTGCTTTCTGCATCTTAGAAATGCTATCAGTTCTTGTTTTATTGATACATCCAATGATGCACCAATTTGAGTTGTTCGTTCTGGATGCTTGTCGTCCAGAATGACATTCTCGGTAGCTTCCATGACATGTCCCTTCACGAGTTGAGACTCGTCTCTAGGGTCTAATGTTTCAATGTATGCATCTCCTATCTCATCCACTTGATAGATGATAGTCTTTTGCCTAGATTCTTCACGCTCCTCCTGCTCAGTAGATGAATAGTAGCATTCCCGAGCTACTTTCCGGTCGCCTTTCACAACTCCCACCCCAAAATTGGTTGGGAATTTTAAACATTGATGCACAGTAGATTGTACTTCTTCGAACTTCTTTAGGCCTACTCTTCCCATAATGATTTTATAAGTTGATTGGACATTTTTATCCATTACAAAAAAGTGTTCTCTTTCTGTTCGACAAGCAGGCGATGTACCGATAATCATATCCAACTTGATTGTCCCAAGTGGAAAAACCTTTTCACCAGTAAAACCAAGGAGGGGCCTATGATATGGATCTAACTGGGCTAGCTTCAGATTCAAACTATCAAAGCATGGATAGAACATGATATCTGCCGAGCTACCATTATCCACCAGTACTCATGAAATCACCACTTCTTTCATTCTCATCTTGATTACCAATGGGTCATCATGAGGATATAGTACACCTGCCAACTCATTCTTAGAGAAACCAATGACCAACTTGTCTTTATTTACCTTCCTCGGGTGATCATCTTTAGCTAGATTTATTCGCTGAATGTACGAGCAAGCTTGAGCCTCATTAAGGTAAGCTTTTCTCTCTGCAGTCATATCTCCACCTGTAATAACATTACATTCAAATGATCCAAAATGGATTGAAAATACCTCACGCTCTGGCTGTTTTGGTCTTTTGGGGAGATCGGGGTCATCTTGATCATCTTCTGGGTCTTCTTCATGACTTCTCTTCTTGTCCTCTTTTACTCGTCAATGAGATCTAGACCTCTGCCTTGCTCGATCATTGTCCTTTCCACCATTTCGGCGATCCACATACTTGGTCAATTTTCCCCACCTGATGAGCTCTTCAATTTCATTCTGGAGAGCTATGTAGTTTTTGGTCGTGTGACCATGATCCTTATGGAACTCATAATATTTGGATTTATTCCTCTTGTCAGGATCTGCCTTCATTTTTTTAGGCCAATTTAGCTCCTCGTTGTTCTTGATCTCTTCCAGAATGTGGTTTATATCTACCTTCAAAGGAGTATAGTTTCCAAATCTCTTCAACCGTTCCAATGCTTTCTTTGCTTTTAATTGCTTATTCCCACCATTGTTCTTCTGCTCCTTCTTTTCAACCTTATCCGCCTCAACTTTGGTCTCTTTAGTGTCCATATTCTTCTTCACATCCATAGCTTCCTCGGCGTTCATAATCTTGGCTTCCTTTGCCATTAGTTCTGCCATGCTTATAGGCGGGTCTTTGGCTAGAGTGTAGTATAATTTATCTGGCAACAATCCACTCATCAGAGCAGTAATTAACGTATTCTCCTCATAATCAATTACTTCGAGTTTCTCGTTATTGAAACGAGTAATGTAATCCATGGTGTTTTCACCTGCCTTTTGTCTAACACTCAATAAGTGTGCTACTCGTTTGACTGGTTTTGATCCAAAACAGAAGTTCCCAATAAAGAGCTCTGCCATTTGAAAGAAAGTCGCGATATTTCCTTGAGGAAGATTGTTGTACCATATTTGAGCAGATCCGGTAAGAGTTCCTGAAAATGCCCTGCATCTCTCATCTGGAACTGCATAGATATCGGTAGTAGCTTGGTATTATTCTATATGAAGGACAGGGTCAGTTTTTCCATCATATTTAGGCTTTACCATTGGAGCTTTGAATTTTGATGGTGTTGAAAAATCCACAATCTCCTGTACAAAGGGTTTCCTTTGAACAAAAGTCCTTTGTAAAGGATTCTTGGCCTTAGCCATTTCCCCTAATATGTCTTCCAACCTCTGAATAGAGCCCTTCCATACATTATTTCCTTCCTCGGGCCTATTGGTTCGAGCAATTGATCGCGTTGAATTTGCTTCTTGGGATCTTTCATTACGAGCAGTTGGTCGTGATTGGACAGAGCCTTCCCTTAGGTCGGATGGTCATGGAGAGTTCCTTGACGCAATCCTAGGAGGGCTTCTATTCCTCCTAGGGCCCAAATGATCAAAATGAGAGATTCTACTCAATCTTTCTAGATCACTAGTTCTTTCTGGAGAGAGAGTGATGTTTCACTGAGAGTCTGTTGCTTGTACTGAGGAAGTCCAACCAGGTTGATAAGAAGGATCATTAAATCTCTCAGTACGATATGAATCGGTGCGTCTGGATCGAGATTCCTCTGGGAATAACGTTCGCCTAGTTCACGAAGAAAGTAACCGGGTATTTCTCTGATTGCTTCGTTGTCCTGACTGGGCCGGCACTCCACCCTGGATAGTTTGCATGAGTTGGCGCATGGTCTCTTGCATGGTCGTCTGGCCCTGGGCCAAATTAGATATTATACCATCCAGATCTTGGACATTTGGAGGAGTAGATGGAGGATTTGGATGGATCCCAGCGTTTCGATTACTGGATTATGGATGATCAGCCATTGATGATGAATTATTTTGGTGAAAAACAATAATTACAGTCGGTTTCCACAGACGACGCCAATCTGTTGATGTAAAAAATTAGATTATCTCTAATTTTTTAATCACAGATAAAATAAATGAGACAAAATATTTTTAAAGTGGTTCAGCCTTGAAAGAATGGCCTGCGTCCACTGTTTTTGTTATTGCTGAATGTTTGCTTGGAATTCTCGATGATGGATTTACCAAGAAATTCCGAGTCCCCTTCTAATGAGGAGGTTACAATGTTTTATAGCCTTAAGGTTGTACAAATGAAAGGACAATGCGTTGTTATCTAGTAGACAAGTACATCTGTATGATAATAATGAGCATTTAATGAGCAGTCGTCTCCTTAATTCTCTTGAATTGGATGTGTTGTACGCTATGTAGCTCAGACCTCTTAAGCTTCTCGGACCGCCTAAGCTGCTCGACACGCTTGAGTTGCTCGGGGCTCCTTAGTTGCTCGGTGATCTTTAGTTGCTCGATAGAAGTATATATAATTGCCACGTTGGCAGACACGTGTTTGTAAGTGATTGGTCCATGTCAGCAGCCTAAATTTGGTATCAACACTCAGGATAGGAAAAAGAGTCACGCTAATACGGATAGGAGGCACTTGGACTTTGAGGTCGGTGATTAGGTGTTACTCAGGGTATCTCCAATGAAAGGCGTTACGCATTTTGGGAAAAAAAGAAAGTTTGCTCCCTGATATGTGGGACCATTCTCTATAATTGAGATGATTAGACTAATGACATACTGTCTAGGTTTTCCAGATCATTTCCAGAGGATACACGATGGTTTCCACGTCTCGACATTACAGAGGTTTCTTAGAGACACAATGGCTTATCATCATATAGATATCGATGAGATTGAGCTTCAACCTGACGTGAGCTACGAGGAGAGACCCATCACTATTACAGATCATAGGGAACATAAAATTTATTTCAAAGTAGTTCCTTTAGTGTTTGTCCAGTGGGGGAACCGGTAATACCCGATATTTTAAAGGATTAGTTATGAATATTATATAAATTTTAGTAATATTATTATTTAATAATTGGAATCTTTTATTCTAGATAATTTTTTATTGATATTATATATATATTTTTAAATATTCTGGTTTGAAATCTAACCAAACAATTAAATTTAAATTCAAATGATTTTTGGATATTTTGTAAAGACTTAAATATGTAAAGTAGACAATTTTAAATTAAAGGGCAATATGGTAATATGCATAAGCGTAGGTTTCTAAGCTACGGTTTCATAGAGGGAATATATAAAGAATGTTAGGGATGATTTTAAGTGTGAGAAAAGCTAATAGAGACGCTAAATATGAAATTTAAAGAGTCAAAACGAAAGGAATATGAAGAGTTAGTTAAGAGTATTTTAGATCTTATTTTTGAGTGCTTTAAAATGAGATTTAAGAAAAGCTCGAACACACACCTGCCCAATTTTTTGCATAGAATACAAATCTAAAGTTGGATCGGTGATTCAGGTAATGTTAGGATACTATTTTCTGCATTTTTAAAACAGACCTATAATTGTGGATTTTTACCCTTGAGATAGTTTCGTTCTCCCTTTGTTAATTTAGTGTGCTAAACCTATTCAACCTTAATTGTATAGTTATATTCATACTATGTGTTGTATTTATATATATTATATGCTCATATACTATATTTTTTATTTCATCCATATTGTATATGTTATTTTCATGTCGTGTAGTTTGTGGTAATAAACCTAGTTGATTTTACGAGCATGATGGGTTATAGAAATTGAGTGGTAAATATGTACATTTGATTTATGAAAATTGAATTTGAAATTTATTTGAACTGAGAGAATGATATTATGATGATGATTATTATTAAAAAATGCATAGGCATTCCTTAGCCAAACCACTTGTTGAACGGGGTGTGTTGTCGGCTATAATTTTGTTTATTATCCAAATACTAGGCCATGGGTCCCGGTTGGCGAGGATGCCAAGTGTTATTATGACGTTGATGCCAGGACTTTATGACGTTGATGCCAGGTTATGATGGGCGAAGGGTCATTGAATTGTTCCGAGGATAAATAACATGATAGTGGATGGTATTCCATATCATAATGTGGATATTTGTTTTCAAAATTTAAATATACATCTTTGTTTATTGTAAATTATTTTGTAAAAGGGAATTTGAGATTTAATAAAATTGAGACATTCTATTAAGTTGATTTATGTACTTTGCTTCCGTAAATTAATGCTCAATCTAAATGGTATTCCCAAAAAAATCCAATTCATTAATACTTTTCAGTATCACCTCTCGGGGCATTACAGAGGGGTATCAGAGCATAAGTTATTCTTATTATCAGTCCTGGGGTTATGGGTTCATCACGTTGTCCTTTGAGAGAGATTCTATTTATGTTATATCTTATTTGGGAGATGTCGAATTTTCATTTGAATTTAATGGAGAAAAAAATTGGTGAATTTTAAGGACGAAATTCCCTTTTTAAGGTGAAAGCATGTAACACCTCGTTATTTTGAGGGATTATTTATAAATATCATATAAATTTTAGTAATATTATTATTATTTTATTTATTGGGATCCTTTATTCTAAATAAAAATATTTTTACTAATATTACATTTAAAAAAATTATTTTGGTTTGAAATCTAATCAAACATTTAAATTTAAATTCAAATGGTTTTTGAACAGGTTGTAATGGTTTAAATATGTAAAGTGGACAATTTTGAGTTAAAGGCAATATGGTAATATGCATTAGCTTATAGGATCCATTCTAGGTTTTGAGAGAGGAGATATATATGGATTATCAAGTCTAATTTTAAGTGTGAGAAAGCAAGTAGGGAGGCCAAAAATGAAATTTAAATAGGCTAAAATGAGAGGAATAAGAAGAGTTAGTTTTGAGTATTTTAGATCTTCCTTTTGAGTACTTTTGAATAAGATTTAAGAAAAATTAAAAACATATATCTGACCCAATTTTTCGTGTAGAACCCAAATCTGAAGTTGAATTGGTGATTCAGATAATGTTTGTGTCCTATTTTTTTTCTTTTTCAAAATAGGGCTACAATTACGGATATTGACTCTCTTGAGATAGTTTCATTCTCCAGTTATTAATTTAGTGTTCTACACATATTCAACCTTGAATGTATATTTATATCCATGCTTTGTATTACATTTACATATTATATATGCTCGTATACTATATTCGTTATTGCACCCACATTGTATGTGTTATCTTCATGCCGTATAGTTTGGGGTAACGCTAGTTGATTTTACGAGCATGTTGGGTTATAGAAATTAGGTAGAAAATATGTACATTTGATTTATGGGAATTGAATCTAAAATTTATTTGAATTGAGAGAATAATATTATGATTACTATTATTGGAGAATGTATAGATATAACTTAGCCAAATCACCTGCTGGACGGGGTGTGCTGCTGGCTACGATTTTATTTATTATCCAAAGACTATGTCGTGGACCCCGGTTGATGAGTATGCCAAGTATTATTATGGCGGTGATGCCAAGTTATGATAGGTCGTGTGTCCGAGTTATATTATTTATTTTTTAGGGCCATTGGATTGTTCCGAGAATAATTAACAGGATAGTGGACGGTAATCCATACCATACTATGAGAAGTGTGGCAAAAATTTTGATATGGGTTCTTGGGTTATGTAGTTCTCGCGATGAGATACTAGGTTATGATTATATTACTGGAATTTTAGTTTGAGTATTCATATTGCATACACACTTGTATATGGTGCACGCACACACGAGTGTGTGTAGTTATACTTGAACCATTTATACAGACTACTGAGTTTTCCACTCACCCTCGTCCCATAGTTTGTGTATTTCAGGTTTGATGTGAGATAATATTTACGTCGTCGTTAGGATTGGGATCATCGTTGGAGGCTCTCGATATTTATTTTCAAAATTTAAATGTACCGCTTTGTTTATTGTAAATTATTTTGTAAAAGTATATTTGAGATTTAATAAAATCAAGACATTCTATTAAGTTTATTTATATATTTATGCTTTCGCAAATTTATGATCAATCTAAATGGCATTCTAAAAGAATTCTCTAATTTATCAATATTTTTAGTAGCACCTCTTGGGGTATTATAGCACCACAACGAGGATGAGTTTAGGGGGGAGAGAGAGATGATGACATGTGAGAAAAGTATTCATAACTCTTCAAGACACGTGCATATCGAATTCCAAGGACGGAATTCCTTTATTCGGGGGAGAATGTAATACCTCCTATTTTCTAGCGTTTAATTAGCTTATTTCCATTATATTTATATGGCATTATTTAAGAGTAATTCATATGTGAAACATATGATTAAATGGTATTTTTCATAATAGGTGATTTATTTTTACCGCATATTAATATTAATTAATTGGTAAAATTAATTACCCTAGACTATATGCGGTTACATGTAAAATAATTAAATTGCGTATTTTATTTTACATGGAAAGTTTACCATGAGTTATGAGGTACACCGATTGGAGGGGACTCTAGGGTGATACAGATGTCCGTTTATACATTTTTAGTGTTTTAAATTGGTCCATGGGGTAGGCATACCCTGAAGGGGAGTTTCAGGCCAATCTAGGTAGTATTTCGGATTCATTTAATGGGCCGAAAATAGGCATTAATATTACATGAGGAAATTAGAGGTTTTAAATAAGGGTTAGAGATTTCTATTTTCATTATTCACAATTGAGAAGGAACCATAGAGCATTTATTCCCTCAGAGAAGTAGATAAGATCCTAAGTAGTCAAAGTCACAAAGATCCACGCCGTATCACATGTTCTTTAAATCTAAGGCAAGAATATCTTACAAAAACACATTTAAATACGAATTGATTTGGAATGTATATTTTCCCTTTTTAAGTTTGATTAGTAAAGCATGTTTAGTTAAATAATTTAGGATTGACTTAAATAGATATTTGGGATACTTATATGTAACACAAATTTGTCATTCCTTGGATACTTGTACTTGATTTTTCAGATCATGAAGTTGTTGGGTAATAGATTCTAGATTTGAGATTAGATTGATGATTTAGTATGAGGAAGAATTAATACGATGTTTCCCCATCTTAAATTAAGTTTAAGTTCTTGAATTCATGATGAACATACCCTATAATGATTTAATAATGGTTTAAGTTGAAAAATATTTAATCTTTTAAGTGTTAATCATGTTATTGATGTTAATACCCATACAATCTTGTGTATATATAATTCGAATCATCTCCCTGCCGTTAAAAAATTTTGGGTTGAGTTTTAGGATCAATTGTAAAGCTTGTATGTCGTTAATCGAGGACTTTATGAGCTAAACCTACGAAGAAGAAAACGGAGGTTGCGTACAGTTTGATCAATGACCCAAAAAAAGGCATAGTGAGGGGTTTGGTTATTGGGTTGGATTTTTCCAGGTTTTTTCTCGTTTGGGGTTCTTTCTATAACGATTAATTAAATATTTTGAGATGAAAAATTTATTATAATTTAGGAATGAGTTCCTAGGGCTAGGTGTTTAACCTCTAACTAAAGTAAACTCGCTTAAGTGTTAATTTGGGAAAAAGCGTGTGGCAATGATACTCTACATTCATATATACTTATGTGATGTAATTAGTATACATATTTTGTTATTTGATATAAACATACCATCCCTAGTGAAGAATCTATCTGTTGGGGTTCTTATTGCATAGTGTGAACAGACGCATTCCTGGATGCTGATGCAAGGTGTCTGAAAGTCATATATTCCGATCATACATTAGCTGGTTTCGACTTTGAAGCATGAGAAGTCGATGATTTGTCCATCTATGGGGTCTTGGTATGGGGCTACCCAAGGACTACGTAGTGATCTCCCCACTTCTTCGTGTGAATTTCTTAATGTTATGTTTGTTTAGGTAAGGGACTCCTACGGACTTTTCGATAGAATAATGATAGCATCCCCAAAGTTCGTTGCCTTCGTGTGTGAATTAAGTGTGACGTTAAATAGAAATATATTACTATCTTGTGGTGTATACTCATGTTATTAACCTTATGGTATTTATGATGCGTATGTTTGAAAAAATATATTTATTTGCGAGTGGTGTTATTGGGGTTACTTTTCAGATGTGATCTTACATGTGTCTTTATGTACAATTACACTTCATTTATTATAACTCGAGTATTTATTAGTCCAATAATTAGAGACTTTTAGAATAATGGGTACCTTGGGATAGAGACTTACGTATAGAAATTCTCTTAAGTGAGTGGTGAGATACACATTGCATGAGAGTGTCGATGGGTGCATATTATTTTAAATTAGTCGCATTATTTATAGTGATGTTATTGGAGATATTCTTGCACATTAGGCATAGTTAGACATGGTCGGAAGGGCTGAGATATTTTTACACTTGCATTTCATTCCAACTTCCAGTTTATGGTTGATTCTAAAATAGTTTTATATTCCTTCTTAGTTCAATTGTTTATCAGTCACAGTTTTGCATGGTCATAAGTTCGAATTTATTTATTATTCAGTCAGTTATTCCAGAGTCATGATGTTTTGACTATTTCATATGTCAGTTGATATTTGAGACTTGTTTATTTATGAGGTTATGCTATTCATTTCATTCATATGTGTGGATAGATTTATTTATAATCTTTTATAGTTTACGATTTGATGTTAAGAATAATATGAATTGTTTAATAAGCCACATCTTCGGTGTGTTATCCAGATTGGTTATTATGTGGAAAATGGGGGATTTTTCAAATCATGTATATATGTATGTGGGTAGTATGTATGTATTCTGATGGGTCTGTGCGTGTATTATGGGTATGTATGTGTATGTGTACATATATGTATGGATGTTTGGGTATGTCTGTGTATGCAAGTCTAATGTATGGCTTGCGTATGCATGTGTGTGTGTGTATGTATGTATGAGGTGGATGGAGGTGGGTGTTGGGTGGCAGGCAGTTAGTGGTGGGTGTGAGGCGATCAGTGGTAGGTGAAGATTTTTTGAATTATCTGATTAATTATTTTAGTTTGAATGGCTATATTGAATTGATTTTTTCAAATAATTATTGCATCAATAATTTTTTTTTTGTATATGTAGACATTTTCAATTTTATTTTTAATTAATTATTTTTCTAATCCACATGTTAGTATTCGATTGGCATTTCTAATAAATGAAAACTATAGGTAGACTGTCAAGTCAACACCTCTGTTATCATTCTTAACGACAATGTAACGGTGGACATAATTGAATCAATTTTTAAACTTCGGGGCTAGCATTGTAACTTCTAAAACATCGGGTCTAAAATCAAAATCACCCCAAACTTCACGATTAAATTTGAATTTTTCTTTTTTTTAAATCTATCCCCCCCCCCCCCCCCCCCCCCTATTTTTGCTAAGAATGAGGTATTATATTTTTTTAAAAATAGTACTAAATCTTAACACTGGACTAAGAATGTCACCAAACTTCATGTAATCAAAACTCTCACCACCGCTACTACTTTGCTAGAGTGCAAAATTAATTTTGCAAAGTCAGATTTTTATATTTTATATTCTATATTTGATGTTTTAGATTTAATATCATTTAACCACTCTTTATCACCTTATTATCGTTGCTAGTTTGCAAAATTATATTTGCACTTTTTCACTGTAAAATTAAATTTGGATTATTCATACAGTAAATGTATTCCACATTGTAATCCTAAAAAATTGAGTATTTCGTGCAATCATTTTCTTATGAAAAGGAAAAATGGAGGATTTATAAATTAAAAATGACCGAAAAAGAAGTGACAGTGCAAATTTAATTTTGCATTTTGACGAAGAAGTAATGGTGGTTGTACTCTAATGACTAGAAGAATGACGATATCCATTATCTAATGTTTGAATAAAAAACAGTGCTATGAGTCTGAAAAAATCCTCCAAACAGCAATAAAGTGTTATGCCCCAGCGAGACCCATACCACAAGGTACAACACTTATTGCTGTTTGGAAAAGGAGTTGGGGAATATTTTTGGGACTCAAAGCATTTCTCTTGAATATAATGTAACACTAATATATATTTTTTTAACTAAACACCACACTATTTTTATAAAAATAGTCACTAAACTATTCCACTCCCCAAAATACACCTTATTTGTAATCACCCTCCTCACATATACTTTCCATTAGCCCATTCTCCCACTTCAGTTTAGAAAATTAACAGACAACAACCCGCAACACTTCCTCTGGTGATGACAACCTCCGACACCACCTTCGGTTGCGGACAACCTTCAGATAGACAAACATCTGAAGACCCAATTAAGCAAACTTTTGCTTAATTCCAGTTCCTCTGAAGAACTAGAGGACTCCTCTGATAACGATGATGAGCTTTACCAGATCCAAAGCTCTAGTGACTCAGATATCTTCGAGAGAGGAGATTGCCAGTGTAATGCTTTAACCAAGAGATGCGACCATCTCCAATCCATATTTCAATTAAATGGATTAAGTCTTAATGTCCTTACAAGTCAGCAACAAACTATGATTGATATTATCAATCAAGTCACTGACCCTGACATTAAGCTCAAGCTTATTAAGACTTGTTATAACCAGGAAAATATTCCTAGTTCTTCAAATTCCCTTTCTAATGAGTACAGCCTTAAAGAGGTGCTTAATCGCTTAGAAAAGGCTGGAGGATTTAACAAGCCTGCTACTCTCAATGATCTAAGGCATGAAGTCAATACCCTTAAGAATGAGTTAAGACAACTTAAGGATCAGCATAATAACATGCAAATTGAGATCACTCATCTCAAGAATGCCTATAAGCATTCTAATCCAGAAACTTCAAGTGCTACTCCTAACACTGAAGATTCTGTAGATTATTTGGGTGTTATCAGCAGAGTACCAAGCCAGAAATGGTATACTACTGTTAACTTAGTTATCAACAAAGAATTTACTTTGGGTAACATTATTGCCCTTGTTGATAGCGGTGCTGATATGAATTGCATTCAAGAAGGAATTGTACCTAATGAGTACTTTGAAAAGACTACTCAGTCTTTGTTTAATGCTAGCGGAGATATCATGGGCATTAAATACAAATTTCTTTTAAACCTTTGACCCTCTCTGGTATGAACGCCTGTCTACAAGCTACTCTACGTGATGGTAGATGTACTAATTTTAGACAATCTTTGATGGGAGCAATTGAGACTAGTCTATGCAATGGACCTGCCTATTTTGATGTGTTTCCAAACATAACTTTGTCTTTGTCAGACATGCACCTTTTTAAAGCTTTGAGTCTTAGGGTTCAAACTAAAGGTTATAATTTTCTTTCGGGATCGGAAACTATTGGGATTATCTATAGAATTTATTACAAAGTAATGAATACTATGGCTACCAATATCAAGCAATTTAGTCCTTTTGGTAAAACTGTGTTAATTGACATACACCTTATAGATTCTAATGTACACACCTAGAACTATAAGTTCGGACCAAATTGATTTCCCAGAGACTTGGGCTAAAAAAAATGCTGTTCCTCCTCAACCTCGTCAAAATAATGAAGTTGAAGACATAATTGAGGATAAAGATGGTGATGTTTTTCTAAACTTTAGAAAACTTAATAGGTGTCAGTCCTCTAGAGATCAACCTTCTAGAGCCCCTTTTGTTACCTATCCTCCATCTACTTCACGACACTCTGTTTGTGAAGATAATCATAGAAACCGATTATATCAAGATTATATGAATCTTCATGGTATTTTAGTAATGACCAAATACCTCATGGTATTTATGAGAAGAGTACTTCTCAGCGTAGAGAATCTCCTACGCCGTCTGAAATGAATGTCAGACTTTAACCCCTTTCCTTTTTTATGGTTTTTAGAACAAACAGGAAAGAGATTAGTGCTGAGTTCAATTTGCCAGGATATGCTAGCTTTAGAACTTGGTACTTTAATAAATACAATAAGTGTGAACTGGAATGTTATAAAAATGAATTTTATAATTGGGTTGAAGAAAACCAATTGGTTACTTCTTTTGTGGTTTGGTTCTAAATGTTTTCTAAAGATAAGCATCTTTTTGTTCTTGAAACTGAGAATAAACAAACTCTTAAAACTGATGAAAACCATTTGACGAAATGGACCACTGTGAATAAACAGGTTATATCTGTTGTTCACCCTCCAACTGAACCCCTTTCCATTGAAATTGGTAGCACCAGTAAAAGCGGTAGTTCTCCTAGGTTAGAAACTAATGCCTTTATTAACCTTGAAACGGAAGCTAAAGTTGTCACATATCAGAATATGTTAAACCCTCTTTATAAACAAGGTAATTATACTAACCTTATCCTTACCACGATAGGTAAGCAGCTCAATCGAATTGAGAACCTTCAGTTACACAATACTGCTAGGAATCCCCCAGACTTTGTTAAAAGTCTTGTCAAACCTATAATTCAACCACCCATTGAAGTTAAAGGTTTTTAAATGGGCACTAAAACGGAGTTTATGTCCCAACTCAAAGAGATTGAGAAAGATCTCAAAGGGTTTTAGACTTTATCGACCGAATATTACGGGTCCTACTGACCCTACTCACTTGCATGCCGACACTACCAGACAAGAGACTTTGCCTGGCTCGAATAATTTTGGGTCCCATTTGGCCCCACTAGGTACTATTCCCTCTTGTATAAATTGAGGACTCCGCTTCCTCATTTCACACAACTTTTCTCTTTCTCTCTCTCTCTCTCTCTCTCTCTCTCTGTTTGCAATAAGCTTGTGGATAATCCGGCCATATTCCGGTGGAATCTTAAGTTTGTAAGTTTTTTATTTTGTTTTTTAAGTTTTTAATTTTGTTTTGTAATAAAAGTTTGTCATAATATTCCAGTTATATTTCCGCATATTGATCCTCTCTTGTATGCTCCATGTGTTGGAAAAGCTGTTTCCAAAGTCTTGAAGGAGGCTCCAAGGGTTGAAATGGAAGGGACACCGGCTTGTTGTTTACTAGTTGCTTCAATCACAGGAACAAGAGCATCCTTGTTCGGGCGGAAGAAGTGGTTGTCTTTTTTGTCAACTATAAAGGCTTATTGAATCTGATCATATGGATGTAACAATATCTTACTAATAATCTCTGGAAGGTTAGCCTTAGGAAATGTAGCTGAGAGAGAGTTCCAAAGATCAATAATGAAGTCTGCTCTGGGATCCAAGGTCTCATTTGGAGGTGGAGGAAATCTTTTCACCAGGTCTAAGTAGCTTATTAAGCTATTGTTGATTATAGAAATGGAGTATTTAATATTAAAGATTTTAATATTACAATACCATTTGTTATAAACAATTCTTTCGAGTAGAGGAAAATTATATTGGTTAACTCTACAACGAAAGTCCCAGCGGGTTATCCAAGGAGTACCAGTTTCGGTAAAAAAACAAAAGGGTATGAAGACCAAAAGGGCCTGCATAAAGATTTTCCCTTAGTTTAGGATGAAATTGAGTCCAAGGAAGAAAAAGTTCTTTCTTAGTAATTTCATTAGGAAAGATATCAATTCTAGTACCAAATTTGTCCCACCAATTGATGACCCATCCTGGGTAATTCTCTTTATAAGAACTAGGGCACAGAAAGAAAATCCAAATATGGTTGTGCTCCGGATTTTGGTAGTAAAAATCTTTTGTCCAAGCCCGGACATAATCCCAATAATTATAGGATATATGCGAACTCAATTTTCGCGGTTCCATAGGCGGAAGTCCCCATTCTCGGGGAGAGATGAATCTTTTCAGGATGGCCTTGCTATAAGCAATGGGGGAATTATTATCCCTTAGGCGAGTGTGGGTGTGATTAAACACCACGGATTCTGTAACTTCGAGGATTGCCTCGTATATATCTCTTGTTTTTCCTTCTTGTACAGCAAAGTTATGCTTACCAAGATAAAGGGACTTAATTTCCCAAGGAGAAGTCATCTACTTCTTGTCGTCTTTATTAATAGCAAGAACAAGTTCTGAAGTCCTTTGATTAAGGATGAAATCAGAAATGTCAGCTAAATTAGTAGAGTTCTTACTACTAAAAAGGAATGGATGTTGGTCATCATCTGTGACTATCTTTTCTTTTCCAGGCCTTTGGTGGGATTGCCCACGGCCTCTGCCACTCTCTTTAGAGGGGCCACTCATTGGTTCTGCAAAAACTCCCTGGTTAGAAAATCAGGAAGGGAATTGTTTACACCTTTGATATGCTCAATATCAAAATCGAATGCAGATAAATTTGCTTGACATCTGGCAAAAATCTGTTTTGAAACAATACTTTTAACATCTTTTTGCAAAACCTGTTTAACAGCACTACAATCAATTCGTAGTAAAAATTTCTGATTTAATAAATCATCTTAAAATTTTGAAATGCATTTAACAACCGAAAGAATTTCTTTTTTAATGGTGGAGTAATTTTTCTGAGCATCTTTCCAAGATCCAGAAGTAAAACGAACAAGTTCTTCCTTTTTAGTGGAAGAATTAAATTGTTTCAAAATACCACCATAGCTTATATCTGAGGCATCAGTTTCAACAATTTTTGAAAACGAAGGATTTGCCAAAGCTAAGCAAGGTAGTTGCTTGACTTTCAGTTTAATTTTCTGAACAGCTTGGGTGTGCTCTATGATCCATGGAGCAGGGTTCTTTTTCAACCTTGTGTAAAGAATTGCACTATCTTGTGCAAGATTTTTGTATTAATCACCAATATAATTGAGACTACTAAGAAACCTTTGAAGTTGAGTTTTCTCCTTTAATTCATTTGGGAATTTAGAGGCAAACTCAATACTTCTATCAATAGGGAGTATTTTCCCTTCTCCAATGTTGTACCCTAAGAATTGAATATTTGTTTGAAAAATTTTCATTTTAGGGGAAGAGATTACTAAACCATTAGTTTTAATTACATTTTTAAAAAATTTTAGATGTTTGAAATGCTGATCAATCGATTGTGAAAAGATGAGGATATCATCAATATAGACAATGGAAAAATCAGAATAAGGATTGAGAATATCGTTCATGATATTTTGAAATTCGAAAGGGGCATTCTTAAGCCCAAAAGGCAAAACATTCCATTGGTAATGGCCAAATGGAACCACAAAGGCAGTTTTGTACCGATCTTGTGGAGCAATTTGGATCTGCCAATATCCAGATTCATAGGGATTATGTTTATAATTCGTTTTTATAACATTCCAGTTCATAATTACTGTATCAAATTCTATCAAAGAAGAGTTCTTCATGAACTCTTGTGAGGTGTGTGTATCCATGGGATTAAGTTCCATAATACAACTGTTAATATTTAGAATAGTAATAAACTCATGATCTGAAATAGGAAAATAATATGCAAATCAAAATTCTAAATTTAGATGAATATAATAAGCCGAATTAGAAATCACTTCTGACACCCAGTGGTCAACGGTTTACATCGGGAATAAGCCTCAACACCGCACAGGCTAACACGACAACACATCTACGCGAAAAATACCAGTCCATATCAAAACCAGATTTCTATTTCTCCTGATTATATTTATTTAAATTAGATTTTTAATGTGAATAGTAAATTACTATTCACATCGGTGAATAGTAAGTTACTGTTACGGCATAAATTTCAGACCATAATTATTACTAGCCTAAACATTAACACACTGTTTAGCCAATCATGGCTCTGATACCATACAAGAGAGGATCAATATGCGGAAATATAACTGGAATATTATGACAAACTTTTATTACAAAACAAAATAAAAAACTTACAAACTTAAGAGTCCACCGGAATATGGTCGGATTATCCACAAGCTTATTACAAACAGAGAGAGATAGAGAGAAAGAGAGAAAGAGAAAAGTTGTGTGAAATGAGGAAGCGGAGTCCTCAATTTATACAAGAGGGAATAGTCCCCAGTGGGGCCAAATGGGACCCAAAATTATTCGATCCAGGCAAAGTCTCTTGTCTGGTAGTGTCGGCATGCAAGTGAGTAGGGTCAGTAGGACCCGTAATATTCGGTCGACAAAGTCTTTTGTCGATATGCGTCGGCTGCTGGGGCCAGGTGGGCCAGTCTGGGATGACAGGTTCTTTTGTTCTCTAGTGATAGTTGATAGGACATCACTAGGAGGAGGGGAGTTTTCCTCCATGTGTTGGAAAAGCTATTTCCAAAGTCTTGAAGGCGGCTCCAAGGGTTAAAATGGAAGGGACACCGGCTTGTTGTCTACTAGTTGCTTCAATCACAGGAACAAGAGCATCCTTGTTCGGGCGAAAGAAGTGGTTGTCTTTCTTGTCAACTGTAAAGGCTTCTTGAATCTGATCATATGGATGTAAGAATATCTTACTAATAATCTCTAGAAGGTTAGCCTCAGGAAATGTAGCTGAGAGAGAGTTCCAAAGATCAATAATGAAGTCCGCTCTGGGATCCAAGGTCTCATTTGGAGGTGGAGGAAATATTTTCACTAGGTCTAAGTAGCTATTTAAGCTATTGTTGATTAAAGAAATGGAGTATTTAATATTAAAGATTTTAATATTACAATACCATTTGTAATAAAAAATTCTTTCGAGTAGAGGAAAATTATATTGGTTAACTCTACAACGAAAGTCCCAGCGGGTTATCCAAGGAGTACCAGTTTCGGTAAAAAAACAAAAGGGGTGGAGGAAATCTTTTCACCAGGTCTAAGTAGCTTATTAAGCTATTGTTGATTAAAGAAATGTAGTATTTAATATTAAAGATTTTAATATTACAATACCATTTGTAATAAAAAATTCTTTCGAGTAGAGGAAAATTATATTGGTTAACTCTACAACGAAAGTCACCACATGGCTTCGGTTGATGATTCACCACCTCCAGCTACACAAATGTCACCAGCTGTTAATCCAATCAAGGATTTAAAATATTCTATTAAGAAGAAATTTCCTAAAGCCACTGAGCAAGAGCTACTGCAGAAGGTTTTTGAATACACCCAAAGCCAATTCAGATCGGCTTTTGATTTTCCTAGAATGAAGACTAATCCTCTCAACGATGATTCTAATCCCATTCCACTACCATCAGATGATGATACATCCATGGCCTCTGTCAAGAATGATAATCCTTTCTTTTGCCTTGCCGGAGAGTCCCAAAATCGAGAAGATGATGAGTTTATTGGTGACATATTCGACACCACCTTACCTACTGAACCAACTATGGAGGCATTCTTCAACTCACTGAGTTCTGCCTTTCCAACCCGAAGATTGGATGGTACCTTTCCAAATCCAGACCCAGAGGATGGCCTAGATGATTTGAGATGAATGGCCCACCTGGCCCCAGCAGCCGACGTATATCGACAAAAGACTTTGTCGACCGAATATTACGGGTCCCACTGACCCTACTCACCTGCCTGCCGACACTACCAGACAAGAGACTTTGCCTGGCACCAATAATTTTGGGTCCCATTTGGCCCCACTAGGGACTATTCCCTCTTGTAGGTAATTAAACATAACCAAATCGGAGACTCATCCTCACTCAAACTCATAACCAACTATATTAGATGAATCTCTCATTCACACCCCTTCCACGAAATTAGTTAATAAATAAAACCCTTCTCCTTTAACAAGTTCGTAAAATACAGTTTTCCAAGTAAATATTCATATAAATATGTGCATCTGATCAATGCTTTCATGTGTCATCCATTAACAAAATTAGGGGTGCAACCGGTACGGGTTTTTACCGTACCGTACTATTTTAGTCCGAAAAAAAAGGTTTAGGTTTCGCATTATGAAATACCGAAAATCAATTTTACCGAAACCAAAAATACCGCCAAAAATTTGGTTGACTATGGTTTTTAGATATAAAAAACCAATTTATCGAATTTACCGTACCGAAATACTATACCAAACTTACCATATATTACCATACTATAAAAGCCATCTTATCCCTTCATTTACCGTGAGACATATCCCTTCATTTCCCGTATCGAAATATCGTACCAAACTTGTGTTGCATTGTTCCTTTTGCGTATTGATGTCCAAACATAAATTTGAGAGGTTATGTTTTGAGATTGAAGTTTTATGGTTATCACAAGCACTGTTTCTTTTTCTTTTTTCTTTTTTGGTGAAACCATGATCATTAATTAACACAAACACTGTTTCTTATTTTTCTTTTTTGTTATGATATTTGAATAAAAAAACTCCAGTGCTTTCAGATTTGTGAAATGAACATTCTTCACTGTGGCTTTAATTAAACACCAAATGTGCCAAATGTTTAAATTTCGAAACTCCATTTGAGAAACAGTCCACTGTGGGTGGGTGTGAATTTTTTTTTCTATCTTGGTTGTGAGTTTGGGTTTAGTTAATAGAAATTAGCATAGTTTGGTTTGAAATTCTTGCATTTACCGGGAACAAAATGAATTGAAACCTAAATTACCGAAACGGAAAAAACCCTAAAATGCCGAAAAAAACAAAAAAACAATCGGTTTGGTTTGGCTTGGGTTTTGTTTTGATGTACCGGACGGTAAATTGGTACAAACAGTTTTATCATTTAGATTGTAGTTTTTTATTGGTAAAGGGTCGTTACCTATCATGCCGTACCGGTTGCACTCCTAAACAAAATACATCATAAGTTTAGTGCTGAGAAAAAAGTAAATTTGATAAACGCCTTCATTTGTCTTTCATTTTACAGTGAAATATTTGCGAATTTGAATTTGCAGTTCATAAGTTTGGAGATTGGTGAGAGAGTACTATTCCATATGGCAAATCAATATTTATGGTATTTGAGTAATTAAAAAATCAGCTAAGTTTTTTGTATTTTTTAGCTTGTAAATTTATATTTACGGTTTCTCGACCCGGGCATCGGCGATCGAAAGCTCTCCTGTGACTGAAGGCAAAAAAAATCCGACGATCGAAGATACAAAGGTCTGGTGGTTGGAAGGTAAATATTGTTTTACTCTTTCTAATGTAAGGTAAAATTGGTATTTATTAAAAATAAAATGAACTTACAAAACAATTGAGACTATTTTTACAAAAAAAAAATGTTTTGTCATTTATCTATAACCAACATTATCACATGTCTTAAAAATGCATAATCTATTTTTTTTTATTAAGGATAAAAGAAATAGGGACCATATTTATAAAAAGAAAAGTTGATTGTTCTAAAATTATAATAGAGACGATTTTTATAAAAGAAAAGTTGATTGTCCTAAAACCATAATAGGGACATTTTTTTGTAAAAGAAAAGTTAATTGTCCTAAAACTATAATAAGGACATTTTTTAGCTAAGGGTAAAATTGATAATTTTGAAAAAAAAAATAAACTTAATAGAAAACAGAGACTATTTCCACAAATATAAAGTTGAACATTCTGTATTCATAACCAACAATATTTTAAAACCTAAAAATTGTTAATCGAAAATAATTATCAACCCAAATCCCAGAGTTAATTTTGGAACGTTAAAAAGAAAAAAAGAACACTAAGGCCTGTTTGATTATGTATTCAGAAAACTCGATTTAAACACTATTTATAAATACAGTTTTTAAATACAATTTTCTGAAAATTTGACAAAATCGACAAACATGCATAATACAAAAGACTTAATTTTAAAACTGTATTTAAAAATAGTTTTTAAATCGAGTTTTTGGAATACGTAATCAAACAGGCCTTAGCATTCTTTTTTTCTTTTTAACGTTCCAAAATTAACTCCGAATTATTTAGTCGATAATTTATGGACTCACCGTCAGGTGACAATACAGACTGGACGAATTATTAATCCAATAATTCGTCTGTTTCAAATTAATAATCTTATTTTTTTTTTGATCGTTTTAAATTAATAGTCTTTTCTTTTTTTGAACGTAATTAATTATAATTAACAAGATTTGATCTTGATCATTAACTGAATAAATTCTTAAAAATATTTATTTTCAAATAGCAATTATTAATTTGAAATGAAGGAAGTATCTTTGATGATTTTTTCAGAAAATATAGGAGTTAGCTTAGGTCTCAAAATGTTTTTAAACAAATAAGTGCTGCCTGTCAATTGAAAGAAAGCATTGCTATACATATTTACAAAAATCAATGATTAAAAGCTTAATGCATATCTGTCAATTTTGTACATTAAAAAGTATCAATTTATAATTTTTGTATTAACTAAAATAATTAGTTAATGTGCACGTAGACTCTGGCTTCCCTAGGTCGAGTCACAATTGTGGTTCCCATGTAACCTTATTTTATTGTATTTCTCATTGAATTTTGTAAAATTTCCGGGTATATGAAGAAAATTATGAAAGTGTAAGGCTGTCGCACTCCATCGGTCCCAAGTAGCTCCGCCACACCCTTCACAGAGGCACATGGGAAACAGGACAAAGACAACCACACTGATACTGATACAAGCCTTTATCGGTCCCTCAAAACCATGAGCCTAAGCCAAAAAAAGCTTTCCATGAGGGCCCAAGTATTCTTCTATTGATGTCTACTTCAAAATTTATCTTCGAACTATCGTGTTCTTCTCATTAAATAAAGAGGGTCAACCTCAACCCATACAATTTTCAAAGAGGTCTCTCACAGCAAAGAGCAACAAGATATAAGATTGCGTTTCATTGTAAGGTTAGTAAAAAGTGAAAGAAAAGTAGAATAAAAGAAAAAAAATCCAACATCTTACCAAATCACAACCCTAAGGGCTTACCCCAAAAATAGAGTTGGTCGGGTTAGTGGTGTCATTTTTCGGTCACGTTGATTTTGATTTGAGTATAAGTTTTTGGTATTCTTAAATCTATACAAGCTAATCGTGTCATATTCAGATAATTTCGGATTATTACCGTAAACAGATTATCGTGTCAAAAATTGTCAGTCCTACCCAAAATTTCCGAGTTCAATTTTTCTTGGAGCCACGGATCACAATATTCCCCCTACCCTACTGAAAAAATCTTACCAAAGCACTCCTTTTTTTACTATTATTTTCAACTTTTTACAAAAAATATTTGTTTTTGAATTTTATAAAATCGAGCAGATCTTAGGAGGAAGGAGGAAGGAGGAAGCATCCGTATCCCCTCCTATAACACTAGGTCACAAATTTGTAGTGTCACACCATTACGACTGTCATGTCTGCAAATCCGTTTATGCAACTATTTATGTTCTAATTATTATGGATTAAATAACAACATACATCATGTTCAGGGACGGATCCATGTGCATGAGATGGTGGGCAATTATACACCTTAAGTTTCAAGCATTTTAAAGACTCAGTAATAGAAAATGTGAAATTTTTAATACAACCAACAAAAATTTTAATCAATATGACATATTGCCGACCTTAACTTATATGAAAAATGTTTGTATTTCATTTTGGCCACCTTAATACAAATTTCTAGCTCCGCCCCTGATCATTTTTTTTTGTTAAATCACCATAAATTTTATTATGTTAGATTATGATTATTGATTAAATTATGAAGTAATTCTAAGTTTTACATTTTATCATATGATTTAGAGTCCGTCGAAAATATTTGTATTAGCAAAGGTTTATACGTATCTATACAAATATCTAACGAGTAATACTGTTATTGCTGATATTATAAATTCGAAATAAAACAGAATAATTAATTGCAGAATAAATTAAAATTCAGAAACTTATTTTTTCAGTAGACAGAATGGCCAAAATATAAGAAATTAAATCCGAGCCCTGTTGAACAATCTCCTTAAGACAAAATTATTCCCTCCAACATGCTTAAGGTTAATGAATAATTATCTCACAAGATAGAACGGATTTTCGAATTAATTAAGCAGCATAACAATAATTAATCGCAACGAACACAATTTCTGGATTTCTACACAACCAGACAGAAGAAAGAAAATGTATGGGATGAATGCAGTAGCAGTAATGGAGGAAATATTTTCTGGGTAAAGATGTTGCATTTTTTGGATTTTTTCAGTAGTAAAAAATTGAAGGGAACATCTGTATATATAGCAAAAGACAGGTGACTGTTCAGAATAACTGTCAACAGTTAATTTCGGTTGATTGTTGGTAATAACTGTCAAAGCAGTTAATTAATTAATTAATTTTATAATTAATTATAGCCCATAAATTTTAATTAATTAATTACGGAATTAATTAATTCGGCCCAAAATGAAAGGAATTTTTTATAACCCTAAGCCTAAGCCTAATCCCGAGACCGAACCGAGCCGAGTCGGGCGGACGGCTCGCCCGCGCGCGTGTTGTCTTTTGGCCCAAGCCCAACACCTGCATAGTGTAGGCCCTCTCCCCTTCAAAAAGTTGAGATACCCCAAAGGCATCCAATCCTTAGTCCATAATTAGGGTTTTAGTAACTCTTTAAATTTCTACTACACTTTCAATGTGGAACAAGAGTTAAAACATACCCAATTTATTTACTTTCATTACTTTATGAGTCACTTTGGAGATATATTTATCATTCATAACTTAATAGAATTGGACATGTGAATATACTACGTTGATCTCCTTGCGAAGGAGAACGCGTTTGTATATGATCCCACTATTATCGTGATGTGGGTCCCATTTAAATTTGAGCTCAAAGTTGCTCAAAATTTGTTGTGCAATACCCATTTTTCTAACAATCCCCTACATGAATGATATATCGCTATCTAAAGATATGCAAGATGCAGATGTAGACACAGGTTGAGTAAATTTGAAAATTTATTGTATTGGGAGAAGTAACTTAGTGGCCTTGAACTTTCCTTAGTGATATATTATCGGAATCACTTGGTTAATCGGTAGATTTCATGTCTTTTAACCATCAACCGTTTCTGTAAACCTAGACAATAATATTCATATAATAATTCTTCAACACAGTTAGTTCTCACGTTTGTGATCGTTTTGGCCATGAACATCACTTGGTTATGTGAGTATTTTAGAGAATTTGCCTTTCATTATTCTCATAGAAGTGACCCCCTTCTTACTCACGTAGGTGACTTCCATAAAGAGTATCCTGCAATACCCCACTTAGACATACTAAGATATGGATGTCATTAAAAGCATAACTTATTCTATATTTACGGCATATGTGCACAGTCTCATCTTTGGAATGGATATGATTAAATATACTCCAGTGCTTACTGAATACAATATAGTTCGGTTTTCCCATTGAACCTAGATCTTGGGGTCTCCAGTCAGCTAGGTGGGGTTGCCACTATATTGATTCTTATTTATTTATAGGCTTTAGACCCATTCCTCTCGATGATCTTTCAACTTGCTCTCAGTTTAAAACTTCCGTTACTGGATCCGCTATATTATCTTTTAACTTTACATAGTCAATTGAGATAATTTCATTTGAGAGAAGTTGTCTAACGGTATTATATCTACAACGAATATGTTGTGACTTTTCGTTATACATGTGATTCTATGCCCTTCCAATCGCGGATTGACCATCACAATGTATACATATTGTGGGCACAGGTTTTGACCAATTTGGAACATCCTCTAAGAAGTTTCGAAGCCATTCAGCTTCTTATCCAGAATTGTCTAGTGCAATGAATTCAGATTCCATTGTAGATCTAGCAATGCACGTTTGTTTTGAGGATTTCCAAGATACGGTTGCACCTCCAAGGGTAAACACATACCCACTCGTAGACTCAGATTCTTTTGTATCAGATATCCAATTTTCATCGCAACGTCCTTCAAGAACAACTAGATATTTTGAGTAGTGCAGCCCATAGTTTTGAGTGTATTTTAAATAACCCCAAACTCTTAATATTGCCTTCCAGTGATCTCTCCCTAGATTACTCGTAAATCGACTTAGCTTACTTATCGAGTATGCTATGTCCGGTCGAGTACAGTTCATGTTATAAATTAAACTCCCGATAATACGAGAGTATTCTAGTTGAGATATGCTTTCACCATTTATTTTTTGCTAGATGTAAATTTAAATCTACAGGTGTCTTGGTGGGACTGATATCATACTTCTTGAATTTTTCAAGTACTTTCTCTATGTAATGAGATTGAGATAATATAATTCCATCCGATGGTTTAGAAATTTTAATTGCTAATGTAACATCGACGATAGCAAAATCTTTCATGTCAAAACGACTACTCAACATATGTTTTGTAGTTTTGACAATTTCTAGATTACTAATTATGGTGTCAAAAAATCTGGGATATGGGGGGTGCCCATGTACCAAGATGCATGTACCATAATAACTAAAGGAGAGACAAAGATTTACGTGATTCGACCATGAATGGATTACGTCCACGGGGCTGCTGTTGTGTTCCATTAGAATGATGAGAAGATTTACATGAATGTGTTTCTTTAGCTTCTAAGCTCCCTTTCACAATGGGGGTGCCCCCTTTATATAGAGTTAGGGGTTATATTAGGGTTACAATTATGGATGAGTCATATCTTCATGGTGTTTGATTTGACTCAAATACTGCTCCTCGGTCTTCTAGTTTATCAAGGACTTTAGTCATCCCTATCTTGTTGGAGCGTCTGTTGCTCGCCATCTTGATCGGGGTGCTCGCCACGTATCATGCTATTATGTAGGCATATTTTTTGCCCCCGCAATAGCCCCACAGGTCACAGTTCAGCTTAGTTGATTTCGAGATGAGCTGGGAGTTAGTCCATGATCTCTGTAAGCATGTGTAGTTACCGATGTGAATTGGATTGGCCTTCTTTGAGTTGTCGTTCAAATTTTAAGCCTTCTTTGGTTGAACTTGTTGAAATTATAAATTCTTAGATGAATGCTTGGCTTGAGTTGAGAGACGTTCAATTTGGTATGGGAATCGGACTCGAGACTGTCGAGCTGCCTACGCACCCTCATGGGATCAGGTCGAACGTAGTTCATTGTTCTATTTTATTCCATGGCCCAATTCGTGAGGCTGACCACAAGCCTGTTAAGAATTCATTTGCTGAGGCTTTATCGAGCGTGCATCTATTTTAGGGCATCTCCCTATATTTTGATCTTGTATGGTCCATTTGGTGAGGCCAACCACATGCTTATGTGTCGAGCATTGCTCAAGCATGTACCTAGTCGGGGTAAGACCCTACATTAGGTTTCTCATATGGTCCATTTGGTGAGGCCGACCAAAATCCTATGTGTCGAGACTTGCTCGAGTATGTACCTAGTAGGGGTAAGACCCTGCATTAGGTTTTTCATATGGTCCGATTGGAGAGGCCGACCCAAAGCCTATATGCTTAGCCTTGCTTGAGCATGTACATAGTAGGGGTAAGACCCTGCATTAGGTTTTTCATATGGTCCAATTGGAGTGGCCGACCAAAAGCCTATGCCCCGAGCCTTGCTCGAGTATGTACCTAGTAGGGGTAAGGCCCTGTATTAGGTTTTTCATATGGTCCAATTGGAGAGGCTGACCAAAAGCCTATGTGCCGAGCCTTTCTCGAACATGTACCACTACATCAAAATGGGTAAATTGTCACCCTTTCAGCGCTTATCCTTGTCACGGCCAATGACCGTGATAAAAAACACGCGTTTTATGTCACGGTCATTGACCGTGATAAGGCATTGACAAATTATTGACACGGTCAATGACCGTGACAATACTTGTAATGTTGTCACGGTCAATGATCGTGACACGATCGTGACAAATGTCGCAGTAAAAAAATCATTTCCCCTTCTTTTTTCCCCCGTCGTTCTTCCCTCCTATTTTCTCTCTCTCTATGTTGCTATCTCTCTCTCTCTCTCTCTCTTCCATTTATATATATATATATATATATATATATATATATATATATATATATATATATATATATATATATATATATATATATATATATATATATATATATATATGCGTGTGTGTGTATATATGTGCGTGTGTGTATATATGTGCGTGTGTTCTTGTGTGGTGGGTGGTGGGTGGGGAGGGGGTGGGGCTAGGGGGTAGGGCAGAGGTGGGGGAGTTGTGCATGTATGTGTGTGTGTGTGTATATGTGTGTGTACGTGTTTGGTGGGTGGGGGGTGGGGAGGGGGTGGGCGGTGGCAAGTGTGTACTAATGGAGATCATGGGGGAAAGATAGAAAAATTATCTTAATTAATTTAAGAATTTTATCTTAATTAATTTATTAGTAATGCAGTAAATTATATATATATATATATATATATATATATATATATATATATTATTGCAATTTTAAATGGTAATATAGCACCTACTTCGCAAATAATTGATACATTACACATCGGTTGTACACATAGGATTGTACTAATTTGCATTAAGTTTTTAACGGAAAGAAACCGCTGGTTAACAACCATGTTAAAAATTTAGGGTTAACATTGTAACTTTGGAAATGTCGAGTCTAAATTGAAATTAACCCCAAACTTCAAGGATTAATTTGCATGTTTTCATAATCATAATAATAATAATAATAATAATAATAATAATAATAATAATAATAATAATAATAATAATAATAATAATAATAATAATAATAATGGTACTTTGTGTTTTTAGTTAAGATATAATTAATATTTTCCACCTCCAAGAGTTGAAAAAAAGACCATTTGGATTTATGAAAATATGGCTATTTTGGTGTTAATTATTATGGCTATTTTTCAAATTACTTACGCTGGTATAATTATTGTGGTACTTGTAGTTATTGTGTGTGTGTGTGTGTGTGTGTGTGCGCGCGCGCGCGTGTGTGGTGGGTGGGGGTGGGGCAGGGTGGGGGGTGGGGAGGGGGTGGGGGTAGGGGGTAAGGGGTGAGGCATGGGGGAGGGGGCAGGGATGGGTGGGTGGGTGGTGGGGTAGGGGTGGGGGGTTGCGTGTGTGTGTGTGTATGTGCGCGTGTGTAGTGTGCGTGTTTGAGCGTAATGTCCCTTGTAAATGAATTGATTGATTGTCCCTCATTGTAAATTAGTAAACTAATATATGATTAATTATGAAAGTAGTATTGCCCCTCATTGTAAATTAGTAAATTAATAATTGTATGCTTTAATTGTTAGTTTAATTGATGAAATTAATTAATTGAGTAGATGAATTAGAAGGAGTATGGGATACACATTTGTTGTTGACATTGCTGTTGGATTATAGTGAATCGATGTTGGGTTGGTTAATTTTAAAAGTAACATGACCACTGGATTATTGTCCATATGGGGGTGGGATTTTTCAACCTTTTTTGAAATTACTTTGTTTATACGCTTCGTACCTTTAATATATGCTTCGTACCTTTAAAAGTGGTATGACCACTGGATTATTTTCCATTGAGGTGTTTAATAGTAACAATCCATTTTTATTTGTAGTAATTATACATATTTGCATGTCTTCTTTTAATTCATTTTGATATGTACTAATAACATTTTTTTATAGAAAATGTCTCCTTCAGGTATTAAGGTGAGGATGATGATGCTAGTTATGATGATGTCGTCTGGGATCGGTGGTAGCGGAGGCGACGAGGGCTCCTCGGCCCCTAGTCTCCCCAAATATGATAATTTTTTTAAACAGTGTCACGTTTTTGTCACGGTCCTTAACAGTGACAAAGCTTGTTACGGTCAAGGCCCGTGACATGACCGTGATAATTCTAATGAGCTTGTCACGATCATTGACCGTGACAAGTCCGTGATATAAAAATTTGTCACCCCCAGAATTGTCACGGTCATTGACCTTGACAAGTCTAACTTGTCAAGGTCAATGACCATGACAATTCTGCAGATTCGGTGTAGTGTACCTAGTAGGGGTAAGACCCTGGATTAAGTTTTTTATATGGTCCAATTGGAGAGGCCGACCAAAAGCCTATGTGCCGAGCCTTGCTCGAGCATGTACCTAGTAGGGGTAAGACCCTGCATTAGGTTTTTCATATGGTCTAATTGGAGAGGCCGACCAAAAGCTTATGCGTCGATCCTTGCTCGAGCATGTACTTAGTAAGGGTAAGACCCTCATTAGGTTTTTCATATGGTCCAATTGGAGAGGCCGACCACAGGCCTATGTGCCGAGCCTTGCTCAAGCATGTACTTAGTAGGGGTAAGACCCTGCATTAGGTTTTATAACATGTGATATGTAATCGGTATGCTTATTATACTTAGGCCTTTCCCACAAGTCAATGTAATACCAATTTTGTTTGCATTTTTTCATTCTCTAATGCCTCGTATGTAAATATCCGTCTATTTAACCTTTTAGGTTGTGCCGTCACACTTCCTTAGGCCTAAAAGACGATGGAAAAAATGCACCTGGTCTAAGGGTCATCCACCCGTTCAGGATTTTAACCGACCAACATAGTTGACGACTAACCTGAGTTGGCTTTTTGTGTAGGGATCCCCCGTAGGGCTTTTATTGTTGCCGGGGCAACTCGTGAGGCCATTTTTGTTTGTAAAAGACAAAGACACGAGGACTTCCTTAATTTAATTGAAACAAGAAAGATAGTTGTTGTAATTAAATCAAGCTTAGTCTTGATCTTCATTCGAAAGACTATTGCCAATGTTAACCATGATGGCAGCCATCCTGAGTTGGCCTCTTCTATTTTGCTTTAAATGTTGCAGTGAATCTGTCCAGGTGTCATCATTTCCATGAGGCCCTCAATCGGTCTATCAAGAAAAGACTACCCGATTGTCCATCGAGTTATTGTATAACCGAGATGATAAGTGTGCTTGATCATTCCTCGGGGCTTTATTGTGTTGAAGAGTATCGCGTTGATCGTTCGTCGAGCTGGATATAATTAAGGATTATCTTGATCATATAGCTCCATGTAATGTATCGTTCCTCGGGGCACACTTGTTCGTCGACCATGCATGGTGGTTCTAGTTAGTTGTGGAAGACTCCATATAGCTCGTGCACCTAAGGAAATTGATATGAGTTCAAAGCATCTTTGTGCAGAAATGCGTTGATTCGATATGGCGTTCAAGAAACTTTGTTCCTCTGGAGTGGATATCTTAGTGATGATGACGCGTTAATTTCGTTGCCTAGTGATCGCCGATCACAACGGGTTGTCTGACGATGTTACTTGATACATTCAGGGTGGTCCAATGTTGCTGCCAACACGTTTTGTTCGTCGCTTGTGTTAACTAGTAGGGGCAGACTTGAAAGCAGGTCGAGGATGACTGGACACAGGATTATAAGGAATGTGTGGGCGCTTGGTTGTGACAGCCTCAGTTAGCAGATTGGTGGGACAAAAATTCTTAATTCAGCAGACCACGAAGCGGGTTGGTGGAGATGAGACACGAGTCATCCTTAAACCATGAAATCGTTTATCGGAGTGGACAAAGAGGAGTCTGGTGATGCTCGACTTCAATCCTTAGCAACCATGGTTGATTGTAATCTTGTTGGATATGTGACTTCCTACATGTTGAATTCGTTCTTGTTGATGAATATAGTTGATCGTTTCACTCCATACTGCTTTATGTGTTATTAGATCCTCGTTATACAAATTGCCTAACTTCCCATTCGTTAAGGTTGAATTGAATAAGATTTGCATTGCCCAACTGTACATTGGAGCTCGTGACATGATCATATAATGTCGACTATCCATCGAAGTTGAGGGCCCGTCGAAGCAAAATTATAAAAGATCTAATAAATGTTGCGAACGGTCCATGATTGAGCATCCGTCGGAACATTGATAAGATAAATTATGCCTAAGCATTCGTCGAGGCCAGATTGTCAAGGTGAAAAGTATATTTCCGAATAAAATAAAAGATGCCTGAATGCCTATCGAGGCGAAAATTATAGAGGATCTAGTAGATATTGCGAGTGATCCATGCTCGACCATCCGTCGAGGCAAAAAGGACCGAGCAGATATTACTAACGATCCTGCAATGTTAGTGAAAACTAACTTTTCGATAAATGTAATGTCGATCATTAATCGACTGTGCCAACCATCTGTCGGGACTGAATATAAGAATTATCATGACCAACCATTTGTTGGGGGTAAAATGCGACATGTGTGGCAAATATCTTCGGGACTAAATATATAGAAATATTATGCCGGTCATTTGTTGAGATGAACCTTGAATATGCCTGATTATCCTTCAGGTCAAGAATCATAAAGCCAGATAATCAATACTAAAATTGAAGAAATATCAACGTTCGAGTATCCGTCGATTATCACACATAATATTGCCCAAGCCTTTATTGGGTCCAAAGTGGTGTATCATGCTCGACCATCCGTCGGAGCATTAACAAAATAAGTGGTACCTGGCTCGTCTGCCGGGGCAAAGTTGTACAGATCCGAGTGGATATAGAAAGCGAGCAATGCTCGAGCATCTATCAGTGCATTAATAAGATTTTCAATAGCTTAAGATTGTGGTCGAGCATTCATCGGACTGAATCTTGTACCTGTGGAAGTTAATAAGTTGCTCGACCATTTGTCGAGGCTAAATCAAATAGAATTTATCATGAAATTCTTTTATTCAATCAAGGAATATATGATGTGCATCTTCTCGACCATGTGTCAAGGAAATATTTCATAGTATTAAATTAAATGAATGATCCCATAATTTTTATGATAAAATCTCACGAGGATGGTTGTGCCCGAGCATCCATCGGGGCTATGCTAAGTATTAGTAAAGATATTACACCAACCATCCATTGGTATAACCAACAATAGCTAGACGACAATATTGAAAATTAAATGATCGAATAAATGACATGAGTGCTCTATAAGTGCGCCCCAATATTTATGTAAACAAAATAATTTCAATAAAGTCGAATAAAAGATGCGAAATTTGCCAAATATATCCAGATGTACGACATAGGAGTTAATTTGGAATTTATGCAAAATAGCTCTAAGCAAACACTTAATTGTAAGTTGATTTCAAAAACTTATTTTCACAGAAAATTTGTGTAGTGACAATTATGAAGTATAAAGTATAAATAGCCCCTACTAACAAATTTATGGTAATAAAAATCGTGAGCATAATTTGGGAGCAAATAAAATATTATGAACAATCAACAAAAAATGTGTGTATCCATCAATTGGGGTTGTGCTAAATATAAGAATTATCTTGACCAACCATCCATCCATTGGGGATAAAATGAGACTTGTGCGATAGATATCTTCGGGACTAAATACATGACAATATTTTGCTGATCATCTGCCAAGATGAATCTTGAATGTTCCTGGCGGTCTTTCAGGTTAAGAATCATAGAACCCGAGCATGAGTCGGAGTAATAATAATTTTGCCCAAGCATCAGTTGGGTCTAAAGTGTTGTAGCGTGCTTAACTATCCGTTGGAGCATGAATAAAATAAGTGGTGCCTGGCTAGTCCGTCGGGGCAAATTAGTACAGTGCCGAGTAGATATAGAGAGCAATCCATGCAGTGCTCGAGCATCTATTGGTGCATTAATAAGATTTCCAAGAGCTTAAGATTGTGGTCGAGCATCCGTCGGGATTGAATCTTGTACCTGTGGAAGTTAATAAATTGCCCGACCATCTGTTGAGGCTAAATCAAATTGAAGTTATCATGAGAATGATCTGTTCAGCAAAGTATATAAGATATGCATCTTCTCGGCCATTTGCGGAGGAAAAAATTCATATGCGGAGGAAAAAAATCATAGTATCATATGAATGTAATGAAGGATCCAACGATTTTTATGATAAAAATCCCACTGAGACAACCGTGCCCGAGCATCCGTCGGCGCTGAACTAAATAACCAATAATCTCCTTCTAGCGAGATTGATTTGTTGTAGCTAGATGAAAATATTGAAAATTAAAATGATCGAATAAATGACATGAGTGCTTTATAAGTGCGCCCCACTATTTATGTGAACAAAATAATTGTAATAAAGTTGCATAAAAAATGTCGTCTTAAATCATTGTGCGATACTAAAAATCACGAGCATATTTAATGGGCAGATGAATATCAGGGTGCATTAAATGGAGATCATGGTATAAATCAGACCCTCTCCTAAAGGGAGTCGAATGATGCAAAATTTGCCAAATATATTCCATGGGTAAGACATAGGATTAGATTCAGAATTTTTGCAAAAATTATTTGAAGTACAAAGTGAATACTCTAATACAAGTTTGGTTTCAAAATTTTATTTTCACAGAAATCTGTGAAGTATGAAAGTTTAGGGAGGTATACCAAAATCCTCCAAACTGTAAGTTGGGCTTTAATAAAGTTAAATAGATCTGGGAACCCCAGGCCTAACATAATCTTATTTGTGCTCGTCAACGCACCGAGCGTGCTCGCCGTCGACCAGTGGTTTGGTCCAGTGGAACACTGTTCACCGATCTCGTCACTGTGGCATAGTGGTCGCCGACCAGGAGGGGTGGTCGGGCGACGTCATTAATGTTTGGAGCCTCCTGTATAGTGGTTCGGTGACTATGAATGGTGGTCCGGCGACCAACAAGATATTCTCGCGACCTCATTCTAGGGTCCGACGACCAATAAGATATTTTTACGACCTCATTCTAGGGTCCGACGACCAGGGCGGTTCAGTACTGCTGCCAGTGTATATTTGCAGCAGGTCGAAGATGAGTGGAGAGCGTACTGGAGTTCGCAGGTTAAAGCCTTGCTAGTTCCCAATCCAAGAGATGCCATTGGGTGATGATTTGTGGCTTGTTGTACAGAGGTCGCCCTGCTCCGGCGACATTGCTGATGGTCTTTGATAGATTTCCATATGGGTTTGCCAACGTGAATAGAAAAACCATCCAGCATGGTATGAGTAGAAGGCATATACATCACCTGCTGGTGGTGCTTGGCTGGATGATAACCTCAAATGACATATCGGAGGTGACCTCAGCTGTAGAGTCCACCGTTCAAGTAAATTTTGAACTGCTCGTGTGCCCAGAACGTGATCCATGTTCTTGATGGTGCTCGACTGATTGTCAGCCCCAAATTGTAGATCGGAGAATATCTTTAGCAAACATATGTAGATACCTGTATCTGTTGGATTAGATATGTTTGTAAAGATGTGGAGATGATCCCTGATGAAAGAGAAATGCTGTAGACGGTTATCCCCTGCCGAAGAATATGGGATATGGGAATCAAGATACGATGTAACCCAGTAAGTAAATGTCTTTGTCTAGGAGTTTCTCAAGAGAATCCAAATATTTGGAGAGTCTTCATAGACATCTCCGATAGTGAACAAACAATGAAAATTGTCTAGAATCAATGTTATTATGCAGATTTGCAAACAAATAGAGATTGAGTACAAGATTTGTAAATACAAATGTATGAAAATCATGCATCAATATAATGATGAAATATATATCTTTTCATATGGATCGTTCGGACCAATCCCTATTTATTAGAACTCATACAAAACTTAGATTGAGAAATTGAGTGTTATGCAGATTCTAAATAAAACTTGGACACAAGTTTATGAATGCAAACATATCAAAATTGTGTTTTGATAAAAACAAAAATGTATAACTGTTCATGCTAGATTAGAGAAAGAAAACTTAGCATTTGATTATTGTGCGTGTAAACCATGGTATCGCAACATAGATCTTCGTCTCGTCAACAAGAAGGAAAGACTTTTTGTGTCGTTTCCCACAGACAGCACCAATTGTGGTGTCAAAAAATCTGGGATATGGGGGGTGCCCATGTACCACGATGCATGTACCATAATAAATAAAAGAGAGACAAATATTTACGTGGTTCGACCATGAATGTCCTACGTCCACGGGGTTGGTGTTATGTTCAATTAGAATGGTGAGAGAGTTTATATGAATGTGTTTCTCTAGCTTCTAAGCCCCCTTTCACAATTGGGGGGGGGGGGGGGGGGGTGTCCCCTTTATATAGAGTTAGGAGTTACATTAGGGTTACAAATATGGATGAGTCCTATCTTTGTGGAGTTTGATTTGACTCAGATACTGCTCCTCGATCTTCTAGTTTATCAAGGACTCTAGTCGTCCCTATCTTGTTGGAGCGTCTGTTACTCGCCATCTTGACCGGGGGTGCTCACCACGTGTCATGCTATTATGTAGGCATATTGTTTTCCCCCACACTACTCATGATTAGCATATCATCAACATAGAGGCATATAATGACATATTCATTTTAAATGCTTTTAAAGTAAACACGTTTATCGTACTCATTAATTTTGAAACCATTTGATAACATTGCATTATCAAATTTCTTATGCCATTATTTAGGTGCTTATTTTAATTTGTAAAGTGATTTCACAAGCTTACATACTTTTCTTTCTTTTTCGGGAGCTTTGAACCCTTCAGGTTGCTCCATATAAATTTCCTCCTCAAATTCACCATTTAAGAACGCGATTTTTACATCCATTTGATGTATCTCAAGTCCATTAATGGCAGTTATTGCTATTAATATTCGAATGGATGTGATTCTCGTTACCGGTGAATATGTGTCGAAGTAATCCAACCCTTCCTTTTTCATATAGCCTTTAGCTACAAGTCTTTCTTTATATTTATCAATTGATCCATGGACCTTCAACTTCTTTTTAGAGATCCATTTGTAACCTAACGGTTTTGAACCTGGTGGAAATCCACTAATTTCCATCTATGATTTTGCAAAATGGATTAAATTTCGATGTTAATTGCTTCTTTCCAATTAGAAGCATCGGGTAAGGACATCGCTTCTTTGTATGATTGAGGTTCATTTTCTAGCAAATATGTTAGAAAATTCGGACCAAAAGAAGTCGAGGTTCTTGCTCTTTTACTACGTCTTGGTCCATCCTCTATTTGTTCAATAGGTTGATAAGTACCACTTATAGAAGTTTGATTTGTCCTTTTAGAAGGACCAGATTCTCGGGTCATGTTATATGAAAATTCATTTTCAAAAAACAAAGCGCCCCTTGATTCAATAATCGTGTTTACATGAATATCTGAAACCTCAGATTTACAAACTAAGAAATAATATGCACTTCTATTAATAGCATAACCGATGAATACGCAGTTAACGATCTTTTGTCCTATTTTTACCTTTTTAGTTTTAGTAACCATTACCTTGGCTAAGCACCCCCACACTCTTAAAAATTTATAGCAAGGTTTTTGACCTTTCCATAACTCATAAGGTGTCTTATGAGTTTTCTTGTATGGCACTTTGTTAAGAATAAAATTAGCAGATAATATGGCTCCCCCCCCCCCCCCCCCCCCAAGTTTTGGGGAGCTCCTGAACTTATCAACATAGAGTTCATCATCTCCTTCAATGTACGATTTTTGCATTCAGCAATACCATTCGATTGAGGAGAAGTGGTTTGATGGATAATTCCATGTTCGGAACAAAATTCCTCAAAAGGAGATTCACATTCACCTCCTCTATCACTCCTTATAGCCTTTATCTTTTTTCTTAATTAATTTTTAACTTCATTCTTGTATTGTTTAAATGCATCAATAGCCTCATCTTTACTACGTAATAAATATACATAGCAATATTTTGTGCAATCGATAATAAAAGTAATAAAATACTTCTTTTGCACCTCTAATTTGTACAAATTTTAAATCACAAATATCCGTGTGAATTAAATCTAGTGGTTCATTGATCCTTTTAATAGAGTGAAAAGGTAATCTCACTAATTTTGATTCCACACAAATATATCAATATAAAATTTTGGCAAAAATTTCAAGTTAATTAATCTATGCAAGGTATCAAAATTAACATGTTCTAATCTAGCAAGCCAAAATTATAAGACTCGGTCAAGTAAGTAGAACTAGTAATTTCATTCATTGGGGATGCCTTAGGCATCAAAGTCATTACATTCATTTTAAAGAGCCCCTCAGACTGGTAATCCTTTCCCACATACACATCATTTTTGGACAACACAAACTTATCAAAAATAAACACAAGCTTCATCCAATGTTGCTTAAAAGCGATCCAAAAATCATATTTTTACGGATGTCAGGCATGTGCAATACATTGTTAAAAGTAAGCTCCTTTCTCGAAGTCATCTTTAGCATAATCTTTTCTTGTCCCACGACTTTAGAACTTGAAGAGTTACCCATAAAGAGGGTCTCCTCATTTTCAAAGCCTTATAAGTAGTGAACATCCATTTATTTGCATAAATGTGGCGTGTAGCCCCAATGTCCATTCACCATTCTCTTGTATTTCCTACTAGATTGCAAACAGCAAAAACATTTATATGTGCAATACCATCAGAGATGTTCTCACTCTCCATCACATTTACTTGAGCATTGTTATTTTTAGCGTTCTTTGGTTTGCAACACTCACTTGAGTGGCGTCCTGGCTTGCCACAAATATAGCATTTGCATTTGAACTTATATCTTTGTTTAGATGTGCCTTTCCCATCAGGCTTACGTATGGATTTAGGACCTTCAACCATATGAGCCTTGGACTCCATGATGTTCTTCCCACTTTTCTGTGATATCCCGCCTAATAAAATACCGGATGATTAATCCTATACCAAATTAAAATAGGCATCTCATATGGTTCATTCTCAGCATCACTGTCGAAAACCAATTTAATTACTAATAACTTATTAGGTTGGCATCAAAATTTTATTTAACTAATCTTTTTCACCAAACCATTCAAATAAATCAATCAAAACAGTTTATATGCAACAATTGAAATGAAATAAGATACCCGAACACTCGATTTAACATAATACAACCAAATCGAATTCGCAAACTAAAATGCGGTAAAAGAATAAATGAATACAATTGGGCTATCGGCCCGAGTGTTACTACGATGCTTCCTATCTAGATCACAAGTGTAGAAGCGTCTAAAGTAAACCTGCTTGCATCCACATCTGCTGCAACAAACGTCTGACTAGAAATAATCATCATCCAAGCATTCCTGTGTCTGGACACCTAATATATATACATATATAGCAAGAGAGGGGAAAATAGAGAAACAAGTTAGAGCCTGAGTTTTTAAAATATTTAGCAAGTGCATAAATGCCATATTTTTAAAATATGAAGGCTCTCATATTTAAACTGGTATCTCACTCTCATGAGATACACCTCACCCCTCTTCTAATAATGCACACCTATCGCATACCTTTTAAACAACCTAGTTAAGCTACCCTGCCTAACTAATCTATTTCACCCTTCTTCTAAAAATCCTCATAAACCCGAGTACTAAGGCTAAACTTCTCCCCATTCCCAACATTGTTCTACGTTCATGCGTGGGGTGTCTCGCGAAGCGAAATTCAAAGAAGGACCCCCTGATACACTACCACATGACAATGTTGATCGTTGAGATTCATTAGGCCCTCAGTACACAACACATATTATAAAATCCCGTATATATATAGTTCTCACTAGAACCTACGATTTACATTTGTATTACTCCGAATATAATACTACCGAAAGAAGATTAACATCTTATTCATTTTATGCTTTACACCATTCAAAGTTATATGATATTTCCTTTCAAATATAAGAAATATACTATACGCAACAAGTATAATTATACATACTACAATCATAAGTATAATAACCATCCCACCGAGTTATAACTCGAGGATGCAGTGTCATAGTGCCTATCCACATCCAAATTTACTCAATCAACCATCGTACCAAGCCAGACTCACTCGTGGTCATGGTAAGAATACACAACGGTGGAGGCGACCACGTTCCCTCCCGAAAGTGGAATAAAACTATCGCACTCGTATGCGGGATGATATGACCTGGGGATATACTTTTCCTGCTCCTTAAGCCAGGGGATTCACCGACATCGCGCAACCTCCCTAGATAGCACTAGAGAAAATATCACTACACCAAAATGGTCAAATTGACACCCTTCAACCGGCCATCATTATCACGGTCATTGGCTGTGATAAAGAAACACATGTTTTTTCATCACGATCAATGACCGTGACAAGAACACGCATTTTTTTATCACGGTCAATGATTGTGACAAGACCGCGACAAAGGCTTGTCATAGTAAATGACTGTGACAAGTACAATTATCACGAACTTGTCATGGTCATTGACCGTGACAATCATGTAATGTTGTCACGGTCAATGACCATGACATGTCCATGACAATTCGGTTAGTAAAAAACCATTCCCTCTTCTTTTTTCCCAACGATTTCTATTCCCTCCATTTCTCTCTCTCTTTCTAAGTGACTCCACTCTCTCTCTCTCTACGATTTTGATATGTTTTCTCTCTCTATTTCTCTTCCATTTATGTATATATGTGTGTGTAAATGTGCATATGTGTGTGTGTGTGGGGGGGGGGGGGGTGAGGGGGCAGGGGTGAGGGGGCACTGTGTGTGTGTGTGTGTGTGTGTGTGTATATATGTGTGTGTGTGTGTGTGTATGTATGTGTGTGTGTGTGTGTGTGTGTGTGTGTGTGTGTGTGTTCGTGTGTGGTGGGCAGTGGCAGTGGGGGGGAGGGGGCAGGGCTGCGGGTGGGGGTGGGAAGGGAGTGGGGGGCTGTGTGTTTTTTTTAATTAAACTTTTATTGGTTTATTAGATATTGCCCCTCATATTATAGTGCCCCTTGTAAAAGAATTGATTGATTAAATATTGATTCGTTGTTAATTTTTTTATTAAATTAATAATTAGGGCCCCTTTCATATGCAAGTAGGATTGCCCCTCATTGTAATTTAGTAAATTAATAATTGTATACTTTAATTGTTAGTTTAATTTATGAAAAGAATTAATTGAGTAGATGAATTAGAAAGAGTATGGGATACACATTTTTTGTTGCCATTGCGGTTGGATTGTAGTGGATCGATGTTCGGTTGGTTAATTTTAAAAGTGGCATGAGCACTGAATTATTCTCCATATGGGGGTGAGATTTTTCAACTTTTTTTTAAAATTACTTTGTATCACGAACAATGGATATGTGTGTGTTTGTGTATGCGCGTGTGTGGTGGGTAGTGACAGTGGCAGTGGGGGGTAGGGATGGGGGTGGGGGTGGGCAGGGGGCAGGGGGCGTGGGGCTGTGTGTGTGTATATGTGCGTGTTTATTTTTTTTAATTAAATTTTTATTGGTTTATTAAATATTTCCCCTCATATTGTAGTGCCCCTTGTAAAAGAATTGATTGATTAAATATTGATTGGTTGTTAATTTTTTTAGTAAATTAATAATTAGTGCCCCTTTCAAATGCAAGTAGGATTGCCCCTCAATGTAAATTAGTAAATTAATAATTGTATACTTTAATTGTTAGTTTAATTGATGAAAAGAATTAATTGAGTAGATGAATTTGAAGGAGTATGGGATACACATTTGTTGTTGCCATTGCAGTTGGATTGTAGTGAATCGATGTTTGGTTGGTTATTTTTAAAAGTGGCATGACCACTGGATTATTGTCCATATAGGGGTGAGATTTTTCAACTTTTAAAAAAAAAAATACTTTGTATCACGAACAATATATATATATATATATATATATATATATATATATATATATATATATAGTATGAAACTAAATGAAACATACTTGAAATTACATATAGTGCGCATAGATACTAGCCTTCTAATTCTTAAGCGTACGCATTCAATAGTCCTTAGACCCGTTCGAGAGTCATTACCCCTGTAATGAGATCTCTCGAATTGTCCCGTTTGGACAGTTTGGGACTGCATAATTTCTGTATAATAATATTATTAGTGGCTTGAAGTTGTTACTTTTGGAGGAAGTTCTGCAGTCGTATCCTAATGTTCTCTGGGTACATACTAGATTGATAAGTGTGACTGTTATTTCAATTGATCAATTGAAATAACACTCACACTTGCCAATCTACGTCGTGTACTTGGAGAACTACGGGGATTTGCTGCCAATTTTTTATCAAATCGTAACAATGTGCATGAGTTGTTAAGTATATTACAGAAATATGCGGTCTTGAATGGGATAGGACCACTCACCCTATAGAGGAGATGGAGGAAATAGTAATTTATATTATAAATTGAATTTGAATTTGAAATTTAAAAATCGAATATAAATAAGACATAATTAAATGAAACATACTATAAATCTAAGTTTTGGTTATACTAATCTATCAATATATGCTTCTTACCTTTAATAGGTGATTAGTTGTGGTAGCTGTGATGGGATATTCGAAATACAAAGAGTGGATGGGTGAGACAAATCGAATGGGGGATGTGTTTAGCAGAGGTGCTAATGAATTTGTGAAATACGCAAAAAGATGTTATAATTATGAAGAGTCTCTGTGTCCGTGGGCTAGGTGTAAGAATAGTAAGGTGTTTGAGTGGAAAACAGTCGAACTACATTTGTTAAGATGGGGTATGCAAGATATTTCTCGATTTTGGAGTTTTCACGGTGAATTGAAAGTTTGCAACATGAACAAGTAGCTCGTTATCTATTTGACACACATGAAGATGTCGAAGAATGGAAAAATTAAGTTTAAATTATTTTAAGTTTTACATTATTTTAGAATAATTTAGATTATTTTATACATGATTAATTTTGTAATATGCAGAAAATATGAAGCTTGTGAGAACAATAAAAGACGAAAAATAATGGTACAATCAGACAACAAATTTAGGTTGTGGTTGTCACAAGAGGTAATTATAATGAAAATTATAGTTATATAACGTTACATTACACTCAAACTTTACAACTAATCTAATTAATTTATCTATATTCTCAGCTCTTAAAGACGGGTGATGCGACATCAAGGCTTGCTCGTCTAGCCACTGGACCCTTGTTCATGTCACAAGAGTACAAAAAGGAACGATTAGATGGTTACGTACTCGGCGTAAAAGTGTACAAGATAAGTACAAATGTACAGAACTCGAGCATTTCATATAAGGCTCTTACTTTCTTTCGAGCGAGCGCAAAAGATAAAAACCTCGTTGAAGCTGAAATGATTTACTATGGTGTAATTCGAAATATATTTGAATTGAATTATATAAGCTTCAAAGAGGTTGAATTTTACTGTGACTGGGTAAGAGTTGAGGATAAAAATGCTTGTAAAGTTGACCCTAGCACCAATTTGATCACGGTTGACTTGTCCAAGTTGAAGAGCAACGACCACGTGAGCGATGAGTCGTTTATTTGTGCATTTCAAAAGGTCAACCAAGTATTTTACTCGGAGTATATCAAAAACGAGCCGTGGTCAACTATCATACATGCGCCAAATCGTCTAAATAGTAGTGTGGATGACTTGACTGGTCCTACTAAATATCAATCCATTTTTTATGATAACCTGAATTTGAAATAATTTTTCAATTTGTAATAAATATTCCAATTTGTACTTCATCAATACATTTTTAATTATTTTAATTGATTTGCACTTTATCATTTTCACTCTTGTGTAGTGTGCGTGTGTGTGGGAAGTAAGGGTGGGGGTGGGTATGTTTCGAAATTTTAGTAATTGTACATATTATGAGTTAGATGCTGTTGTTTTGGAATTTAGAATTAAGGTGTTAAACTGTAATAATTCATTTGGATTTGTAGTAATTGTACATATTTGCATGTTTTCTTCTAATTCATTTTGATTTGTACTAATAACAACATTTTTTATTTACATAAAATGTCTCCTTTAGGTATAAAGTGAGGATGATGATGCTGATTATGATGATGTAGTCTGGACTCGCTGGTAGCGGAGGCGACAAGGGCTCCTCAGCCCCTAGGCTCCCCAAATATGGCAAATTGGGGATGGCCATCGATAACAAGACGGGGCTATTAGCGAGATCCCTCAAGCTGATAAAGACGATCATCGGCCCGGGGTACATTAGATGGAGGGAGGTGACAAATGATCTCAAATTAGCTATTTGGGTGGCACTACAGGTAATGTATTTATATTTATATTTATATGAATATTTCAATTTCAATTTTAATTTCTATTTTAATTTTAATTTAAATTTCATTTAATATTTATATTTATATTTATATTTATATTTATATTTACATTTATATTTATATTTACATTTGTATTTGTATTTATATTTATTCGCAACTAACATTGCATTTGTTGGACACGAACAATTCAGCATGGATCCAAAATTATGCGATTCCGTCTTGGAGCAGTTGAGGGAGCAACACAAGACGTGGAAGAAAAATATGCGGACCCGGTACTTTGGTAAGACCCGAGAGTCCGTTAATTAAATGCGTGACTCCGTCCCGGCGAAGGAGCCGATCTCATTAGCACAATGGCAAAAGTTCATTAACAATGAGATCGGGGAGTGACAATTGGCATCTCGCTAATCGGAGAGGGAAAATCGGGCGAAAAATACGGGCGTTCACTACTCCGGCCGGACGTCTTACGTCAAGGTGGAGCATAGGATGATGGTAAGGTTTATTTTTTCTATAATTACAGAAATATATTATTCTGTATTATTTTACTTTGCGGGGTCGATACTAATTTTGCATTATTTTATTTCAGGGGACAAGGAGTGGCCCTGGGGGTAGGCCACATAGGCTCGATACTTATGTGGATATTCGGACGAAGAAGGAAAAGGATAAGGAGGTGTCCCCGAGCATCGCGACCACGATTGTAAGTAATTCGACAGTTTTTGTTAATTACGTTATAATTTTTTTATTTACTTATTTAACTAATCATGTGCTTTTTGTCATTTGAGGCAAAGCTTAAGGAAGTGCATGAGTCGTAATTTGATGCCGACAAAGCATCTTTGTCCATCGACGCACTCAGCCAAGTGCTTGGCACTGATCGCAAGGGGAGGATAAGTGGGGTGAGCTCGCGGGTGGCTAAATCTAGGATCATCGTATTGGACACGAGCGACATCGGGTTGGCTCGAATGGTGGACTCGCATGATGAGAAGCTGTCCCGTTTGGAGGTGACGGTCCAAGATATGTTCTCATTCATGAAGAGTTTGTTGGGTAGAAATCGTAAGGGGAAAGGGAAGCAGAAGGTGGTGGGGGGAGGGGACTCTGATGATCTAGTCTCCTATTTAGCTCCCCTCGACCGACCGATGTTGACACTTAGTTGGCCGAGCATGTTTATACAGGACATACTTGATGGCCAACGGATAGGGCGGGGATTGAGGGACCCGAATACCATCCAGGGTATGCCAGTTCATGGACGTTTGCTTCAAGAGATCGAGGCCAATGTGCTCGTCACGCATGTGATACCCGGGAAGGAGAACTCCCCATTGTGGTTGTGCGAACAATGCGGCATGATGCACATTGATGGGTGCATTAATTTGTATATCGTGTGGCCTATTCACCTCCTCAGACCTACCCCGGACATGTAGTGACATTATTTGAATTGAATTGTTTTAAGTTGTTACATTTGAATTATATTTGGATTATATCGTGATGCATATTGTTTTGAATGTATATTTGCATTTTCTCTATTTTATTTGGATATATGATGTTTGAACAGGTACAATGTTGCTATAATAGGTACAAATATACTGATGGGGTAGTGGCAGTGGCCATATGCCCATCAGATTTTTTTCAATTCTGCCCAGAATTGTCATGGTCATTGACCGTGATAAGTCCGTGACAAATAAAACTTATCACAGACTTATCACGATCAATGACCATGATAATTTTTTAAACATTGCTACGGGTTTGTCACGGTTATTAACCATAACAAGACTTGTCAAGGTCAAAGACCATGACATGACCGTGACAAGTCTAATAAACTTGTCACGGTCAATGACCGTGACAAGTCCGTGATAACAAAAGTTATCACCTCCAGAATTGTCAGTGTCATTATCCTTGACAAGTTGGACTTGTCACAGTTAATGGCAATGACAATCCGCCAGATTTGGTGTAGTGTATATAATCTGGCAATCCATCCCTATGCCCGAGGAAGCCTATGGAACCAGCCTCTAAAATACAAATATACCAATCACATACATATATATTTATTTCTGTATCATATCATCTATATATACGGTAACAACTCCTGCATATAATATACATCGCTTCTTAATATATATGGCTATAATTGCCAAACTCTTATAGCGATAGCCAATAACCCCGAATATTCCCATTCGAAATAGCATATAAGCATTCTCATATTTAATATATACTCGCACCTTAATCACTTTTAAGGATCTATATATAATCCCGAATATACCAATTCGTACTAATCAAATAAGCATACTATCGACTTATTTGGGTTCTATAAGTATCGCATCACCTATAATAATAGTCGTCACTAGACGTACCGGATAACCGCGCAATTCTCTTTACCCCGTATCCTAATTTCCATACTAATTTCATACTAGGATTTACTTAATTACAATCGACCCATATTTATTCTAACCACATAAATATATCTATATACGCTAGCCGAATACTTCACGAGAATGTTATTCGTACATTAATTAAAACCATATCCCGGATTGTACACCAAATTAACCTGAGGTTCTCTCTTTCGATCCAAGGTTTACTCACCCTCAATATCATTATCTAGGAGTCCCAATATCACTTATAGAATCCCCTAAAATAATATCCAAACAATTCTAACCTTAATTCTCCCAATATCAGGTTTGAATTCTGACTAACGATTTCGATCTCGGACAACCTTCTGTAGAAAAATCATTATAAATTCAGAAAAAATCAAAAAAATACGCGGTTGGTTCCCACATGACCTTATCGAAAGGATCTAAAATTTTCGTTTTTTGACCAAGAGCCGAATCGATTCTCTTCCTGGACGAATCGATCCAGAAAGGACGCCGATTTACTATTCAACTTCTTCTCCAATGCCATAACCTCCATTAATACACATCCAAGCTTTTTATCTTCTCTCCCATCATAATTTAACCTCAACCAACAATACATTCACATATAAAAAGGGTTCTAATCATCCTAGAACCAAGAACTAACAATCAATTTAAAGTAATTTCTAAGTTTCTCAAATCGAATATTATCCGGGTTTTACTCGTTCAAAATTTCAAAACATCCATTTTGATTCACGAAAACCCAACCCGAAAATATTTATAGTTTATCACTGCCAACTATAATATGAGATTTCTGCTCAAAAGTAAACATTTTTCTCGTGGATAAAATACGATGACCTTGAGTCGAATCCCGCAGAGTTTGGCTCGGAATACCCTTTTTTCCTTCCTCTCTTCTCTTATTCCTTTTCTCTCTTCCCTTTCTCTCTCTCTTAGGGATGAAAATATGAGAGAAATGAGGGTTGTAAGGGTTTATAAAGATTATCCCTTATTACACCCAAAATTGACTCATATACTCAAATGCGAGTCCCTACTAGTTCAAAAATCCCCGAAATCTAAATGCTACCCCTGGATACTCTATTTTGACTATCTCAGCCATTCTGAAACCAATCGTGGACTCGAAATATTCATCTGAGTCACTTAACTAAAATTCATTAATTAAACCCAACACATCCCAATACACGTGTTTTTCAAATAAAATATTATCCTTTATCGCCTTACCCAACTGCAACATGTAATTAAAATAATCCAACTCATATACTTACTCCCGTAAGAAGATGTAATCCATGTAAATATTAATCCGGCACTTGCAAACTAATATTTACTACTCACTTTAAATTCTCAAATTCATCAAATTATACTCATAAATTTCAAAATTACTATTCACAGTAATTTCCTCTAATTACCAAATTACAGGCACATATGTAATTTAAATAGCTATAAAAGTACGGGGTATTACATACTCCCCCCCCCCCCCTTACAACAGAATTTCGTCCTCGAAATTCGATTACAGCCTGTATCACCAAAGTCATTCCGTCCTAGTACACCGAAGTGGAATAGTACTACCCAATGGTACCCTACCATATACCACCTATCTCAAGGCTTATATTCTAACGCACTAGCTTAACTAAATTTCTATATGCTAAAAACTACCTCGGTCATAAGGTTATAATCGTATATAAAGAAAATGACACTATAATCCTATCTCTAACGTATCTATCTTATCAGGAAGGCGTCACTCTAAGCGTCTGTTCATCTACAACAGGACGTCGAAATTCCCTCAAAAGGAAACTACACTAGCGCTTGACTACTCCCATCAGTCTTCTAGCTTATCTTAGGTGTGCTAACTCTTACTGCACTAATAGAATTGGATCATTGTGTACCTCCTACGACGTTCCATCCAATCCATTCCAAATCCATTTATAACTGCCTCACAGCATAATCTTCAGCTTTGTATACTACGTCCCTTATATTTTGGGCGGTATATAAAATCAGCTTACCAAGGTGCCCATACACCTTTTAACCCGTGCCTAATTGTACAACCATTGTAAACGTCCCACACGTAACCCTCTCTCTAAAAATGGGCCTCATTTCCCCGGCCTAGTACTAACACTTGGGTATACCTAACCCGAAAAATTCGAAATTCAATTCTTCCTATATCAACGCCACTTGCCCAACTGGACTTATCTCTTAGTAGTCCAAAGATCGGTGTGTTTTCCTACACACGTGAAATGAGTACTATCCTAACTATATCCCTAGTGCCCAAGACCTCTCTCAACTTCCGACATTTGCTCGGTTTCATGCGTGGGACATCTCACAAAGAGAAATCCAAACAAGAAACCCTCCCGTTACACTACTCCTTCTCGTCATCGGTCATCGAGATATAACGGACTAAAGTCCACCATTGGGACGTTCTAAATCCTACCTTGCTAACCTACTAACGTACTTCTACCACTATGTTCTTCCATCTTGACGAAATCGAAATTCTAACTAATCGGGGTGCCTACTCTCTGTAAAAGTGTTACAAACATCATACCCAAAATATATTTCCTCTGAATTTTCCTTTTATTCAAGGCCTGGCTATAAGACTCAACCCGATTTCCTTTACCTTACCTCACCCACATACTTGCGGTGAGAGAAATATTTTCAGTTCTTTTCCACAGCACATCTACTTTTTATTAGCCCCCTAATCATCACATGACTCTCAGCTAATTTAACCAAAACCAATATCCTAACATACAGTAACATCTCTCCACTCCTAACATCATTAAGGTTCATATGTGGAGTATCTCGCAAGCGAAATCCAAACAAGGAACCCCCCCGATACGCTACTACATGACAATGTTGATCGTCGAGATCCATTAGGCCCTCAGTACATAACACATATTATAAAATCCCATATATATATAGTTCTCACTAGAACCTACGATTTACATTTATATTACTCCGGATATAATACTACTGGAAGAACATTAACATCTTATTAATTTTACACTTTACACCATTCAAAGTTATATGATTGCTCCTTTCATATATAAGCAATATACTATACGCAACAAGTATATTTATACATATTACAATCATAAATATAATAACCATCCCACCGATCTATAACTCGAGAATGCAGTCTCATACTGCCTATCCACATCCGAGTTTACTCAATCAACCACGGTACCAGGACAGACTCACTCGTGGTCATGGTAAAAATACACAATAATGAAGGCAGTCATGTTCCCTCCTGAAAGTGGAATAAAACTATCGCACTCGTATGCGGGACGATATGAACTGGGGATATACTCTCCCTTCTCCTCAAGCCAGGGGATCCACCCACATTGCTCAACCTCCCTAGATAGCACTAGAGAAAATATATAATCAGGCGGTCTATCTGATTAGGCATAAATTCTTCCCAATTTATCCCTTTAATTTAGTTACTTTTAGCACCTCGATCAGTGTAATCGATTTGATTTTATCTCATAATCTTGCTACTGACTTATCCTAACGATTACACCGAGTTTTTAGTATTTTGTATTGATTTTACAGGTATTTGATGTCGATTAAGGAAGAAAAAAACCGGAAGAAAAGAAGGAAAGTCAAAAAGGGCAAAATTGTAATTTCTACCTAGATTTTGGATGAGGCATCTAAAGAGAAGTTGAAGACATCAAGTTCATGAGCACGTAGGAAGAAACATCACCTCAATTGGAGTTCTGGTGTGAAAGTTATGTACAGTCCAAGTCTGAAGAAAAAGTCAAAGGAAACTCGGACCAATCCGGCCCGGATCGATCCGCAATACCACTTTCCAGAGAACCCCGGACCGAAGACGGATCGAAGATGAAATAAAATAAAAGAACCGATCTGCACTGGATCGGTCCGCCCAAGATTTGAAAGAACCGATCCGGATTCCATCCAGACCGAACCGCAGGAGGTAGGGACCGGTCCGCCTGTCGCAATTTTAATTTTCTAAACTTCCTCTAATGGAGAGTCCTAGTGCAGCAAAAACTCCTGAAGTTTTGTAGGGTATTTAAACCCGTTTTATTATCATTCTTAGCACGGTGAATTTATCTAATTTTCCATTCTTTTCAGAAAACCCCTAGTTTGGAGATAACTTCTAATTTTAATTTCAAGATTGAAGATTGTTCAGATTTTGGTGATTACAAGTAATTGTAGCTAATGTTTTGAGTGCTTTGGTAAGATTAGTGGTTAGTTTCCTCTGTTTAATGTTCTATTTACATCATTCCATAAATTTTTCTTAGTTTAATCATGGTTTTCTGCAATTCAAAAATTGTTTTCATTAGTTTCAGCATGTTAGGCTAGATTTCCTAAGGTCGGGATGCATGAACCCAACCTGATGTGGTAGTTGCATGTGTATAAAATTAATCCTTTAAATTTAATGGTTTGATTATGACCGTATTGCGTAGAAACACGATAATTGTATATCTTTGGATCTCGTTTGCTTCCGAGTAACCGGGATGCTTTAGAATGAAATTCGAGTGTAACTATTGCAATACCGATTTACTCGTCCTCTGATTAAGTATGGTGTGGGCTTGGACCTCATATACGTAATGCTTGGGAGTACTAAATTCTGGGTCTAATTAATCATTTAAATTTACGATTAGTGTTATACCTGTAATACACTAGGGTTGGGGGATTGTATTCCCGTCCTGTTTTTCTCATCATATAGTTTACAGTTTTAAATCATTCTTCATTAGTATCTTAAGTAGTTTAGATTAGTTGCACTTTTTCATAATTTCATAATTGCATCTAGTGTAGTTATTCCACAAATTAAATCACATTTTCCTTTTCCTTTAGAGTTAGAGTTAGAATTCCTTCATCTGTTAAATGTCGTCACAACTCTGTTGTCCTATTTCCCTGTGGATGCGATCCCGAATTATCGAGTTTATTACTAACGCGACAGGCTTGCACTTGAGCCTAAAGGGTACGCACTTCTGAGACACATTCTTAGTCGCGTCAAGTTTTTAGCGCCGTTGCCGGGGACTTAGGTAGACTTAGGATTAGATCGAGTTAATCTCAAACTTTGACCAAAAATTTCCAAAAATCCAAAAACATAAAAAAATTGAAAAAAAAAGCACAAAAAGATTCATCACCATCTCTCATAAGCTGTTAATGAAAAATTCAGAACTCACTCCCACTCCCTATAATACTCCAACCCACATTCACGAAAATCCAATAGTTGAGTACGATCCTGATAGCCCTCACACTCCTAACGCTCCACAGTTCTGGGTTCCACCTCCCACACCGTCACACTCAATCTCAAATAACACCCGTTTTCCTTCTTAGGACACACTTCAGAGAGCACTCCAAGTATACCAAGTGAGGATACCGAATCTTTGAGAGAGAGAGACATGTCAAAACGCGGTAGTGCTGCTGCCGACGAGGGAGAGGCCCCGTATCGCTCGTTGAGAGACGTCTTATATCCCAAGCGCACTGTCACTCCGGGATGCATTTTACTCCCGTACAATGCGGGATAATTTCTCTTTAGGAATGGGATGATCCAGATACTTCCCACTTACCATGGAATGGATTCAGAAAAGCCATACGCCCACATCATGGAATTTGAGGAGGCGTGCGAGACTCTTAGCAATCAAACTTGTACAAAAGATGTGCTCCATCTCAAACTCTTCCCATTCTCGCTAAAGGATAAGGCTAAATCATGGCTATGGTCTTTACCTCCAAATTCGATTTCATCATGGAACGAATTAAAATCCAAATTTCTCAAGAAGTTCTTTCCTCCACATCGAACAAATTCCATCAAGGCTCAAATTCAAACATTTCGACAATTAGAAAATGAGCCATTCGAACGATGCTACGAGCATTTCAATGAGTTAATTTCCTCATGTCCCCATCATGGTTTTGATAAAATGCAAACCATTTCCTTTATCCATAATGGGTTGAACATTAACTCCAAGCAACTTGTTGAAACCATGGGTAGTGGTCCGTTTATCGACTTAGACGCCCATGATGCTGAGCTTCATCTGAGGTATGTCGCTGAGACTACCCAATCCTGGGATACATCTGACCCTAATGCTCAAAATCGAAGTCGTTAAGTGACCACCACTCCATCGGCGTCCGACTTATTTCATGTAGAAAAGAATTTTATAGCGGAAAGTCGACTCGATATGCTTGAGAAAGGACTGCGAGACCTACGAGAGGAATGTGGAAGAGGACCAACTGGATCCATCCCAAACCCCGTCGAGAAGGTGTGTGCAATTTGTGAGGTGAGTCATTCAACTCAGGAATGTCCGACCATACCCGCCTACAAAGTGATGCTTCAAGAGCAATTAAGTGGCATAGGAGGTTTTAAGGGTAATTTCGGTGCCCCGCACGGGAATTCTTACAACCCTTCATGGAAAAACCACCCTGGTTTTAGCTATGGGCAACAACATGCTGTGATGAATCCGAATTGACATGTTTCCCCTCCTCTACCACCATATTTTCAACAAGCTCCACAAATGTAAGGACATGTGCAGGCACCACCACCTCAAGGAGCATACATCCCTCCACCGCGAAGAAGTCTCGAGGATACGATCAACCACTTTATCAATACCCAGACTGAAACTAATGCTAGGCATGAACACATGATGAACGACATGAATAAAAACATCTCACAGTTGCAATCATCGATGAGTATCTAAGAGAAGGGCAAGTTTCCTTCCCAGGGCCAAAGACCGCCCCAAGGTCAAACTAGTGTTAGCTCCACCTTGACAGAACATCAGGAGCAATGTCAAGCTGTGACCACTCTTCATACTGAGAGATTCGTTGATTTATCACCTCCCCCACACGATGCAACCAAAGACAAGGAGATTTCGCCCGGCACGAAAGAGGCCGAAGATGTCCCCTTGAAGGAGAGTGATAAAGAGGACACTAGTGAGCCTGAGGCAGTAGTGAAACCACCCACCGCGGAACCGTTTCCTCAAAGTTTGGTTCCTTCCCACAAAGGAAACCCCCGTGATGAAGTGCTCGACGTACTAAAGCAAGTGAAGCTGAATTTGCCTTTCCTCGACGCTATTAAGCAAATTTCAGTTTATGAAAAAGTCATCAAAGACTTGTTGACGGTTAATAGGAGGATGAAGGTAAAGAAAAATGTCTTCCTAGAACAGAATGTGAGTTCCATCCTACTTAATGATCTCCCGCCCAAATTTAAAGATCCCGGTGCACCCACCATTTTCGGCATCATTGGAGAAAATAAAATTAAAAAAGCCTTACTTGATTTGGGAGCAAGTGTCAATATCCTCCCTTACGCCATCTATAGGCAACTTGATCTGGGTGACCTCAAGCCCACAAAGATCACTCTCTAGTTAACGGATCGAACCGTGAAGATCCCAAGAGGTATAGTTGAGGACGTGATCGTCCAAGTTGACACTTTTTACTTCCTAGTAGACTTTGTCATTTGGGACACGGAGCCCTCCTTCACCTCGAGCAATCATGTTCCCATCATTCTTGGGCGCCCTTTCTTAGCTACGACTAACGCAATCATCAATACTCGGAATGGGCAAATGCAACTCACTTTTGGGAACATGAATTTAGAGACTAACATCTTCCATATCGCCCAACAGACGGGGGAAGAAGATGATCTTCACGTGGTGAACCTAATAGATGAGATCGTAGAGGAGTATTTCGAGGAAAATTAAAGTGGATATTCCCTAGGGTCCTGTTTAGTATCGAACCACAAGAATGAGGGGTCCCACAAGAGAGAGCCGTTAGGGGTGCGACTTATGTCATCGATCAATAACGGTAGTTGTGATGATGAGAGAAAAGCGGGGGAGATGTGTGTAGTGACCGCGATTAAGAGAGAGGGAAATGGGTTAGAAGAGAGAAAAATGGCGGAGTTAGAGATCGAGCAAGTAAGGAAGGATGTAGGCACTACTCAAGAGAGAGAGCTAGGGGACATGAGCATAGAAGAATTTGAAAAAGAATTCGGTCCAGTGGATGAGAGCCTTAACGACGAAGTCCAAACTCTATTGGATTCGTGTAGTCACCTAGAAGAAAACGAATGGAAAGATAAAATCGAGGAATTCCTTCTTTGTGACCATACACCCATACCACTAGAAGTCCCGAAGGCTATTGAGGAGAAAATTTGTGTTTTGTACGACTTAGAGCCCGACCCATGCGTTCCAAAAATTAAAAGAAACTTAGGTGTTCCCTCCGAATCGGTACACACAAGCCATGCTTTGAGTAAACATCACAAGGATCCCTTTCCAAGTAGTCACGATGCGTCTCTCAGTCTTTCCCTTATCTATGGGAGAGGTCCCAACTTGTTCTAATTATTGGTTTACGATATAAAGACGGGAGAGACGAGGAGAGCATTGAACCCCGTGAGTGGGGTCGGGTGAGTTTGTGAAGAGATGAGAGGTTGTCGCACCCCCGACGTATATGGGGTGATTTTTATTGTATTATTGAGTCATGTGTTCGGGTCATTTAGTGTCTTTATGCATTTTCTCCATTTGTTTGTTTTATTTATCGCGCTTCTTATTTTTCCTTGTTTAGATTTTAGTCCTTTTTGCTTGAGGACAATGCAAAAGTCTAAGTTAGGGGGGTCATAAGTGCGTATTTCTAAAACTTCACAAATTTTCAAAAATGCCTAGAAATTTAAAAAAAATCATAAAATTTTGAAAAACCCAAAAAATATTTTTGTTCAAAATAAATAAAAATTGGAATTCAAAATTTTCTAAAATATCATTAAAAGTCGGTGTAAAGTCTCAAGTTGTAAAATTCAAATACACAAAACCGAAATTGACCAAAGATGGAAATTGTGCGAAAATTGACGACTTAACGAATAAGTGTGGAGATTAACAAACCCAGTGAGATTCAAGCCTTTCATCTTTGTGAAAATTATAAATCAATCTGAGTTAATTGTTAACTCAAAGTTCTTTTCAGCATTTAAAAAGTCGTCGAGGATCTCAATCCTTTCATTTTGATCGGTTATGGAAAACGTGTGTGGCATTGCCTTAAAAAAAGAGCTACAAATCTCTAAACTTAATTAATTTCGAGATGCATATCGTAAATTAATAAGTAATTCGGACAATGAAGTAGGCCCTCATTTGTCACCCAAAAATATTGGCCATAAAAAGTAGTGAAAAATTACCCCTTTTGTAACCCAAATTGAGCCGAATAACAATTATCCTTTTCGTTTGGTACCCCGAAAAAACCCAAGTAGCCCGGAATTGTGAAAATGGAATATTCAATAAAGTCCGGAAAGTGCAACAAAAAGGGGTAAGAAAAAAAAATAGTTATGCTCAACAAAAATAGCAAGAAAAGAAAAGAAGTGAAAAACAGAAAAAAATAGAGAAAAAGAAGAGAAAATGAGCAAAAGCCCGAAAAAAGCACTAAGGGACATCAAAAGAAAAAATTTCCAATTCCAACCTTCCTTACCATTTTCATTTTACCCAATATACCGTAAAACCCGAAAAAGTCCTAACCGAGTCTGAATTGCAAAAATTGGTTACCGCGCGGAGAGCTAATACACCAAAAGATAATAAAAGAGATTGAATGCGTGAATAAGAGGCAATGTTCCAGTTTTTCAAACCGTATTCCGTTAACGAGATCCTATCACTATAAAATTTCCGTCTTTCTACTTGTGTACGTGACTTTGCATCCATTATATTTACTCTTTATATCACGCATATTGAGAAAATAGCCACATTCCGAGTGATTCGTTTGTGAGAGCATCCCGTGAGTATTTGAATCAGAACGAATTTTCGAAAAGTAATGTAATGATCAATCGGTGGAAATTCGCCGTTAAATTTCTGGCTTCGCACACACGCACTATGATTTGAGACTATTAAACATGATTAGAAGATGACTATTTTCTGGAAAAGTTTGAATTATACAATTTTTGCATATTTTGAAAGTTCGTCGAATTTTGTGGGTATATTCACGCAAACCCTCACGAGACATAACTCGTCCTACTAGGGTGACCTAGGGGTTTAAAGGCTTGTTGCATACGCTAAATGCAACCACTTTACCGCGAAAAAGGTATTCTATCCCAATAAAATGATTTTCAAGAATTGAGCCTTGCTAGGATTCTTTTATATTGCTCGGGACACGCAAAGTTCTAAGTTAGGAGGATTTGATTAGGCATAAATTCTTCCCAATTTATCCATTTAAGTTAGTTACTGTTAGCACCTTGATCAGCGTAATCGATTTGCTTTTATCTCATAATCTTACTACTGACTTATCCTAACGAGTACACCGAGTTTCTGGTATTTTGTATTGATTTTACAGGTATTTGATGTTGATTAAGGAAGAAAGAAATCGGAAGAATCGAGAAAGAAAAGAAGGAAAGTCAAAAAGGGAAATTTTTTAATTTATACCCGGATTTTGGATGAGGCATCTAAAGAGTAGTTGAAGACATCAAGTTCATGAGCACGTAGGAAGAAACGGCACCTTAGTCGGAGTCCCGGTGTGAAAGTCATGAGCAGTAAAAGTCTGAAGAAAAAGTCAAAGTAAACCCGGACCGATCCAATATGCCACCTTCCAGAGAACCCCGAACCGAAGACGGATCGAAGCTACAAGAAAATAAAATAACCGATCCGCACCGGATCGGTCCACCCAAGATTTAAAAGAATCGATCCCAATTCCATCAAGACCGAACCGCGGGAGGTCCGGGCCGGTCCGCCTGTCGCAATTTTAATTTTTTAAACTTCCTCTAATGGAGAGTCCTAGTGCAGCAAAAACTCCTGAAGTTTTGTAGGGTATTTAAACCCGTTTTATTATCATTCTTAGCATGGAGAATTTATCTATTTTTCCATTCTTTTCATAAAAACCCTAGTTTGGAGATAGCTTCTAATTTTAATTTCAAGATTGAAGATTATTCAGATTTCAGTGATTACAAGTAATTGTAGCTAATGTTTTGAGTGCTTTGGTAAGATTAGTGGTTAGTTTCCTCTGTTTAATTTTCTGTTTACATCATTCCGCAAATTTTCCTTAGTTTAATCAGGGTTTTCTGCAATTCAAAAATTATTTTCATTAGTTTCAGCATGTTAGGCTAGATTTCCTAAGGTCGGGATGCATGAACCCAACCTGATGTGGTAGTTGCATGTGTATAAAATTAATCCTCTAAATTTAATGGTTTATTATTACCGTATTGCATAGAAATACGATAACTGTAGATCTTTGAATCTCGTTTGCTTCCGGGTATCCGGGATGATTTAGAATGCAATTCGAGTGTAACTATTGCAATACCGATTTACTCGTCCTCTGATTAAGTATGGTGCGGGCTTGAACCTCATTTACGTAATGCTTGGGAGTACTAAATTTTGGGTCTAATTAATCATTTAAATTTACTATTAGTGTTTTACCTACAATACACTAGGTTTAGGGGGATTATATTCCAGTCCTGTTTTTCTCATCATATAGTTTACAGTTTCAAATCATTCTTCATCAGTATCTTAAGTAGTTTAGATTAGTTTCAGTTTTTCATAATTTCATAATTGCATCTAGTGTAGTTATTCCACAAATCAAATCACCTTTTCCTTTTCCTTTAGAGTCAGAGTTAGGATTCCTTCATCTGTCCAACATCGTCACAACTTTGTTGTCCTATTTCCCTGTGGATACGATCTCGACTTACCGGGTTTATTACTAACGCGACAGGCTTGCACTTGAGCCTAGAGAGTACGCACTTTTGAGACACATTCTTAGTCGCGTCACTATCCCTATGACCGGGGAAGCCTGTGGATCCAGCCTCTAAAATTCAAATATACCAATCACATACAGATATATTTATTTTCGTATCATATCATCTATATATACAATAATAACTCCCGTATATAATATACATCGCTTCTCAATATATATGGCTATAATTTCCAAACTCTTATAGCGATAGCCAATAACCCCGAATATTCCCATTCGAAATAGCATATAAGGATTCTCATACTTTATATATACGCCCACCTTAATCACTTTTAAATATCTATATATAACCCCGAATATACCAATTCGTACTAATCAAATAAGCATACTATCGACTTATTTGGGTTCTATAGGTTTCGCATCACCTATAATAATAGTCCTCACTAGACGTACCGGATAACCGCGCAATTATCTGAAGCTCGAATCCTAATTTCCATCCTAATCGTATCCTAGGATTTACTCAATTACAATCGGCCAATATTTATTCTAACCAAATAAATATATCTACATACACTTGCAAAATACTTCCCGTGAATGTTATTCGTACATTCATTAAATCCATATCCTGGATTGCACATCAAATTAACCCGAGGTTCCATCTTTCAATCCAAGGTTTACTCACACTCAATACCATTATCTAGGAGTCCTAATATCACTTATAGAATCCCCTAAAATAATCTCCAAACAATTCTAACCTTAATTCTCCCAATATCAAGTTTGATTTCTGACTAACGATTTCAATCTCGGACAGCCTTCCGTAGAAAAATAATTATAAATTCGAAAAAAAATAAAAAAACTACGCGGTCGGTGCCCACGCGATCGTATCGAAAAGATCTAAATATTTCATTTTTTTACCAAGAGCCGAATCGATTCTATTCCTCGCCGAATCGATTCGAAAAGGATGTTGAGTTACTATTTAGCTTCTTTCTAAGGCCCAAACCTCCATTAATACACCTCCAAGATTTTTATTTTCTCTCCCATCATAATCCAACCTCAACCAACAATATATTCACATATAAAAAGGGTTATAATCATCCTATAACCAATAACCAACAATTAATTTTAATTAATTTCTAAGTTTCTCAAATCGAATATTATCCGGGTTTTACTCGTTCAAACTTCTGAAACCCCCGTTTTGATTGATGAAAACCCAACCAGAAAATATTTATAGTTTGTCACTACCAACTACAATATGAGATATATGCTCAAAATAATAAAGCAAGTGAACACTTGCCTTGTGGATAAAATTCGACGACCTCGAGTCGAATCCCGCGGAGTTTGGACCGGAATCCCCTTTCTTCCTTCATCTCTTCTCTTATTCTTTTTCTCTCTTCCCTTTATCTCTCTTAGGGATGAAAATATGAGAGAAATGAGGGTCATAAGGTTTTATAAAGCTTAATTCTTATTATACCCAAAATTGACTCATATACTCAAATACGAGTCCTTATTAGTCCAAAAATCCCTGGAATCTAAATGCTACCCCTGGATACTCTATTTTTACTATCTCAGCCATTCTGAAACCAACCGTGAACTCGAAATCTCCATCCGAGTCACTTAATTAAAATTCATTAATTAAACCCAACACATCTCAATACGCGTGTTTTTTAAATAAAATATTATCCTTTATCGCCTTACCCAACTGCGACATGTAATTAAAATAATCCAACTCATATATTTACTCCCGTAAGAAGATGTAATCCATATAAATATTAATTCGGCACTTGCAAACTAATATTTAATACTCACTTTAAATTCTCAAATTCATCAAATTATACTCATAAATTTCAAAATTACTATTCACAGTAATTTCCTCTAATTACGAAATTACACCCACATATGTAATTTAAATAGCAATAAAAGTACGGGGTATTACATACTCCCCCCCTTACAACGGAATTTGGTCCTCGAAATTTGGTTACAACCTGTATCACCAAAGTCACTCCGTGCTAGTACACCGAAGTCGAATAGTACTACCCAATGGTACCCTACCATATACCACCTATCTCAAGGCTTATATTCAAACGCACTAGCTTAACCACAAGCTTAACTGAATTTCTATACGCTAAAAACTACCTCGGTCGTAAGGTTATAATTGTATATAAAGAAAACGAGACTATAATCCTAGCTCTAACGTATCTATCTTATCGGGAAGGCGTCACTCTAAGCGTCTGTTCATCTACAACAGGACGTCGAATTTCCCTCAAAAGGAAACTACACTAGCGCTTGACTACACCCGTCAGTCTTCTAGCTTATCTTAGGTGTGCTAACTCTTATTGCACTAGTATAATTGGATCATTGCGTACCTCCTACGATGTGCCATCCAATCCATTCCAAATCCATTTATAACTGCCTCACAGCATAATTTCACCTTTGAATACTACGTCCCTTCTATTTTGGGCGATATATATAATCAAATTACCAAGGTGCCCATACACCTTTTAAACCGTGCCTAACTGCACAACCATTGTAAACGTCCCACATGTAACACTCTCTTTAAAAATGGGCCTCATTTCCTCGGCCTGGTACTAACGCCTGGGTATTCCTAACCCAAAAAATTTGAAATTCAATTCTTCCTATATCAACGCCACTTGCCCTACTGACTTTATCTCTTAGTAGTCCTATGATCAGTGTGTTTTCCTACACACGTGAAATGAGTATTATCCTAACTATATCCCTAGTGCCCGAGACCTGTCTCAACTTCCGACATTTGCTCGGTTTTAAGCATGTGACGTCTCACAAAGCGAAATACAAAAAAGGAACCCTCTCGTTACACTATTCCTTCGCATCATCGGTTATCGAGATATAACGGTCTAAGGCACACCATTGGGACGTTGAAATCCTACCTTGCTAACATACAAATGTACGTCTACCACTATGTACTTCCATCTCGACGAAATCGAAAGTGTAACTAATCGGGGCTCCTGCACTCTATAAAAGTGTTACAAACATCATACCCAAAACATATTTCCTCTGAATTTGACTTCTATTCAAGGTCTGGCTATAAGACTTAACCCGATTTCCTTTACCTTGCCTCACCCACATATTTATGGTGAGAGAAACATTTCCACTTCTTTTCCACAGCACATCTACTTTTTATTAGACCCTAATCATCACATGACTCTCAGCTAATTTCACCAAAACCA